>VZTH01018642.1:80484-232569 GCA_013397815.1 Aleadryas rufinucha
TGCCACCCTCAGCGTAAAGAAATTCTTACTCATGTCGAGGTGGAACTTCTTGTGTCTTAGTTCAGGGCCATTGCTCCTTGTCCTGTCATTGGGCACCACTGAAAAGTCTGGTCCCATCCTCCTGACACCCACCTTTGAGATAATTGTATGTATTGATGAGATCCCCTCTCACTCTTCTCTCCACCAGACTAAACAGGCCCAGCTCCTGCAGTCTCTCCTCATAAAAAAGATGCTCCAGACCCCTGATCATCTTTGTGACCCCTCCACTGGAACCTCTCCAGTAGCTCCTTGTCTCTCTTGTGCTGAGGAGCCCAGAACTGGACACAGCACTCCAGGTGTGGCCTCACTAGGGCCAAGTAGAGGGGGAGGATCACCTCCCTTGACCTGCTGGCCACACTCTTCCCAATGCACCCAGGATGACATTGGCCCTCCTGGCCACAGGGGCACTGATGACTCATGGACAGCTTGGGATCGACCAGGAGTTCCAGGTCCTTCTCCCCAGGGCTGCTCTGTAGGAGGTCAGCCCCAGCCTGTGCTGGCACTTGGGGCTGCTCCTCCCCAGGTGCAGGACCCAACACTGACCCTTGCTGAACCTCCACCCAACTCTCCAGCTTTACAAGGCCCTGCTGAATGGCAGTACAGCCTTCGGGTGTATCAGCCACCCTCCTCAGTTTTGTAGGACTCATAGGTAGGAATTTCATTCAGGAACCTGAGCTGCTATCACAGAGGCCACCTACATACCTTAAAGAGTGTCTCAGAGCCGCCACATCTGTGACATGAGGGTGACTGTACCAGAGAAGCCCTGCTGTGTACACCAATGGCCACATGGGACCAGTGGCACACAGCATGCAGAGCTTCACACTGGGTGACTCACAGAGATTACAAAGATAAAACAGGGTGCATTGAGAGATCAACTGTGCTGAACAAAGGCAAAAAAAAAAAAATAGAATGAATACTTTCACTCCACTGGGAAGATAAGAACTACTTAATATGTTGGTGGGCATCCCTAGAATGGATTTTTAATCAACAATTCTCATTTACTGGAAGAGTGAGCCTATGAACAGACTAATACTACTGAGTGACATTATGGGCCATTCATCTGCTTAACTTGTCTGAAAATTTGAGCCACCAGTGAAGGATTATTATTGATTTTCAGGCTTTGTTAAATGCCTGATATACTGTACCACTCTCTTATTCCACTCTCCCTCCATTGTCACTGATATTAAAATGAAACCTACCTATTATCAAATCAATCATGCCTGATAAAACTACTCAGAGTAAGATGATGTGCATCATATTTACCCACTGAGATTGAAAGGTGGAATTTCAATCACTCAGGAAATGTGCATTTTATTTATTTATATATTGCTTTTGATAAACTGAGAACTAATGCAGCAATTAATTACAGCTATTTAACAGACTCTCTATGAGGCAGGAACTATTGTCTTGTGGTTGAGATGTTGAACTGAGGTGAAGAGTTGTCATTTATGCTTCTGGTTTTGGCAAAGGCTTCTCTTGTAACTTTGGGAAAAGTGACCAATTTCTCTGGACCACAGTTGTGGCAATAAAAAATTATCTACAATTTTTCTGTAACTTAAAAACTAAAGACAAAACACCATTTTTCATGTGTAGGTGACTATGCAGACAGATAAGAAATGGGGAAAGTTGGAAAAGCCACAGTTAAAGAAAGAGGTTGTGTCATAGAAAATAAAAAGAAAAATATTACAGTATCTGCATGCATGCCTGGGGTTCACCAGTCAGGAACAATCCCCAGAAATGATCTTAGCAGCTCAGGCACAGAGAGTGAGATGGAGATTTTACATTGGGAGTCTAATGAGCAATGAATTTCCAGGTCATCAGTACTCCATCATCTTTGGCATAGTAAAATCTCAGAAAAATAATAGACCCAAAAAGCTTTGGGAGTTTGAAAAAGGAAAGAAAACATTCTTCCTGGGTTTTCCAATTGGCAATGACCTAATATTGAGTATGAAATAGCTTATTGGCAGATGTAAGAAACAGAAAGGAAAAAATGCATATTTCATTGAAGACCTATATTTACTCTAATGGACTTGAATTTTTCAGACTGTTTCACATGATCTCAATGTTAAAATCTGAACTTCAGAGTTTTCGTACAGTTTGGGTAATCTGAGGACACATGTCCCAAGAGAGGATTTTCTACACTCTTTGAAGGGTCAAGGGAGAAAGACTCCAGCAGTAAACTCATGTCTTTTTGTATGTCATGCTACAAAAAGGGATAGCTGATGAAAGTAAAGCAGTAATGATTGTTACTGATAGCCTAGGAATATGCTGTTTTAAAAAAAAAATTGATTGTAAGTCTATTGTTACAAGCAATACAACTTTCTTTAGTAACCTCTAAAATCATTTTGGCAGAACTGTTTGCAATACATCAGTTGTATCAGGACATTTTCTCCTTAGGTTTAGACTTTTAAAAGACTGCTGACATATATACCGAAATACTTTATTAAACTAATCTTTTCAGTAGCCTTTTACATTGTCTACATTTGATTTGATTTATCCAGAATTCTGGGATTAAAAAATGGAAAATATTTTCTCAGCAGCAGACCTTATATGCATTAATTTCTGTAGCCTCTGCAATGAACCAATTCCCTCAGGTACTTGTCTCCATTAGCAAAGTTATTTGAACTCTAATGGCATAAATAAGCAGTGCCTATATAAAAAGAGATAACCAAATATACTTTTATGGCATTTGTTTCTTTTACCCTACAATATGGTCTGACATGTAGAAGGAGATATCCTCTTATATTAAATTATCTTTTTCCACTTCGATTCACCTAATTTTTCATACTGCATTTCTCACTGAAATGAAATACACATGAATTTGTCCCAGTCCCTGTCTGTAGCATAGTGATTTGTCCATAGCTATTTGGAAGAGCATATTTCAGTCTTTTACTGAATGGACCGTTTCTGAGGTGCTATGGGCTCCTAAATATTAGTTCACTTCAGTTAGCCTGAGAGGAAAAAAGGAGGTTGATATGAGGACGTAGGTGAGGTGTATGAAGTTCAGACAGCAGCTCCACCTAACTCAGCTCCTCCTAGGGTAAACCAGGGGAGGACCACCAGGGTGCTGAGAGGAAGAACTTGTTCCTGATGGTTTTTTCCCATTATTTCACAGAAGAAAAGGCTAGCCCAAAGGCTAGGTCGAAGAATTAGGTCTCTCTTGAATGACCTCTGAGACCAGAATTCATAATATTTGCAGAAATAAATATGATGAGTCCAAGGAGTTTATCAAAAAATACAGATTACCCAGGGAAGTAACTGAGAAGTACTATTATGAATATTTTCAGTACCCAATCATCTACACCCTTCTTTTCCTATATAATTCATATTTTTTTATTGTCCAAGAAAAGCAGCTTGCTTACAGATTTATCTAGTTTCTAAATGACTACATGGCTGGATTTTATGCAGATTACACTTTGGGAGCATTGCAAGGCAAAAGGAGAAACCGGTGGTGCACATGTTGTATTTAAATAGAATTTATATATTCACAGTGGATTCATTAATAGTTTTGCTCAGTAAGGGGGAAGAAAAGGCAAGAATTCTTACCAGAGCTGGAATATATATGTATATATATATCAATAGGTTAAAGTCTTAAAATTATTCTAACTGTATATACTGTCTAGTTATGGCATCCAAAAGTAAAGAGCTATTTATTTTACACATTTGCAAGTACCAAGCTGATTGATAGAGACAAAATAATCTCAAAATTTGATGGCTAAATACTCTCTTCTGCAAGAACTCTGAGACAATATCCAGTATCTGAAAGTTTACTGTGCTAAATTGCTAGGTGCCGGATAGCACCTTCTTTTTAGCACAAGAGGTCTGTCTTATTATTATCAAAATGTCTGTAGGAGGGTTTCTTGTGGAGCATGAGGCATTTTGTCTAAGAGAAGCAGTAAGAAAAACAACAACAATTCAAAAATGCTCTTCAATTACCTCTAAATCAAAAAAACAAAAAAAAAAAAAGCCCCCCAAAAAAACAAATAAACACAAAAAACCCCCCATAACTAGAGAACCTGGGGATAATGACTTTCATTGCTAATAGGAGCAAATATTTCAGTTCTTGGTAAGAACTTTTTCCTCTATTAAAATAGAAGCAATAAGAAAAAATGTGAGCAAGCATTTGTGCACTTTCTTCATGACTTTGTATATTACCCCAACAGCTTTTTTTGTAGAAGGGTTAAGTGGCAACATCAGAAGGACCACAGCCACCAGGAAGTTGTTCTATTGTGGCAGGACTGGAGTCAAACTTGGTAAGTGACTGAAAATCAGAAGGGAAATGGATGAAATTTCTATTTCAGTGAAAGCAGCCCCTTTCACACTTATACGATGCCCTGTGCTGCCTTTTTATTCTGGACAGACATTCTGATTGATTTTTTCTAGAATAGGGAAAATCACGAAATGGGAAATTCACACTCTGAATTTTCCTGTCTATGTGGCTCTGAATATGTTTCTTAACCTTTTCTCTCTCCTATTCCCTCATTTATAATGTTCAGATTTGCAAAGACTTTTCAGTGTGTTAATCTTCATTTAACACTGATCAGAGGAACCTCAGAGGGGAAAAAGACAGATTCTCAGATTATGCAAATCAGTATAGCTCTGCTGTTACTCTTGTGCAACTGCTTACGCTCTAGGGCACAGAGCTCATAAAACACTACGTTTGTAAAAACAATGCCAATCCATGAATTTTGGTACTGCAAAGGATTTAAATAGCCACATAGAAATTGCAGGTCCATCAAAAATAGAAGGAACTGCAGCTAAACTAGCCCTCTTTGAATGGTAGCACTTCCATGCTCTCTACATGCAGCACCTGTTACATGTAGGCCTGGTGTGCCCTTTGTGAGCAGACCTACACACATGTGGGTTCAACAGCAGTGTTTAACTGACAGATGAATACATAAATAAGCCTCTCCTTTTGAAAGTATCTCAACCCTGAATATTTTTGTCTACACGTTACAAATGCATTGAGAAAACTAATAAAGGCATTAATTACATCAGTCCAGAGAGCTTTAGCCATACTAGTGTTATGAAGCCATGATATACAAAACACAACATCACCCTTTCCATCCCCATGCTGAAAGTTGCTTTCCTCTGTAATGACAGGTTGAGAAGTACTCAGCTATTCTTTGAGTCAGTTGTAGAAACCAGCAGGATAAGACATTAACAAGCTTAAAAGGTATTACCTGTCTAGCCCTACCAGGAGGTTTATGCTGACTGCTGGGGTTTCACATATCTCTTATACTTTCATGAGGGAATTAGTTAAAATTGCCATAGTGGAAAGTATTTGATTTAGATTAATCTGGATTTCTCAAGCAGTGGAGACTCATTACTCTGATTGGCTGTTCTACCCATACTGCCCTTAATGCACTAACTATATACTCAGGAAAAAAGCCTTCAGTTCAAAGCTCTTGATGGATAAGTAAAATGGATCATTATTATCTTTTCAAGAAACCTTTAAAAGACTTAAAAGAACAAACTGAAAAGTATATGTGAGATATACACCTCCAGCATTCAGTCTGGGCATACATCAGGTTTTGCCTTCTCAGATGACAAAATTTCTCATTTTGAGAGAAAAAGAGTGCTAAATGTTAATCTTTTAACCTAAGAGATAGCCCTGACAATCTTACGGGGCTTGTGCGATTCATGTCTTGTTTCCAGCATGACTGCATTACGTGACATGGGATGTCCTCGGAATGCCTCGGTTAGTGTACCAAAACATGATGCATTTCCATGCTTTTGAACATTCTTAGTGTGCCTCTTCAGGTCTGCCTGTAGATACAAACCAGAGATCTTTCCAGGCATGAAACTGTCGGAGGTATTAATGGGGACATACAGGAAAGTGAGAACTTCAGTGCCTGAAGCCCTCTGTCACTGTAAGGACAGGATATTCGCAAATCATTTTTTTTGGAAGCCGGTGTCCATCAGACAAGCTTCATGATGATGATACAAGGGTGAGTGCCCAATTATGTTTTAATGTCTACTCTTTCAGCCATGCAGGCTGCTAAATCCTGGCATGGAGTAAAAATATCTGTTTTGTTCCTTTGGACTGTGGTTTGGGCTTTGTTCTCAAATGTCTTAAAGGAACACATATCTGAAGGGAATAGGCATTTCATGATACCAAAGTCTTTCAAGTGATCTAAAACACTAGATGTTTATCCTGCTTTATGGATTACATGCATTTCTAAGTCATAAGACATCCATTGATCTTGCTGAGATGGTTTTTAAAAACTATCAGGATTATTAACAGATCAGAGAAAGCTTGACATCACCAGCCAATAACTCTTGCAACTGTATATTTATAAGCTCCCCAATACTAATATCTTAATGTTAGAATTATCTCCAATACCGTGATTCAGAGGCAGATGATCTGACAGAGGAAGCTACATTTTAAAAGTGCTATCAGAGATAATGTGTGGAGTCTTGACCTGATTCAATTAGAGCTTTGCCCTTATGTTACCCAAGGGCATATTATCCAGCATTTATAAAGACATTGGCTTGGATAAATGAATGAGAAAAAAAGCACTATTGTTTACTCAGCAGGAGATGGACTGTGGAAATGGTTAGATTACCCTCTCGTACAGACACACAACCTTATAAACACATGCACGCAGGCACACACACACACACATAACACACACACACGCAGAGATAGAGGCACAACACACGTACACAGGCAAGCACATGCATAAAACCCTAACAAAATCTCCTCAAAGTCATCTCCATTACCAAAACACCATATTTTAAAAATGAGAGACAAAGTTGGGCAATTTTGATTTTTCTTTTTTTCCTTTGGATGCAAAAACCGGGCCCATTTGCGGTGGTTTATATACATGTAATTAGCAGTTTAATTTCCTCAGAGGCTAAATTAGCCCTATGAATTTATTCAATAAAGAGCAAGATTTAGTGCCAGGGCTGAGGCTGAGGCTCAGCCTCAGCTCTGCACTGCCCTCTGCTGCCTCCCCGGCTGCGGCCAGCCCGGCCTCGGGCGCCAGACCCCAGCCGGGGAACTGGCCGAAGGAAAGCCTGAGGGACCGCCACTCAGCTTAAAACCTCATTTATCGAGGATTCCTACCCTCCCTTTTTTATTGTCCAGTCACCAAAATGCAGGAAATATGTTCCTACATCCACGATTTTTTTTTCCCCTGGCAAACTCCTAGATTATACTCATTACCGTATTAGCCTTGTAACAAACCCTTTCACACAGGTTAGTTCAATAATAGATTGCATCGTGTGCCTGTACATAGTCCATGAAGCTCGAGAAAATAATGTTACACAAAGCATCATCCATCATGCCTGAAGCAATATGATTACTCATGGTGTGCCTCGTTTTTTGTAAAATCTGATTCAGGAATTATATAAGACTCCGCTTAAAAAATGTCTTTTAATAGGGGGAAATGAATTCATTTGTTGCAAAGGATGAAAATTTTCTCTTGGAACAGACTCTGCTGACCACCAACCCTTGTCAGAGAATTTAATTTTTCAGCTAAGAAATGACCTGCTACTATGATCTGAAAGTCTCACTTTTCTAGACATCTTACACATCCACCTCCAAAAGCACCTTTTGCATCTAATGAAATTTATACAGCACCTTTCATCTAAGCAGTCCAAAATGCAGGGCAGGCCTGATTATATATAAATGATAATAATCCTGGATAATATTAATGGCAAAATTCAAAATTATTAAGCCCCACAATATGTCAGATTACTGTTTTCTGGACATTACTTTCTTTGTTGTTTAAATGCAGCCTCTTCTGGTGTGGAAGATAACACACAGAGCACAGCTATACAAAAAGTAGTATAAAGAATAAGAAATAAATATATAAAATCTTATGTAGTGTAATTGCAGAGGGAATTTTAAAAGAAGCAGAAGGTAATGAGCCTACTGGAATTTAGCCAGAAATAATAGCCCTTTGTTTCTGGTGTACTTAAGGAACTACAGCTGGCATCACATTGGCTAATAAGCACAGAAGCCTGGCAGGAAATGAGATCAATTAATTTCAAGAATTCTATTCTGACTAGCTAAAGATTCAGGGCCAGACCACATCTTTAGATCTGTGTGCAGAGGGACCCTATAGAAAAAGAGAGTTAGCTCCTGGCAAACAAAATAGCCAGAACAGTGACACCTAACACACATGTTCCTGCAGTGTTTTCATTGGGCTGGAGCCATGTGTATGCAAAGGCTCCATGAGAAATTGGGAAGCGTTCTTCCATTTTTAGCCTTGAGCAGTTTCAAGCAGGTATCAGGGAAAAGGTACATGTGGAAGCTATTTTCTACATGTGGAGAACTGAGGAAAAAAAGACACAAAGTCATTACAGAAGAAAAAATTCTTCATGGTTACAGTCTTCTTCTTTCGATGATGCATTAAAAATGAACCTTACCAGTTACACAAACACAAATACTGCTGTCTTGATGGAAGACTTTACTCCAGAAAGTACACCTCATGGGTGTTTTCTCATTTCTTGATTTTTGTGGGAAAGTGTGGTCTTCATTAAGGTCAGGTATAAATCAAATAGCTCTGTACATCTCTTTCAAATTTGCAATCCAAAGAAGATGACTTTAAAAACTTGAAACAGTTGGTCCAGAAAATTAATCAACATTATGTCTTAAGAATTTCTCATTTTCCACTGCTGTTACTCCATTCTATCTCTCAGCGTTGATCTTATGATCTCTCCTCTTTGAGCCTAAGAGCAGGAGGCAGATAGAGTCCCATATTTTCATGCCCGTCATGCCTCTGTAATTTTTTCATCAGTCAATGAACTACAGAAACTTATTGTATTTTTAAATGAGGAGATAAATTCTAACTGCTATTTTCCTCATCTGGCACAAATAATTCAAACGCAATGCACTGTTTCGCAGCTCCATTATTCTCTCTTTTTTTTGTAGGAAATTGACCCTTGGCACCTGAATTCTGGATCACTTATGCTTGAAAACAATCCAGGAGCTGAACATTGCAAGGTACAAGGATCTCAGTCATCATACTGGGGAGCAGCCAAGAGGTTTCTACACACTTATGTCCTAAACTTTTTTTGCTAAGTGTCTCAGGAAATGATGCATGCTGAGAGACAATGCGCTGCTTCTGGAAGCTCTGATTCAGTATTGTGAAAGTCAACTGAAAACAGGCAATTTGGCAAGATCGTCAAACAGGGCTATCTGGCTAATGTGTGGCAGGATCCTTGAAGAAAGAACAAGGAGAACAAATGTCACCCACTCACAATTGCTGTGCTGCCTTGTGAGCAGAATCGGATGATAAACGCATTATTGTAAAACATGGGAGACGCTATCTTGTAGGACACTGTGTACAGAGAGGAAAGGAGGTCAAGAAAAGAAGTAAAGTTTTTTTTTGTTGTGCCCCAATGGTTAGTATTACATCTCTGAGGAAACACAGACAGAAGGATCCACTAGATCATCCCAAATCACTTAATCCTACATCAAACATTATAAAACATCATGTAGTCATCTGTATACTGAGTCCATTAATTTTTGTCTGATGACCAAAGCATAAATTGTGTTTTGGCAAAAGCATTAATCAACCGCATTATTAGAAATTTATAATTTTTCTGGTTTAAAATTACTTCAGGGTCCAGCCATCGGTTCTTGTTTTGCATTTCTCAAGCAGGACGTTGTCTCACAGAGGAGATCCAAGGACCTTGGATCTCTCCTAAAGTGTGGTTATTGGAATGTACAAGTGACACATTCCCTATTGCACACAATTTAAAGACATGCTGCCCCTTCTACTCAAATGGAAACCAACATACCACTACAACACACAACTCTTGACAAGTAATTTTCTGAAGTTGGTCAGGAAACTATTCATTTGCTTGGCTTTTCTGTCACATTTACTTGAGCTTGCACAGTCAAATCATCCTCTAGAATCACTATTTTAAAATATTCATACACCAGTACAAGAGTTCTCATTTGGCCTTTATTGTTCTGTGTGGTGGCTTTTTAAGGCTTACAATATTTTAGACAGGACACTGATGCTAGGAAAATATTTTCTCCTACTGCTAATTTACTCTGACATCTCTTAGAGCTAGGCATTGTCAAAGTAAGTTTCTGCCATGTCACTTCTGTTGATTTTAGCTGGAACCACGCAGCAAAAGCCTTGGTGGATTCATCTCAGTAACTTTGGATGTATGCAAAGTGTGTGTGTGTGTGTGCGTGTGTGTGTGTGTGTGTGTGTGTGTGTGTGTGTGTGTGTACACCAGGCTTAGTTCTCTGGGCTCCTTCTGCAGTACCTGTAGAGAAAGCAGCACATACAAGGAGCAGTCTTTCTGACCTATTTAAGCCTTTGCTAAAATGAGATGGACTCAAATATATTCCTCTTTCTTCCCACTCACTACATAAGGATGACTCTCTGGTCTGTGGGCATCCGCCCCCTAGCTGTCTAAGGTTAGATTGTGTCACTGCTTCCATCCCACTTAAGATTACTTACAAACTGCCATAGCCTTACTAGAATCCAACCTTTTTAGGCCACTGTAGCAGGCAAAGAAGTCAGGGATCAATGACTGGTAAAATCTTCTTTGTTTCCTGTGGTGTCCTATGGCTGAAACATAGATGTTGATTTTTGCAATATCGCAAGTTTTGCCATCATCTGCACTTCCCCTGAAGCTCATCTGGACTGGGAGTCCAGATGGACCCCATCACTATGGGTTCCAAGTTCCTGACACTGAGTGGGGTGCCCCAGTGCTATCAGATTCCATCAGGGACCCATATTTTAAAGAAGAGGAAGACTGAAGAATGCTTTACAAGGCCAAAATGCATTGCACACTGAGAAAAACTACTAGGAAAAGAGATCTCTTTTCCAGGATATTTTCATTCTTTAGGAACTGTATTTAGAAGGAGACAAAAGATCACTGGCTCACATAAATCTCTTTCTAAAACTAACAGAGAGGATTGGATCTTGGGGCTGATGCAGGAAGCACTACCTATTATCAGTACTGAAAACATTACAGCCAGATATACCCTTTCACTATCTGTCATCAAAGCTCTTTTGTGTGTTTACTCACATAGGAAAATAAGAAATCTTACTGGCAAGTAATAACCCTTAAACTGGAACTAAGTCAGTAAAGGTCCTTAATTTTTGCATCATATCCAATAACAACAAAAATCAACTGTTACTCACTGCAGGTCAATAACAAGACTGAATGCAAAGAAATTATTTTGAGTTATTATAGTGTGTGTGCTTCTCACTCAGTGTTCCTTTAAAGCAGCAGTTTTTCTGATTCATCCACAGGTTGTGTTATATCATGTCAAACTAAAGTGGATTTGAACTGACCTGCACAAAACAAGTTACAGTCCAGCATAATCAATGTCGCAAACAATGGATCATCATATGTACACAATACCATTGTAAGAACCTGGACAGGAAAGTAAAATTACCCAAATTGTGAGTTTGGAAATAAAAATGCGTTTTATCTTCTTCATTGTTCCCATGGAATATGCACAGCTTATTCATTTCTCAGGACAGATCCAGAAAGCAGACAGATGAGCCCTGGCTAAAACTCTACAGCAAACTCTTCTTGTTAAATTGTATTCAGGGATTGACTCCCTCTGCTTCACATGGTATCGCACAAGGCAGCAATGACTGAATTGCTCTGAAGGAGACCATTACCAACAATGGCTGCAACTCTGGCATGGACGAGAAATGGAATTTCATTATAACTGCATTCAAAGGTATTTCAATCAGCACTGATTGCTGCCTCTTTTTAAAGAAAAAAAACTGAGCAGATTCAGAGGTTGTGGGAATCACACCCCATGATTTCCTACTCCCTGGTCTTTTTCCTTACAAAAACAGTGCATGCATTCTCCTGCTCATCTTTTGGCAGTGTTACCATGCAGCCTGAAGCATTCAAAAGGCTAGATTTTGCCATATGATCTAAAATAGTTAAAAAACATATATTTGGGGTTGTTGGGGTGGGAGAGTGGCCCATTTTTTTGTTCAAATCAACATTAAAACAAGGTAAAGAAATTTAGCTGTAGAGACAGATATCAGCTGGACAGGCTTGGCTTTTTGTCCATAAAATCCATTCATGGCATTTTCCCTTCTCCTGATGCACTGGTGTTCCTCTTGCCATCTGAGGCACCACAGTAGGGAGGGATGTTGGTCAGACTACTCCTGCTTCTTGCTCTTTAGCCTTTTAGTGTGAAGTGCAAAATGTGGTGGCTGTGCTTTGGAGGAAAACATTTCTTTTGCTAGCTGAAATTGGATTGAAACCACAGAAAAATCCCTACTGGAAAAAGTGACCGTGTCTGCCCTTAAACTGGCATGAGTTTAATCTACAAGTGTATGAATTAAAAGAATACCGCAGATTTCTTCTGCAGCCTTTATAGCATTGCCCAGATATACTTGGAGCAAAAAATATTTTTACAGGACTGGTGTTCAACCTATAAATATCAGCCAAACATTTTCTGTAACAGTGACCTTAGACATAACAACTGTGATAAATCCTGGGATTTTCCTGCTCTTTTCTGGGTAAATAATTCTTAAATACATCTAAAAATAGAGGAAAAGAAAAATATGTATATGAAAACTTATACATACCTGTGCTTGGATGCATGTACATAATCATAATTTTTAAATTTTTTTTAATATATCTCTCTAAAGGCAATGTTACTAGTTTAGAGGAATGAAAGTCCATAATTATTGTCCTTCCACGTAGAAAACTAAATTCAGTCTCCTCTTAAGGTCTGGATATGAGAAAATATGAAGAGCATTCTGATCATCTTCCATCACAGATATGTATTCTTAATTTCTCCACCTAAACAGTTCAGTCCATTCCATCCCTTGGCCCCACCAGCTGCAGTTTCATGCTTTGTCAATCTAAACATCAATGTGTTATCTGCTTCCAGGTTGCTCTCCTCATTGTCTGATTGTGTATCCCAAAAAGCCAGTTGTGGCCTTTTAGGACATTCAAAAACCAAAATCCCAGAAACAGGTGGGAGACATATTACCAGAATTTTCTGGAGCCAGGCAGAGACTGAGATCAATGCCCTGGAATGGTCACTGCGGAAGCAGCAACCAGGCCTGCGGAGATTTAAAAAGAAATTACTCAATTAAGATGTAATGGCCCTCCAGCCTCCCCAGGCTGTGAATGAGAGCAGACATATTTACAAGCACAGGGTATCATAAAACTCTCTCCAGTTATATCAAATCAGTGGGCCTAAATTAGCCAGCAACATCCTGATTAGGTGCTGTGCCTGTCTGTGTGTGTGTGTGTTTGTATGTGTGTGTGTGTGTGTGTGTGCGTGTGTGTGTGTGTGTGTGTGTGCGCGTGTGTGCTGGATGATTTATGATAAGATCAGTTAGGACTGTCAAAAGAGATTTTAAAATGACCTTCCAGGGGGCACAGGGGTGGAAGAGAGGGATATTGAGGTTTCAGGAAGACAATTGGACTGCCTTACTGTGAAGTATCAAAGTGAATAGAGGTGAAGAAATATTACATTTGTCAATGTGTTTGTAGGATGAGTTATCTCACACACACTCAGACACAGAGACACACATACGCACATAAAGGAGGCAAAGTTCATTTTCCATTGAGAGCTTTTATTACAGTAGGGTTTCTCATCACCATTTAATTATCCTTAAAGAGGGATTTACCTTTTTTTAAAATGAGTCTTATTTATCCTTGCGAGTATTGAAGGACCATGTAAGCGCAGCAAAGTGGAATCCTTCATTTATCCAGAGGTCAGAGATGATTGTAGGCAGGTGGTCCAATTACTTTGGAAAAAATCTTTCTCCCCTCCATTCCTCTCCCCACCTCTTTCTCTTCAACCAGCCCAGGAAAAATGATAATCAGAAATTTAACCCAGAGCTGCAGAAAGGAGGCTGTCAGGCTATTTGCTTCTGGAGAGGGCAGAAGCACAGTTTGGTCTAAGTATAGTGTGTTCATGAATCCAAAACATAAATCATTGCCTTCATAATACTGCTGAGAAGGCAGGGAGAGGCCTCTTTTAGCCAGGAGAGCAAAAGCAGCAACATCTCAAAGGTGAGGGAGGTTAGAACAGGTTATATTTGTCACCATGACTCCACTTTTCGCTTTTCCAGCCATTCATGGCATTTCTTTCCTCAATATGTGCCCTATCTCCCAAACTCCCGGCCACCCTGAAATTTCTCAGCTGACTGCCCAAGCCCACTAGGTGTGACACACTCCAGAAAGGGCTTTCCATGCTTGTTAGTTATTCCTGCTGCCATAGTCCGGCAAAGGAAATATTTTTACAGGGCAGTAATGCATGGCAGCCTTCACCTTCCCTAAAATATGGATGAGGAATGGTTTCAGTGATTGAGCACAAAATGAAAAAGCCTTTATACTGGTTCCCCCAAAGGGAGAAGATTATCCTCTATGCCATCGTTACAGCACAGTAAAAAACAAAACAAAACAAAACAAACCAAAACAAAACAAAACTGTACTTTATATCAAATATAGCTTTTTTGAGGGTGACAGTGTGCACACCATCAGCAGTTCAAAAGCTAGACATTGGGTCATTGTTATTTCTTAGGAAGCTATTTTTACTATTGTTAATTATTATTATTATTTTTATTGCTACTACTACTACTATTGCAGCTTTGCTAAGCAAATGGGAATCTTCATCTGTCTGTTTTCTAAAATTTCCTGAGCATGTGAGGCTCTGCTTCATGAGCTGATAACAATTGATCACATAGCCAGATAATGGGTTCAGGCCCACAGGCACTGTGCAGATCTGACTGCTAACTCTGCTCTGGTTATCTGGTGCATCTACCTTCACCAGGTGATGAAGTCTGCTGCTCCTGATGCACTCATACTCTCCTTGAGCAGAGATTTTTATCCTTGTCAAACACATCTGAGGTGTGCCAAAACACACTGTATATGACGCAGTCCTGGGTATGAAAAGTGGTGGGAAAATATGGCAAAGGAAGTCAGGCAGTTCAGCAGGCAGAAAATTAATTATTTAACAAATAATTAATTAACAAATTAACAAAGTTCAGCTGTTCCACTGATTTTGCATGTACTGTAGTGGTACAAAGAATGTGTGGTGATATCATATTAGTATTTTAGTGAGATGCACAAGAATTTTTTCTATAATGAAAAAAGTTAGGTACTGTAATGTTCAGAAATATTCAGAATGTTTCTGTGTATCATTATTAGTTAAGTAATGACTCCCTGCTTACTTCTGCAGCTGCCCAGCAGTGTAGCATCAGTGTGAAAATGGCATTTGGTCTCAAGGTGCACATGTTCTAAGAGACAAGCTAATCACCACCCCCTCACAGTGCTGTATTGGGGGTTTTTGGCTGTAAATTTGTGAGTACTCCCAATACTTGTCAGCCACTTTCCCACACTTACACACTTTTGGCACAATATTTCTATTCGCCTTTTTCTGCTCTCTCAGTGAAAAGTTGGAAAGAGTGCAGCTGTATAAAGCAATGGCTAGCACATTTTTTATGAGTGAAATTTATGGAGTAATGTATCTACTTTTAGCATGACTATTGTTAAACCTGGAGATCAAGCAAAGTGACACTGAATATATTGCTTTATCAATTGGATTCGTTCAAGTGAAAAATGCTGATCATGCCATGTCTATCCCATGGGTGCAGAAACACTACTTCACTACTTGAGCGGTCAATACATAAAAGTCAAATTCATTATAATTTGTAGCTTTTTTTCCTTGAAGAAGAACGTAGTTCTCAGTACATCAATATCAACTCTTAAATCCACATTGGATGGAGAGTGTACAGCACAGTAATTCAATCTCTTTACACTTAATATGGTCAGGAAGGGAGAATGAAAACAGCCTCTTGTAAAATGATGGAAAAACCAGGATGCAATCATTCTGATGGAGCTGTGCAAAGGAGTCATTTTACACCATTCGTTACCAGGGCAACAAAAATATAGTGAGCCCCATACATCTAACAGGTGACATTTTAGCTAAGAAATTGCTTCTTTGGTATTTTTTCTGTCTATGAAAAACAATGTTACTAGCGTTTTCACTTGTCATGTACTATAGGGCAACATATTCCTGCTGACAGGCCCATAATGGAAAAATAGAGCAGTTAAATAGTATTACAGTCTAACTTTTAGGATACATACTAATCTGCTCTTTAAAGAGACTTCAGACATTTTCAAACACCCTGGAGACTTGAGTGACTGGAAATTTCTGCATGAGTGTATATAGATGAGCAGACAGATGTGTTTAGTGGAAACAAAAAAACCCTCTTTTCCAATCTTTCTGGTTTAGTTAAAACATGGAAAGGAATTTTTTTGGTAGAGAACTACACTGCAGTGTTTGTAAATGACCACCCACAAACACACCAGTGCCAGATACATCAAATGGGTTGTTTCCATACATTTCTACCAATGATTGTACCAATGATTTCTGGACCACGTGCATGAAGGTCACATTTCAGATTCCTATATGGCTGCTACTGAATTCATGAGGGGACAAGGCTTGATTTCTAGTCTTTAGTTTTACATCCAGAGTGGATTAAATATCTAACATGGGATTTTGTGGGTTTGTGAATTAATCTGTGCATCTGTGCAATTTTTTTTTTTTTTTTAATTGCAGATGCCTCAGGAGTAGCATAGCACTCTGGTACTAGGGTAATTCCAGGAGCTGGTGTTGACTGAAACCCCCTGAGAACTGACATTTACTGTCTCTGGTCAGTGCTGTTCCTCAGGTAAGGAGTCAGCACAGGGATGGAGTGGTGACATCCACTGACAGGTCACAGACGTGACAGCACAGGATCAAGATTAAGAAAATACTAATGAGAAGTCTGGAGAAAATGAATATAATACTATTCAAAGAAACCTTTGTTTGAGTTCATCTGTGCAGCACCTGCTAAAGGCTGAGAAGAGAAATCCAGATGCATAGAGGAGGCCAGAGATGAGGGATAATCTTCAATTAAATCAGTAGCTACAAGAAGGGAAGTATTCTTGATGTAAATGCTGTCAAGCCCTGGGTATTGTAGAAAATTAGCAACATCAGTTGCAGAATTTGATGTGACCCATAGAACCTAGGCTACAACATTGGGGGTTGTAAAAAGAATAACACAATAAACAACATATCAGTACAGGAACCATTCAGTTCAGTGGGAAAACAGAAGGACAAATATGCCGGATCAAGAGATGAAGGAAGCCTGATGGTAAATGTATGCAGGGGAGATGGAAGGATGAAGAGTGACACACCAGCTAGAAAGTGAGTCACACGTTCATGGAAGAGGAAATGAATGTAGCAGACCTTCACAAACCTTGAAACCACAAAGTATGAAGAGATTAGGGTAACTGGAAGTTCAATAATGGAGCACTGGAAGCTGCTTCCATTTCCTGTACAGAATATGAGCTCAAATGTCTAACAGGATGAGATTAGCTTCTGCTGGCTACAGAGATAGGCTGACACACATAGTGACTAAGATATCTATGAGACTGTCCTTAAAAGATGATATTATGGCCAGGAAGTTCAGGTGAAACACATATTTCTCTTTCCTATGTCATGTGCAGTGACTACCTATAGGTATTATATGAATTGACAGCTTACTGGTTACTAATTTCTAACTCCTGAATTTAAATGAAGATAATTTGTCCCTTGATTCAGTCCTTAGACCATACTACTCCCTGTGGTGTAGTGTATGTTTGGCAAGGCTACAAAACAGTACTTTCCTGTAAATGTGAAATGCATTGTCCCTGAAGGCTGCTCAGCTTCCTAAATCATGCCTATCCATCCTCCCTGAGTGAGTAATGGGACTCCCAGCAGGTCATAGGTGGGCAGGGAGTTATATGTGAGATAGAGACAGATTTCCAGGATTCCCGCCCATCAAAGGACAGCACAGCACATGCTAGTGCATTGCAGGTCATGGAAGGTGTTTACTGCCAGATGTTCCTCCTTTGCTTTGTGCCCTGGATCTGAAACCTATCTGCAGTATTAGTGGCTTTGCTCAAATACTCACCATGCATGGCTGTGCCAAGTTGGACTGTGCATGGGCTGAGCTTGGGCTGTGCCTTGTGCAGCAGTGATTGAAAGCTTGATTTTGCAAAATGTGGGTTTGGGACACTTAATTTCTCTGTCAGTACAACAAGGCTAACCTGTGCCTTATAAACCTTACCCTCCTGGCAGTTTTATTTCACCTGTTTCTCTTTCTTCTAGCTCTTGTACTTGTTTCTGTACAAAGCATTTAACCCTCCATTACAGGTCTCCTATGTTATTCAATGTGGATGCACTCCCTGCCTCAAGCCAGGATATTACTTAGCTGAGAGAAGGCTGCACAGTAATTAAAGACTGGTTTACTGTCACTGATGTGCCATACGGTCTGTGCTTGTCCAAGTGCTCTGAAACAGAGCAGTCACCTTTGAATGCATGTGTATGCTTAGAGGCACATCCTTTTAGCCATACCTGCACCTCCAACCCAAGGGCTGTGTGTTGAACTACACATAATTTGTGTATTTTATTTGTTTCACATGCATTTAGCCTATACCAGATTAAAGCATTTGTCAATGTAGTGTGTTGGAAGCTGTGATAGTGGGAAAAGAAAAATACACAGGTAAGCATAGTGCAGATATGCAGTTATAGACTTTCATGTTCTCTCAGACAATCTAGTTGACGATGGCCCCACTCTGCACAGGGGTTAGACTAGATGACTTCTAGGAGTCTTTTCCAACCCAAACCATTCTATGATTCTATGATACAGACTAAGATTTCAGGGACCCAAACCGTACGTACTGTGTAATTATGAACTAGCATAGACTTTTAAACCTATGCCTGAAGATGTAGAATTAAGCCCTTAATAAGAAGAATTTGTCAGGTAACCCACCTTGATGCCATTTAAAATCTCCCTGTTAACAGTAGATAGATGAAGATGTTGATGGAAGGCTGACATATGTTTTCATGTTCTATGTCTACAGGGGTTTTTGAAAAACAGAATAGGATTTAACAAAGACACTCAAAACTTGTTGAATATTTGTATGCTAAGAGTGTTTACAAGTTCAGAATTTAACAAGATTTGAAAAACTAGTTAGTATTTTTGAAGCTTCACACCAAGAATATAATACTTCCTTTGTTTTCTATACTCTAGATGACGCATAATTTTGTCATCAAGTACAGGAGTGCAACAAAGGCAGAGTATCTCACAGTACTATTACTTGCTATCTTTGTCTGTATGGTCTTTTAAACTGTAAAGAAAAAGTACTGAGTGGATTATAAATGAGTATAAAAATCATACTCCCATTCTCCAAAAAAAGTATACTATTTAGAAGAAATATTTATATATTTTCACTCCAAAATTTCACACTACTCTACATTACTATTATTCAAAGCAGCAAGACTTCTTCAGATTTTTATTTTGTGTTTCTCTGAAAATTGTTTCTGTGACATTAATAATCTATAGTTCAATTGTTTTAAAATAACATTTTAAGAAGCATGTAATCTTTAAATATTTAATGATTTGAGAGCACCATTCAAAATAAATGCACACATCCACATCAATGTTACAAGTTCCTACTTATTCCAAATTCCTTCTCTCAAATTAGAAAGACAAAATTCACACAAGAATACAATTTGTACCTATTTTATAGTAGAAGCATTTCTTGCTGATGTGTCTGTTCCAAAGATAATTCTTACCTAAGTAGTAAGAAAAGAGCAAAGAAAGGAAAGGTGGAGTCATTTTAAAGTAGACAGTGTCACTTAGAGAGTTTAATCTCAGAACACCATCTGCTACACCCTAGGTCATTTGAAAGAATGATATGTTTTGAATACATACAAATAATATCACAAAAATGAGAGTCCACATAAACTTACTCTTGCAGTGTCAAAAGTCTGTTATGTTTACACTACGAAGGTAAAATTACTAAGGAGTTTTTCTAACATGAGCCTTTTATTTGTTTTTGCATTACAGATCTATTCCCTAAGAGCAAGAAAGTTGGCACAAATCCCTCATCAGTTACTGTCATGGGCAGAACAGACTCAGCTTAGGGTAATAAATTATTAGAATCAAATGAGAGCAGGATAATAAGAAATAAAACCAAATGTTAGAACCACCCTCCCACCACCCGTCCTTTCTTATTAGCCTTAACTTTGTTCCCAGTTCTCCAGCTCCTATCCAGGTAGTACCAGGTCAAAGGGATTGGGGTTATGGTCAGTTCATCACATGTTGCCTCTGCTGCTTCTTCTTCCTCAAGGAGAGGAGTCCTCACACTCTTCCTCTGTTCCAGCGTGGGGTTCCTCCCACAGGTGACAGTCTTCCATGAATTCCTCTAATGCAAGTCCTGCCAATAGGCTGCACTTCTTCATGAGCTATTCCAGTGTGAGTACCTTCCATGAGGTGCAGTCCCTTTGGAACAAAATGCTCCAGTGTGGAACTCCTGTGGGGTCCCAAATTCTTCCAGCAAACCTGCTGCAGCATGCACTCCTCTCCATGGGGTCACAATCTTTTTTAAACATCCATTTGCTCCAGCATGTGGTCCTCCATGGGCTCCAGGCAAATCTCTGCTCCACCACGGACCTCCATGGGCTGCAGGGGACATCCTGCCTCATCATGGTCTTCACCATGGGCTGCAGGATAATCTCTGCTCTGGTACCTGGAACACCTCCTCCCCCACCTTCTTCACCAACCTTGGTGTCTGCAGAGCCATTTTTGTCACATTTTCTCACTCTCTTCTGTCTGCAACTTGCTCCTCTGCAGTAAATGTTTCCTCTTCTTGAACACATTAGCCCAGAGCCATTGCCACCCTTACTGATGGCCTCAGCCTTGGCTATCCACAAGCCCATCTTGGAGCTGGCTGACTTTGGCTCTGTCAGATATGGGGGAAGCTTCTGGCAGCTTCTCAAAGCAGCTGCCCCTGCAGCCCCAGCACTGCTAAAATCTTGCCATGCAAACCCACTACATTAGTTAAGCTAGTTACTCATTCAATTCAGTTAAATAATTTCATCATTATCAAAGCTAAACTGGAAGGTGAATCCTAATTCTCTGAGAATACAGCAGCAGCAGAACTCTGCCTTCTAGCTTTTCTTTTTTTCACTTGGGTTAATAAATGTTCATTCTTTTATGCTAAAATAATTTAAATGTCATAAGTTTAGAACATGGTTTTCAATTCACCACATAAAATTCAGGGTACTCCTTGCTATCTTCTCTTTCCCATATTAGCATCTTAAGAACACAGATATACTTGTAACTGGTCTACAGAGACACAACCAGAAGCAAGGACCTGCTTTTCATTTTTCTGTCCTCGCCGACAAACATTCATTGCTTCTTGGCATCTCTTTGTCCTCACTGTGTGATGACTACCTTGACGCCAAGGTAGTCTCTTTTCTATTCAGCTGTCACTCTTCTAACCACTGCCAAAATCTATTCCCCTAATGCTTTTGAAATGAAGACAGTCAAGTGCATGCAAACTATGCTAAATCTGTACCATGTGCAACACCATCTAGCATGGACAGTAAAGGAGAAGACTGGCATCAGGTTGTGGGCTCACTTAGAGGCCATCAGTTGTATTATAGAGGTTGATAGGCCATGGGACCAGAAAGACACAAGTTGTCCCTGTACCACATATTACATGCTGTTTGGGTGGGCACACTTTCTCTTAACTGAAACCCTGGTGTCATACTATATATTGCTGTCATCTTGGATTTTAATGCTAATTAAGAAACTATAGTCCTGAAAGGTGGGAAGGTGCAAGGTGGCCAATTAACTGTTAAGACAGATTTCTCTAAAGGAGGTGAGTCCAGGGCAGAGACAATCTGTGCACAAAGTTACACATCAGAAGAACAGAAAACTAAAGTTTCTTGATGTTGGTTACACCAGTACAGGGCAAACTGCTTAGAGATATCAGTTCCATAAAGCCTGAGATGGTCATCAGAGTTAAAAACCAATACGGGCAGACAGGAGAGACAGGAATAAAGACAGGAAAATGTCCAGTAAATTGGAATTTTTTTTATTTTTTTTTTTTTAATAGCTTGACCAACAGTACAAGCCAGTGAGAAAATTTATTTGGTTTGTGGAACCATAAACACTTAAAATTAAGGCACAATCTTCTTTTGATATGTTCAACAACATGTTTTAGTGTGGAAACTGGTAAGTGAGAGTGGGAAGGAAATAGTACATCAGGGAAACATTGGAAATAAATTGGAGAAAGTTAAGCAGGAGAAAAATCAAGTAAAAAATTATTTTTTGCTGATATCTTTAGCACTGGATGGATAGAGAAGGAGGTACCAGTTAAGGACAAAGTTGTCAGACTAAAGTGTCAGAAGTGAAGAATCTAAATCAATATTTAGGCAACTCAGTGAGTGACTTGGATTTCAGAGACACTAAGTCACTTCAGCTCACACTGACACAATATTCATCACCTGAAAGTGTCATTAGATGGTGTCATTAGATGCCTGAATGTGAGTTATAACTACAAATGTAAATAATGAGACGCCTAAGACACTATTTGCCACAGTGTTAATAGAGTTTCATCATCATGTTAAAACCAAATGTTTTATAGATACAATGGCAAGCATATAAAAAGTATAAGGCAACCCAAATTCTTATCAACAATTTAAGATTTCTTACAATAAAGCACCTTTCTTAGAAGTCGCATTCTTATCACAGGATGTGAAGAAGCAAAAGTTGCAATAAAAATAAGTTTTTATTTTTTCTAACAAAGTTTGAACTTCTTTGTGTTTTTTTCTCAATTTGATGCTTCAGATGTATACTGGTTTCGAAAGAGAAAGGTATTTTCTTAGGGGCATTTTTAATTACATATGAACAGATCAGAGATATCCAAATACATTCTGCTTTAACACTGCTAAGGAAAGTGAAAGCAGTAAATAAATTAACATACCTTAGGGAAATGCTTTCTCTGAGCAGTGGGACATTGTTAGTGGGGAGCATTGATTTTGTTTGACTTTTGCATGACACAAAATGTGATTGACCCCAGAAAGCCATTTTGGAAGAGTTCACAGCCACTGACCACTGTGAATGCAAAATTTCCCACTTCTGCCTTAGAAGCAAGTTAAATCTATTTCAGTGATTGATTCGCTTTTCCAGGCAAATAATCACTATTAGTCCTAGAGAAGTTTACTGGCTTTCTGTTTCCAAAGGGCATAAGAGGTAACTTCACTGGTTCTATAATGCTTAAGCAAGTATCTTTAATTGTTTTTATAGTATAAATGATACATAACTTTTTTTTAATCAGTTACCTTGACTGACGTATTGCTTCCTACTGACTTCAGTTGAGCTGAACCTCACACCAACTGAATTTAAGCCCTTTTCCTCAGACATGAATTTATCTTTTGGGTTGAGAGGTTTATGTCACCAGAAAGATACCCTGATGAAGAGGAAATCATGGCAGTCCCCTTAAAGTTTGTTGAACAAGTGTTTATATTCTGAAGACAATTATGTCAGGTTATCTGTTATTACATCTTTGTCTTTGAGAAGTTTTACAAAAGGTACCCTGGATCTGAATCACTAAGAAAATAAGGTGTTTGCATTTCTCTAGGATGTACTTTACAAAGAAATGACAGAGCCCATGGTTTGGGTATAGAAAATAAGAATTTTTTTTAACTAATCTTGAAAAGAGAAAGACAGTGTAATGGCAATACACGAATGGGAAAACACATTGATCCTGCCTGCTAGACTAATGTCCTGTCTTGCATAGATGTGCACTGTCAGCTTTGTCAGTTTAGGCAACTGTTTGCTTCTTTAGTTCTAAGCAGTTGCCCATGTGTTTTAGTTGATAATACCTAACAGAAATGCTACTGTTGGGAGAGTGTTAACTGAGGAGGACAGTCTAGTGAATGTGTCTGGTAGCAGTAAAGATGATCAGGAACATTTCTCTACAGATTTTTTGTCCACTGCTTTCGTAGTTTTAGTTTTTGTTTTTAAATAGTTTTTATTGTGGCATTAGCAAGACCTAAATGGTGCAAAAATACTTTCTCTAGTGCATGCTTTTGAATTGCCAGAACAGCTGTTTAGTGAAGCAAGGCAATTTCTCCCTCAAGAGACTGAACTCCATTTCGCAGTAGATCTCCCCACCCTGGAGGCCCAGAGAATGAGACCAGATGCTCCTGTGTTTGTTTAGTGTCTTTTTCACAAAGTATAAACAAGGGCCCTGTTCTACTTATGTTAAAAGCTTTCTGGGAGCCATGGCTTAAACAACACACTGAATTCCTCGTGCCCGTGTGCCTTCCTGGAGTGCTGGAAGCTCTTGCTGTTGTTTTCTCCCTGCACTGAGCTACCTGACAGTAGCTCCTCAGCAATTCACAAAGCAGCATTCTTTCCATATCCAGGTCTTGCATTCCTCCCAAAACCTTCAAAGGAGGTAGCAATGACTGTGACAGCAATGCTTGGTTGGTGACACTCAGGATGGGACCACCTTGTCGGTTCATAACCCCCTGTAGGAGACACTAAGACATCATAATTCTCAGCCACCACACCCTTAGGGATATATTCACCCAAGAGCAAAAAGTTGGAAGGCTCCAGCATTGTAACTAATTCTCTGTTCCATCAAGCTCTTTAAAGCCACAATATGAAAATATTCTCCAAGCCATAGCTCAGCCCTATAATAGGGGTCCAAAGCACCACAATCAATTGAGTATTCAGAAAATATTGGGGAAAAATTACCAATTAAAAAAAAACCCAAATAAATAATAAATAAAAACCCCAAACAAACAATCAAAGAAACCCCACCACAACTAACCAAACAAAAATTCTGAAACAGGACTGAAAGGGCTGATGTGACATGGATTGCAGAGGAAAAAAATGACATCATAATTTATTATACAGAGAAAGGGCCAGGGAGGGCACAAGCACTGGCACTAGGTGTACTCTGTGTTCAGAAATACTCGGGCAATGTTAACAGACAGGTTGAGATGTTGGTACCATTATCTTTTAGCTGTTGAAACCGTATGCACAATGTGCTTCTGTGTACTGTCATAAGTCAGCTAAAACATGTGTAAACATATGCTACGTCAGTCATTAAGGAGAAGGGTATAATTACACTTTTAAAAGTGGCAAAGCATTTTGAAAGTAGCATATAATTTTCCAGAATGGGAACCCTTATGAAACACATCTTTCCCTGAGTGTTTATACAGCCTGACATCTCTGGGTTTTTTTCAGATCAAGAGTCCTACTGTGAACAAGCAGGCTTCAGACAAAGGAGGCAATCTGTTCTTTAGGTGCCATTTCAGTGAAAGGGAGAGGCAGCAAGAGAGAGGGGGAGAAAGAGTGAGAAGAGAGAGAAGAAGGGCACATTGTGTTACTGCACACAGTTCAGAAATAGACGGGATCTGGCAAAATTACCCTGGAAGGACTGTTAGAGATGCCTAGTGTCAGAGTGCTGCTTTCACTGCTGCTAGATTAAAATCCTGTCTCTTTATCTTTGTTAGAGTCAAAGAAAGGTATAAAGTTTTACTTTTAATCAAATTAAACAGGCTCACTGCTCACGTGGAAGCAACTGGATCATGTAGTCATAGTGGGAAAGAGGCAGAGCAGGAAGATGCCAAGATCCTGCCAAATGCTCATTTCCTTCTCTTAGTACAACCCCTACATGTGAGAGATATGCAGAGCTGCCTAAATATGTTTCAATATCTGAATATCTTCCCTCAATTACTTTCGTGATTTCTATTAGGTGTTTTTCAAAAATGTTAGCTTAAATGTTTTAAATTTCTGAAAAAAACCCAAAGACTGTAGGTTATTCTGCCTGCTAAGTCCAGATGAGCCATCAGCTATTTTGGCTTAGTAAGTTACCACTCATAAGATGAGCCATAATAATCATCTCTTCACTCATGTAATACCTTCAATGACTGCAACACAGTGAGATCTCAACCCACAGTAACAGAGAAAAGGCAAAGTAACATTTCCTAGCACTTGCAAGAGGCCAAACCCACATATGAACTGCCTCATTCAGCTGACATACATTTGAAAGGGGTGAGGAGATTATAAAATTACTATCAGTGAACACTGACACAAACAGTGCTAGGCTGAATCCCAACGCTCCTCTTTCTGAAAGATTATATTTGCCTCAACAGTTTATTATATAGAAGGGAGAAAATAATTGTTCAATGTATGTTTTGTGAAAATATAGTGACCCACATATCTTTCTCACCATCCGTGTTGGTCACAAAAGTGCTACTTCAGGTTAATTTATGTCTGTCTGCACAAGCAAGGAAATCTATATAGAAGACCTATAAAAGTAAATATAGAATAAATACATAGAAAGTAACCTTGAGTTACAGTAAAAAAAAAAAACAAAACAACAAAACTTTGAGAGTTAAGAGATATCTGAAAGTATTAGATATTTATGCTTCATTGTGAAATGGGAAGAGAGTTCCCTGAACTTGGCTCCACGAATCTTTCTATCACTAGTTTTTTACCAAGCTGAACATAAAGACAGATATTGCTGCAATTCTGTAAAATTCTCCAGGGAGACCATCCAGTTTGTAGTGTCCAGTTCTGTTCCTGACAATTTCAGTTGTATTGCAGCTTGAGGCTGGGAAATTTGACAATCTGTGACATAGTGACCTCACTTTACAAATTCATTTTCATTTCTTTCCTCATATTCCTGCAAATAGTCTGACTTTCCGAGAATGTTTTTCCATAGTGCTAGAAGAATTTGCCCAAATTTCCAAGACTGTAGCTTAAGCCAATATATAGAAAGTTATGTAAAAAATAAAATTGTTTTGAATGTCATGTAATGCTAATTTCAAGGCAAGTTTATATCCACTGCACTCATGTTGTAACTATGTTAACTGTTGTTTAAATTGAATTTATTTCTCCATCATACTCCTTTGAATTTATATTATATTCTCCTTATAGTAATTTTTGGGTTTAGTTTTGCTCTTGCCGTATGCCAAAGACTCACTCAGTATGGCTGAACTCACGGGATACATGCATAGTGAAATATGTTGAAGTTTGTATTGCATTGAACAGGCCAATTGACAACATGATTTGGATCACTGATAACAAGAAGACTGTGTAGAAAGAATCATGCAAATTTTGGTTTTGTTAGGGGAGAAATGCATATTTTCATATATAAAACTTGTAGCTCTCTAACCCATTCCATCACTTATTATTCAGTATGCAGGCCTGAGTCCAATGAAAATGCTGCACATGTGCTTAAATTCAATCCTGATGATTTATCTCACTGAATTTAGCAACATTATTCCTACAGATTAGGAATTTCTGTCACAGCAACAGTCAAAGGTCCCAGTCACAACAAGGCTGAACAGTAGGAAAGTAGTCACATATTTCTTCGGATCATCTATCTGAAAAAAATAATTTTAAAAAAACTGTAGACAACAAGAGAAGTCCTAGATACCCTCATGCTGGGAGTGACATTGAAAACCAGAGGCATATAGTCTGATAGATATTTCTTAAGACCGGGTTGGACAACAGCCTTGTAATGTGCACTGGATTGGATGCTGCAACAGATTCTTCTTAAAATGGTTTTTTATTCTGTCCTTAAAAAACTGCACCTGTTGGTTTTTAATAGTAATATTGACCCTGCCATAGACAAAGCCCAAAATGTTGTAGATAATGAGAACAAATTAATAGAAGCTTATATGCCTGAATAGAGATTTCTTTTCTCCAGTTATCACCATCAAAACAAATTTAGCACATTATTTCTACTGTCATGAAATAAACAAGAAGCTGTGTGTAATATAGTTCCTAAGCTTGTTAGTCTTTAGTTTTTTAGCATAACTAAATCCAGTTTGATTACTACAAGAAAAAATAATTCAAGTTGTTATTAGTAGCAGAAAGTAATTTTAAATTTAGAATCTGGGGAGCTGGACTCAGTGACCCTTATGGTTCCCTTCCAACTTGAGATATGCAATGATTCTATGATCATAATTTTCTAATTGCCTTCATTTCAATGGAGACCAAATAACTGGTTTACAAAATTTAAAATATTTTTATTGGTTTAGATATTTCCATTTGTAGCAAATAATGATGAGCACAGTGTTGAGCTCATAGACAACGATGTCCTCTGAATTGATTGTTAGTACTCAGTGTCATTCTGGGTAATTCTCTGAAAATGTCAATTCAGTGCTCTGCAGCAACGAAATAAGCAAATAAAGTGTTGAGAATATTAGGACATGAACATGAAAATGGAAAACATGTTTATAAGACTTTGGCAAGGTCACATTTTTATTGTAGAGTGGTTCTGGTCCTATACTCCTTTAAAGTAGATAGCAGAACAGAAAATGACATGAAATGCACTAAAGGTGATCAGAGATACGTACCCCCATGAGAAAAAATAGGTAAAGTGGGCCATTTTTGAAAGAATGCAGTAGGATGACCATTATTATAAAGGCTGATAAAATTAATACATGGAGAATACCACGAAAATATGATTATGCAGTACATTAGCATTACAGCAAGTCTACCAAAGTTGAAATATTCTTCTGTTTTTTCTTTCTTAATGTTTTAATAATGTTCTCTCTTTCCCAGCTTTCCCTGTCACATACACTGGTATATGTCATCTACCTATCAGCTCTCTGCCATGGTTGCAGTGACTTTACATGAATGCTTGTTTGAGAGGGTTTTTTTCACGACAAGTCAAAGGCCCCAAGTCAACGTGATTTTTGATCATTCACTGATCTTTAAAAGGTAGCTGTACTAATAAAAAGTAATGTAGTAATAAGGTTAAGTAGTGCTGTCTAAACTTTTAAACTAAACTGTTATTGCTTCTTTAAATCCTGGTTACTTGCCATGCAACTGCACCAGACTTCTTCTAGATGATGATTTATTTACCATCAGAATAATTTGTCTGCAGGCATTCTGATAGAAGGAACCAAAGTGTGAAGCTAGTCTCTGGATGTCCCGTGTGCAAAGGTCACATTTTGTGACCTTTTATTATTCTACTTGGCACCATGCCATAATGTAACAATATCCACAGTCATTAATTAGTTGTTGGTGTAAATGATGGGATCTGTCTTAAAAGGGATCTGTAATTAAAAAGACCTCTACATGAAATTCAAACCTTATGCAACAGTTTTAATTAATTTAATTATAATACATGAAAGGAATTTACTTGCTCAGGTGACAGAGTTATGGCCTTCTTATCCAGGATTTAAAAAATTCTCTTAGGCTATGAAATATGTGTTTGCCAGCTGTTCTGAGTCATTTTCAAAACAGCAGCCTATCCTTAACAGGGCAAATCGGCAATGGCAGCTGCCTCACACTGGTGAACAAATAGCATTCACTTGAAGAATGTATAAGAAGAGAAGAGATTCTAAAGAACAGTGATGCAGACACACTGCAGCCAAACTAAAAAATAAGAGAAAGTTGTTCAATTTTTCCTTACCTCAATTCCTCAGTTGTAACTACATTTGGAGCATCACTTCAGCACTGCAGTACCTTAACATAGCACACATTAAATGATTTGAGAAATGCTGCGGTGTGTCAGCCCATTTTGGGCTGTACATCAGAGAGGACATCTAGTGGGTGGATTTCCCCGCCTTGGGTTCTGCCTCCGAGGGCAGATCCGAGGAGGAGACATGGGTTTTCCCTCTCCACCCACTGGGTGTCACTCCAAGGCTCATCTCCTCCCTGATTCCAGAACCCTCTTAGCCCCTAAGTCACTCATTGGCTAAGTCAATTTATGTTTAATAATAAGTTCATTGATTAAGCAATTAATGTCTAGAAAATTCTGTTCTGTTGTGTCCCTCATTGGCTGATTCAAATAAGTTCCTCCTCTTGTATGTTATGATTGGTTATGTGTCACTCCTTATCATTTCCTTATTGGTTGTATCCTTGTACCTCCCATTCTCCTCCCCCTGTATAACTTCCCCCTGCAACGGCCAGTCGGCGCCATTCCATCGCCACTCCTGAGCCTTTCCATAAGACTGGACCCCCGGGTTTTGCCCGGGGGCAGAATGGCTCCCTGGGTTCCCTGTGCAGGTCACGTCCTGGCAGGACTCAGAGGATTCCAGCTCTCCGGTCACATCCGGGGGCTGAGGCCATTCTATTAAGGCCAGGCTTTAGGTAGCTCCCTTCATGCCTTCCTGTTTCCCATGCTTGGGGCAGGGAAATAAAGACATGGATTAAGCAAGGAGAGCGCCTCCTTCGTCCTTCATCTCCGCCTGTCGCACCTATCATCAAGGCTTGCGCCTGCTCATTCAGCCTCTGGCCATAGACCCTGGGACAGAGCTGCTGCTCTTCCCAGGAGCACAAAGATCCCTGCATTGTGACACCCGGCGGTGCTCACGCAGGAGGACAGTGACTTTGTCGCCGGTCACGCCACCGGGCGGTGTGGCCACCGCGGCAGAGAAACACCTTTCGTGTTCTTTTATTTTTCATCTCCTTCTCAGAATGAAAATGGTACATGCATTGTCTTGTAATTTCTTCTGTTTGGGTTTAGTACCTTGTGCTACTAAATTTTAAACATTAAGAGGTAGAAGCCCTATTCTTATCTCCTCTCCAACCAACATTGTGACTCCTCTTCATCACTGCCCCTGCCCAACACAGACCAGGTTGTACAGAACCTGGAGATTTGTACCCTTACAGAAGTAAAATGAAAGGTCAAGGATCAGGGATCTACATTAAAGGTAATGCTTTTTGGATGTTCAAAGATCACTATTCTACATGTTATAGTTTGTTACTGAGGCATTGCAGCAGTGGCTTACCAAGCTGTTGGTGGGAAGGAAGAGAAGAGAGAGCTGGCACTGGCTCTCAAGGACACAGAGTTTCTATTCCTTCAGCAATGGGCTGGTGGCATGCTGCTCTCCACAAGAGGCACCTACTCTCCAGACCCAGGGACAAGATGAGAGGCTACTTAGAGTGTCTATTAGAAGTTAAAGGGAAATGTCTTCGCAGATACATTCTAAATTTTGGATCTTCCTCTTGCTACTTCAGCAGACTCAAAAGCAGAGCAAACCTTTTCTCTGTCTCTGTTGTGCGTTACTCTAAGACTTATGAATTGTCTTTGTTGGAAGGCTGTCGATACAAGTCCCATGAATACATTGAATCGTAACACAAATAGTATCACTGTAGCCCAATCACAAGAGCCAAGAAAAAATGTTCTGCTAAAGCATTAGTTTTAAACCAGCATGCCTTATAGAGGAAATGTCATCCAGGATTCACAAGTGTTGCCTGAATTACCATGGTTTTCTCCTTTCTTTTCTTTCTATTCTTCATAACACAGTCTATATAATTGAAAATAGAACAAAATAAAGGAATGCTGGAGTCCTCAAAGCTGTTATTAGCAATGCTCAAAGAAGCAGATGTTATTTCTTTTCAAGCCAGGAAGAAGTTATTTCTTTTCAAACTGCAAAAAAGAGCCCCCCAGTGGGGACGTTGTTGTCTCTTGTGCATGGGAGATCCCAGAACACGTGAATAAGCCATAAGTAGTTCTTTTGTCTCCAGACAGTAGGAAGAGATGAGCCCACTCTTTTCTCTCACATGTGCCCAAATGGCATGCGGACACTTAGAGTCAGTAGGCAGTAACTCCCAAAGTTCCTATAATCAGCTTTTGGAGCCCTGGCTAGAGAACCAAAAGGGATCTGTGACTTAATACTTTGTTCCACATTTGGTGCTGGAAACATAGACGCGGGACAGTGGAAAAGCCTTTCCGGAATACTATTGTGGATCTTGCTACCAGGGGCAATTATGCCAACTAATCTCTCTCAGAAATTATAAAATATCTATTTGAGAGCTACTAAGGGTCTTCTCTCTTACTACTCTGTCTGGAAAACTGCAAACTACCTTCAGCACGTAAATACATTGTAAAATAGCTGCAAGTTAATAAATAGCTATCAATAAGCCAGAAAATACCTAGCTAAAACATCTCCGACTACATTTTTCTGCTGGAAAGCATATTTGTTAATATTTTCCTGAATAGTGTTTTGCACTCCCCTGGCCATTGCCGTAGCCTTCTTCTCTAGCTGTTCTAGTTTGATTTGATTTTAAGGGCATCAAGAAGTAAAACACAAACAAGTTCCGTTTGCATACAAGTTGCCTTATATGAAGTCACTAACATCCTTCTCCCTGTGATAGATTATCTTGTCTGACGTATTTGCTTTCTGTCACAAATTGTGATCCTGCTGTGTCTCACTCATGTGGTTGCCATTATTCTCTCCACTGATGGTGTGTTCCATTTCCATAATGGTCCTTGAGACATCCCTGATAGTGCTGAAAATGCCTGTTAATTCCAAATAGCGGAAACTAGATTTTTGAAGGTGCAAGATTCAAATACAAAGTATTGTCTGCAATTCAAGTCTTATTGGAGGTATATATGTTATTATTTAATTGGTAGCTCTGCTGTTTGATTCTATGTGTGTATAGAGACATTCCATGCTTCTTACCATACATGAATGTCATTAACATTCATTTCATTTAACCCCAAGGAGTCGTTTAAACCTCTTGGGTGAATTTACATTTATGCATGTTTTCTCTGAAATGTATATTATTTAGCCAAAGCATCATGAGAGCTCTGGAGGAATCAGAAAACTGTAAATGTGTATGTAAGGGTATGAAAATTAGCTTCCTTAGAAAGCCTGATTCTGTAACATCAATATTGCAGGTATAGCATTCTCATCTGGAAAAAAAAGAAAAAATGGAAAAAAACATAAATCAAAGAAACTGACTAAGGAAGAGATGAAGAGGAAATTGTCAGAAAGGGAATAGGAAAAGCTTTATAGCTACATTTAAATGTAGAATGTATCTATAATGTTGTCTAAAGCACAAGCTGAATATGGTAAGTTGACACAGAAACAGGAGGGGAGAGGCAGAATAGAAAGGACCACCTAAAAGTTGGAACATTCTGCCTTGTCTGTGTCTTCTCTGTCCTGGATATCACCCAGTATGTCCACCCTGGTTGTTTTCAAATAGTTTTCTCAGTTCCTACATAGCTCTTGCAGTGAATATTCACTCTAGAATATTTTTACCCTTCTCCATGACAAACTACTGCTTTGCAAAAGTTGCCGTTTACACTGCTCCGTCCCCTATGATCAGCTCAACAGTCCAAAATAAAAGCTAGAAATCATCATTGCTTTTAGTTTGTTGCTTTACATAAACCTCTCCGATCTGAGAAGAAGCCATATGAGGATATTGAAGGAAGAACTACAGGAATATCTGTAAATCAGCCAAAGATGTGCTAGAATGATACACAGAAAACAGAAGAAATAATGATGTGTTTGGATGGGTTTAATACCTTCCAAAGAGAAAAGTCTTTGGTAAAAAATACAGCAAGGATGAAGCATACTTAATCTATTCTGACTAAGCATTAAAATGCATTTGCTGCATTGAAAAGTTGGGGAAAATTCCATTTTAACTTCAACCCAAAATTATTTTTAGATTTTTTAACTTTGGGATTATCAAATCCAGATCATCCATTATTTCCTTGTCTCTATGTTGAACAGATTCCTACTGGGAGATACATCTTCCCAGAATATAAAGAGCAAAAAGCTTCAGAAAATTTACCCCAAATCACAGAGGAAGTAAGATTCAGTAGTGCAGCAAAAACTATTTAGGACACCTCAGAGAGTTTCTAGTCACTAGGTAAAAATAAATGCAAACCCAGTATCTGAAGCCTGTTCCTATGTTTTCCAGGCCTCATCAGGTGTTTTGAAATAGAGTTCTGCTCCTGCCTGAGGTACACAATACTGAGACCTTCTTTCCCCTGCAGCCACTGGAAGCTGAGAGCAGCACAGGTCTAAGCAATGGCTCCTACCACGGGCGTCTCCTGTCAGACACTGGCCCTGGCTGCACGTGCAGGTCACCCCTGTCCTGCTGGAGGAGGCTTGGGACAGGTGAGCTGCGCAGAAGAGCGCAGGCTGGGCACCAATAAGACACTGTGGAACTTGGAACCTTCTGCAGAACGTCTTAGTATCAGCTGCTCCCTTTGTATTCCCTTCATATCATTGTTAAAAATTTAAATTCTCTGCAGAGAAGATTTTCTTTTAATTGCTAACAAACATGTCAGCACCTGCGATCTTCAGTGATAAGATCACATTTTCATGTCCAAGTTATGATGCCATGAGAATGTAAATTTATAGAGAATTCTGACAAGTGTCTTTAAAATCTGTAACACTGACACTATCATTTCAGGTGTTATTTATTAATTTTTATTAAAACATAATAAATATTACTGAAGTCATAGGGTTTTTTTAAAGCAAAATACTGTTTTGAAAGCTGTCTCAAATGTCAAATTGAATGCATTTTGCATTAGTTCTGTATAAATTTTTATTGAATTCAAACTTTTAAATAAATCTTCCTATATCTAATGCCTCTTATCAAAGCACAAAAACCCATTATCTGATTATAAGAAGAACCTCAGAACTCACCATCTTCAAATTTAATGGACTCCTGATGCTTTCTTCCCTACCCAGACTGTTTTTAAAGCATTTTACTGTATTTTATACATTATAAATGGATTCCATTCTTGGCTTAGCAATTCACCTAATGGACAATGGATACAAAAAAGCTCTAGCTCCAGGGACATTAAATTGGTTCTGAACTCTGGAAATTACAGCTTTTACAAAAAGAAGAAAATACTAAAAACATATCCAATGCAACACTGCATCTCATTTTCTGCTACCTTCACAATCTGTCTAAAAGCTCCTAAATTTCTTAATGACACAATATGTTAAAATTGCATTCCTTTATATTTAGATCTCTAAAACATTTTTTCTTCTTTACACCCCCAAGGAGTTCCACCAGCAAATGGAAAATAACATTCTTGGCATTCCAGCAGCTGGGAACATGGAAAGCACTGCATTGTACAAGAAAAGTGCTGTATTTTATATCTGACCATGGTCAAAGCTGAGTACTTCAGCGAAAAGCAGTCTCTGGTAATGAACCTGATTCTACATCTCGTTTTGGGTAAGCAACGGTACATAACGATAGGTAACATATAACACACAACTACATTGCAGAAGAAATTTCACTGTAAAGACCTTTAAACCCTTTAATCTGAATTATAATTCCTTCCCTTGGATCCTCTGCTTTAGGAGTTTTCTGCTGCCAGCAATACCACAGATTTTAGAGAGATGGTAGTCCTATCTCTCTACCTGCTGCTCTCTTTCACACCTCTCAACAATGATGTAGATTCTGCTCTTTGACCTTACACAGCTTGACAGCAATAGTAAGCCACAGAGAGAAGTGAAAAAGAGCTTTTATTTTCCATTAATTTGTATTGCTGTAGAAAAAGGACACACAGAAGATGGGAATCCTTTCAAATTATGAAAAAATTGTTCTTCAGTTGTGTACTACCAGGGAGTTTCTCAACTTAACAGGATGGGGTTTTTTAAAGTATTGTCTTTTTTGGGTATATATACATGATATACATAGATATAGATATAGAAATATAGATACAAATTCATCTTCCCTCATACAGTAAGAACTTCATGTTACAGTCTCAGAAACACACGGGTTGGACAGGATCTAGGGTTTTGTTTCAGTTCAGCCTTCTTCTCAGAATGATGTCAGCACTGAATTTAGACAAGTTGGCTTAGGGCTTTGTCTAGTCACATCCCTCAAAACTCCAAGGACAAGAAGGTCCTTGTGCAACCTGATTCAGTGTCTAGTTAATTCCATAAATTCACTTAGAACTGGAAAGTCTTAATCTTTCCCTAGGTCAAGACTGGTATAGATCTAAGCATGTCAGCTGACTTTCCACTGTTTTTTCTGCTATGTTTTTGTAAAATCAGATTGCAGAACACAGTTTTCTGGGTTAGCAATATGGAAACCTGAGCACACAGCAAGAGCATTATTCTCAAACCTTGCTGCCAGAAACTGAAGCAAGTTTTCCCAAGTTTGTACACCTCTATTTCTAAACCTTAACCTGGATAAAGATTTCTCTCCCAAACAGTTTGTAAAAACACAACTTTAAACCTTTTTTTTTCCTGATATACACATCTCTACGACTCAGGCATTCAGGTTTTGGTTGGGTTCAATAACATTCATGTTCAATTTTCAGCTTTGCAGTTTGTGGTTATAAATTGCAGTTATCAGGCTGTTTCCTTAGCAGAGTGGAAACTTTTCAAAGAAATGATAGCCCCCCCCAACATTCCATAATAGATAATTAGTGTAGCAAAATAAATAAGATACATGTGATAAAAGTATATAAGGTAGGAAAAACAACATGCTGAGACACCTCCTAAAAATATTTAGTCCAAACTGAACACTGCATTGCTACTACTTTCCTCTGTACAAAGATTGCAAGAAAAAAGGAGAAAGAATTGTAAAGAACTAAATATAGGTATTAGAGTTAGACACAGAGCTTACCATTGGAGCACTGAAGATTAGTCTGGAGTACATGGAGAAAGGTGGAAGGGGAGAAGGAGAGGAAGAAAAGAAAAGACAGAAAAGAGAGAAAAAAGGGAGAAGCAAAGGAAAGAAGGGGAGGGGGAGAAAGACAGAAAGAGAAAGAGAGCAAGTGAAATGAACTGAGAAAGATTTTCTTTTGTCTTCGAATCTTGATAGAAAAGAGTCATTTTCTGCCTCTCCTCATTTTACTTTCTACTTCCATATGATCTATGCCAACTCTGATAATCTTCAAACTTTCACTCATAAGTGTTTTTAGTTTTTAATTTCATGAGGTCATTTTCACTGACCTCTTTACTACTGACCTATTATTTTAGTAGATTTGGAAGGATCATTTACACTGACCTCTATTGCCTTACTGATTTCTCTCCTCTTTGCTCCCATATCATCTGAGCGATTGAATTTCAGTCCCAATTCTAGTTATTGGATACATAAAATAATTTCATTTGTATTGCTATCATTCCTAGATGAATTGTCTTTTTTCTGTATGTCTTTCCCAGCTCACAGTTAAATCCTTTTTAGTATTCATTACAGGAGTCTGTTTCCTTCTGATTATGGCAGAGACTACTCCTTGTATCATCAATTCTTCTGTCCTCCAAAGACTCCCTTGCTTCTGGAAAACTCAAATTTCTCTTATCTGAGCAACCTTCTTAAACATGCACAGATGCTTTTGATTTCACCTGAAGGCCCCATGCTAGATGTCAAACACCTCTACCATCAGCACTGAGTCTATCAAGTCAGGTGAACTTTGAGCTGCTTTGCAGGGAAAGGTAAATTATCTATTGGTTTGTCTGTTTTGTCAGTTTCCCCTAGCATTTTATGCTATCAGTGTTGGGCCCCACTGCAGGATTCAAGAACCTAGAAAACACCCTCTTCCAGATTTTCCCTGATGGTAGGTTTGCAATAACAGTACTTTGCCTTGCACAGAGAGAAAGCAGCTCTCATGAATTCTACTGCAAGCTTTCTTTTTAGAAATCATAGAAATATAAAATGGCTTTAGTTGGAAGGGACATTAAAGACCATCTGTTTCCAACCGCCCCGACATGGGCAGCGACACCAGTCACTAGATTAGGTTGTACAGAGCCCCATCCAACCTAGCCGTGAACACATCCAGGGATGGGACATCCACAACCTCCCTGGGCAACCTGTTCCAGGGACTCACCATCCTCATAGTAAAGAATTCTTTCCTAAAATCTGACCTAAACTACTCTAAATCAAATAATATCAAGTAATTATTTGATTTGCATTTTCCCAGCTTCACAAATATAGACACAAAATTTATTATTGGCAATAAATTTCTCACAGATTTGTAGTTACTAAGATTTTTGTTCCATGTCACTTAAAGTCAGTGAACTTTTGCCCCACATTATGGCACACATCTAAGGTGGTCTCTTTTCAAGTATATAAAGTTCAAATAATGGGATGTCTATTTTCAATTATGGTCTTGATAAAGAAATGTAGCTTACATTGGACACTATTTGAATAAAATCTACAATATAGTATTAGGGAAATAAAAGTGTGCAAAAAAGTTCAGATATTTTAATATTATGGAGAATATAGCTAAATTAGGGAATTAATCAAAATCCAGCAACAGTTTGAGGGATATACAGCAATTTTCTCCGTGAAGATTGTCAATTCCTGAGTCATGTTTTCAGCTATTTCATTGTAACTATTTGTCCCAATTTGAAAGTTTCTTCCATTTTCAGTTCCAATAGAAGTCTTAGAAGTATTACCCATATTAACTGTGGGAAATCTCCTATACCAACCATCAGAATCAAAAGAACTTTGTAAGATTGCACTTCGTAGATTATATTTTACTCATATTGTATATGGATGCTGACTAGGAAACCAATTTTCTTGAACCTTATCCATCTCTCTTGCTGTCTCTTCACAGTAAAACTGTAATGTTTGGAAGATTCAATGTTTAGCAGATGAAGAATGACTTATAAAGATTAGGTAAGAAATGAAACAGTGCTAAGTCTTGCCAAGATTAAAGAATTCTAGGGATATAAAAAAAGCTGCACGCTTTTCAGCAAAAATGCATATTTCAGAACACACTTGGATTGATTCTCTGGACTTAGATCAAATTTGTACTTTGTTAATTTGTTTCTCTCTCTCTCTCTTTTTTTTTTTTTTCTTTTTTTTTTTTTTAATCTAGAGAAAGATCTGATCACATCATGGCAAACTTTCCAGACAGCAGAAAAAACTCAGAATATAAAGGAAGCAGGATGAAGGAAAAATTGTTGCAGTTTAGACAATATAATCTGTAGGTGACAGCACAGCAGAGGGCCACAAGTTACGTCTTCTACATTAAGTTTCTGGTCTTTCAGTTGATCTTGAGTCAACTACTACGTCACACATTTTCAAATATAGGCATGTATTTTACATATGAGGCTATGTTTTAGTATACAGTAATTTAACGACTACATACATCAGTATCCCTTTTTAAATTCCTCTCAAACCAAGCATAGGAAAATATGTTACTCTTCACGATACGCGTTTTTACGTGCACATTTTCTGAGTCAAGATTTTAAAGAGTTTCAGCTGAAAAATGTATATTAAAATGACATTTAACACAATCTGTCTATCTGAAAAGTATGTTGCAGATTTTTAAAGATGACTGTTCACAAAACACTTGGAAATTTTTAGATGAAGTTTGGCTAAAGTAGAGCAAGTTATTTGATTAACAGTCCACTTTAAACAGTTAAAAATAAAGACTAAAGTACAAATAAGTAAATCAAAGTACTTTTGTAAATTAGCGACCACTCTGAGAAAGGTTAAATACAGTATTCAAACAGAAAACTGAAGAAAAGTCTCCAAAGTTCCTATCGCAAAAGACACTGGATAGAAAAAATACATTAAATGTCATTTTATTAATATTTACTTCAGCATAAGAAACTGTGCGTGATATTACTATGCTTATGTTTATTACTAACTTATGTTTGTTTTGGAAAGCACACTGTGGATTCTGTAATGGAGATTTTATTTTCTTGAATTTATTTTTTGAAGGTGGGGATTCAAATCTTGAGAGCAATAAAGAACAGATAATGATCATTTCTATTGTGTGAAAATATACTGAGGTTCGCTATCTTTATCTTATACCCACTTTTAAAGAGGGACCAATGCACTAGCATGTGAAAATGCACAGATTTAAGTTCTTAGGAGGCTGGGAACTGGGAAATCTCAGTGGCTATATTGGTATCATGAGCAGCTACAAGAATATTGTAAATTGCAGACATTTTTTTAAAAAAAACCAGGACATTTCTACAATTAACATCACATAAAACAAATTAGGCATAATTCCAGTTCAGCTTTAGTGTTTTAAGTGTTTTGCTTGTCCCTTTCCTGTGCAGGAGGAGGTGACAGTTTGGCAAATGCAATGCATATCAGAACACACTGCAATAGAAAGACAGAAAAGCCTAGTCTGAACGTAAAGTGATGAAAGTTTCTTTTAAAGCAGCCTTCTGGAGATCATTCTGGCCAAGTCTAAAATGTGTCGTGGAATAGGTGTAGCTAATTTCACAGACAGAGTGTGTTCAAGAAGTGGATTAAAATGTTCCTGAAATTTCCACCCAAAAATGTAGTGTGCAGAAAAATGTGAAGAAACCATACAGAATCCATGTCAGTACTTAAATATATGTATTGGCCTATGCATAACTTGGTGTCATTATTTACTAGTGAAGTGGTTAAGAAAAATCATACTTTTGAAAATATTCTTCTTGTCTCTACTGTGCACTTCCACATTTTCTTTGCTTTCTGTTCTCCTATGTATTTATTCTTGTGACGTGATTCTAAAATTTTATGGTCTGCCAGCTCTGGCTGCTATGGAACAGAACTGATGGTGGCCTTACTGAAATTCATCCTATGGCAAGGAGTCATTTTTAAGCAGGAGAGCCAGCACCTGAATGCCCATTGGATATCAAACATCAGAGACAGGAATAACAGAGACTCAATCACTGCTTAATCCCTCTAAACTAGCATCTGGTTTTGTATCCTTAGCTATCCAGCACACTATGGGTGCGCTTCTAAATAAACTTCAATTTAGGCTACAAAAGCATCTGACAGCTGCAGAGGAGTCTTCTTGCAGTCTCCCATATATTCTTATTCCCCAAAATGAAGTGGTACAACAAGGTTAAGTGTTTCTTTTGTCTTTCCTGTTCATTAACAAAATGTATGAATATGCATTCACACTTAAAACAGTGTGGTAGTTTAGGACCTTCCCTCTAGTTAGGGAGCACAACATCATCAGGCAGTCAAATTTTCAGATGAGTGGGGAGTAAGGACCTGAAGAGGGAAATAACATGAGCTAAAGAAGGAATGGTATTTCTCAAAGCACACACACTTGCTTAAAAAAACAAGATGCAAGACCTTAGAAGTAAAATGCAATTATTGATTCAGGATATTTTCCCTTACAATAATTAAAATAAAAAAATGTATCCACGTCCAGGGTAAAAATCCACTTGAAAATGAGAGAGTGGGTTTCTTTAAGTGTCTTATCTTGTCTTGTTTCCATTCCATTAGAGAAAAGGCTGAAAGAAAACTGACAGTGTGTTTTCGTTCAAAGGAAACAGCCAAGTGAACATAATAGTTACCAGTATTTCAGTCAGTTTTCAGGCAAATAAACATGGTGAGCAGTGCATCAACGAACTAGTGGAACCAAAATATGTCCCAGAAAATCCTAAGTGTTTTTACTTAATGAAAAATTCTCAGGTAATTTACACTTCTACCTTCTGCAGCAATCTAAAGAAACTTCATTATTAAAAAATTGAGTTTCCTTCAATCCACAGAATATGCCATGCATTTTTGTACTGCTAAACAGATTTCATAAAAATGCAAGTGGGATACTCCCAGCAGAGCATGTGTTTCTGTCAAAGATGGAGTCAAAGTTATGCAAATCTACCCAGACACCAAATACAGAAAGGCTTGTGACTGGCAAATGGTGAAAAAGGCCATATAATGCTCAGATGAGCCAACATTTTACAGCTTGCAACTGGGATGTTTTCCTCACAGTTTAAACCTAGGGACACACTAGTAAATTTCTTGTCTACTAACTGGAGACCACCAGTAAATCACGTTTTAATAAATGTGTCCTGAGGACTTGCCTGTGACATACAGAGCACAGCCAAGTTGTCGCTGCTCCTCTCCTGGAAGGGGCTTTGCCTGGCTGGGCTGCTATCCCTGCGAGGCAGCAGTGACCTTCCCGCAGACACGTGAGGTACGATGTCTCGGCAGCCGCGTCTCCTGGCAGCACCGGCTCAGCGATAGAGGGTGCGCCCTAGCAAAGGTAGCCCAGATGTCTGGGTCTCCCAGGTGACCGGAGATAAAAGAGGCAAAGGAGGGAGCCACTTCCAACAGTACTTCCCGAGTTTATTTGCTCAGAAAGAAGGAGGAAGGGAAATGGCCGGAGGGTCCAGGATTACAAGGCCTTTTAAGGGTAGGAGGGTACAAGCAACGGTCCAATGGGATTACAGTTGGTAGGTGGATCCAGGGTACACGCAACCAATAAGGCACGAGCGAAGGAGGGGTTAGCAACTCACAGCCAATAAGGGAACAAACTCAACAGAACTTTCCAGAGGATAATAGCATAATCAATAAGGCACTTATTAAACATTAACTGAACAAACCAATCACTATCCCCGGGAGAGAGAACTTGCCAGATGAAGAGGTAGGGCCTCTTTCTGAATCACGCCTTGTGGGCGGAGGGGTGCTGATCTTAGACCTGGGCCTCGCCCACTGACGACCCCTCGCTCTCCGATTCGTCAGCCCAGGAGATTGGCAGGACATTAGGAGCGGTGGGCTGGCTCCCCATGGCCCAATGCACCCCAACACCAAGTTACAGGGAATATGATGAAATGGTGAAAAAGCTTTCCTCTTTTTCCTCTGGTTTCTCAGCTTTTGGAGAGCTTGTGTTACTTATTGGACTTATGACCCTGACATCCATTTCAGCTTTTACTCAAGCTTCCTTTTTCCCTACTACAATTCAACAAGTAGCAACTCATCCTCTTCTCCATAATGTCTATGTCACATCTCAGAATTTCCTCCTAATTTATTCAGTCAGGCCTTGTAACATTTCTTCATTTCTTTTCCCTTACCCCTTTTAAAATTTCTGGTTTACATTTTATGTGGAGCTGCTCCAGCCCATCTTTTCGTCTCTCAGTCACATACGCCTCTTAAAAGTACAGAGGCAGATTTCAAGCAAAAAGGTCTTTGTCCTCTCCTTCAAGCTTTGAATGAAGCACATTCAGCTCAAATTTTTCATGACAGTTCTCTCACAGTGACAGCTCATAAAGAGGCACCAGGGTACGAATAATTTGTACTTCTACACATCTAAGTGTTCAGACAAATCACAGATCTTCTGGGTGGACTCACTGATGACACGTTTGAAGGGTACTGTCACAGAAAAGACAGAGGCGTAATAATAGGAGTTGTTGCGCATCACAAGGATGGAGGAGTCCTAAGAAAAAGATTATTTATAGGAGACAAATACCTGAAATTTTAAAACAGCAGAGCTCAAAACAAATCAAATCTCATGCATCATTAATTTTTCAGTATTTGTACTTGAATGCTCTTGTTCATGATTTCACAAGTAAAGCTGGGAATTCCAAGAATGCGATTGACCACTGCACTCAGAAGATGGTGTTATGCTTCTTTTAAAACCTGCCACACGTCATGGCGTCTGCCAATGAAACACCACACATCCTTTTACTGGGTCTGACTATTTCAACCACTGTTGAACCACTACGCATTGTATCTTGCTGCTGAGTGGCAGCCCCATGCAGGTGAGATGGCCACCTGAGTGCAGTGACAGGGAAAGCTGTGCTGCACCATGCCCTACTTTCATTGGCCTCCTGGGTACTACATGTCTCAAGTGAAATAATTTAGATATACTCACTGCTGCTGGGCTGTAGAAGGCTCCTTGCGAAGGCCTCAGATTCCAAAGGTTACCCAAAATCTAAAGGATCGTTTAAAATGTAAAACCTGAATTATTTTTTAAAAAATATTTGAATATCAAGATATGATCATCCCTACTGGATGGATTTGGTTGAACAGATATTTAAAATAACTTCTGAGGAGAGTTCTGTCCAGATTTGTAGCAAATCCACTTATGAAAATAGGATGACAGTGGTTTCAAAACTTCTCTGTTGATGACAAAATTTTGTTATCTTTACTCAAATTTATCATGAAGTAATAAAATAACCTTGTGGCCATTTCACATTTACTTGTCATTCTTCTGGTTAGGGGAAGAAAAAAAAAAATTCCAGAAGAAGCATTCTTGATGAGATAATTCAGCTTGAGACAAACAACCAGTTAAGAGACTGGAAATAACAGATTTGCAAACAAAAAAGTGTCGAAACTATACGTCATTTTAACACTTTCTATATCTTGAACCTGCTATTTTCTCACTTTATAGGTCATTCATAAAACACAGAATTTATTAGCCTGAGTAATATCATTATTCCACTATTATTCCATTATTCCAGATTTCCTTCGTAATAGCAATTTCAAATTATCCTGAATTTGTGCTTTGCTTTTTTTCACTGCCAATAAGTTTTTCCTGAAAAATATCTACAACTTTTTTCTAGAATTATTAATTGGTAAAATAACATTGGGTAAGTCACAAATCATATCAAATGGCAGGTCTTCATACAGATGAGATTAATATTAAAACTAAAACTTCTATATTTCTTCTTTTCTCTGCCTTTTCTTTTGTCTCAAATGAACCATCTCAATGAATTCCACAAGATAGATATTCATGTAAAATAATTTTATGTTGATTTGACTTGTTGACTCTGCAACAATTATGCTAATATTACAACATTGCCATATTTTTAAGTAAAATTATTTGTATGTATCTTTATTAAATTCCATCCCTCATATATTCAATTACACATTTTTGGTTTTGTTCTTTTCTGCTTAGTTATTTCCCTCACCCCTCACTGCACATAACAAAGATAATTCCACAGAGTTTTCTCAGGTGGTGACACTTAAAATCACATTACTCAGCTATTGCAGTTAATTTAGAACATAAATGAGCAGAAAGAGAGAGTTGAGGGGGATTTGTTCATTTTCCTCCGGACAGAGGAGGAAAATGAACAAAACTCGTTTCCTCGTTTGCTTCAGTGCTCCATTAAGTGAAATCATGCTGTCTTTTTCTAGCGATAGTCTTACTGGTGTGCCCTTATCCAACGGTTCTGCTCCCCACAGCACTCAGATTGGCTGATCAGTTGGCATAGATGGCAATATGCCCATACATCACCTTCACATGCAGTTGTGATCAGCATGGTTACACACCCAGAACTAAGAGAGCATAAACATATAATCTCTCAAGACTTACTGAATAAACACTTTCTTCTCCTTTGTCTTGTTCAAATACCTAATTGTGCACCAGGTTCAAAGGTCAGCAGTACACAGCTCACTTCCCCTTTTCAATTGCACTAATCACTACATTTCAGAGAGATCTAGGTCACTATTATAAACTCTTTTTATATGGAGGAACCAGGTATCCCTAACCTGCAAACCAAATTTATATACGTAGAAAAACTATTAAACAGTACTCTGCAGCATTGTAGTAGATCTGGAATTTATTATCATCTAAAAATAAATCTTTACAGCTTATGTTTAACGTATTTGCCTCTATGACTTTGTCTCCCAACAAAGCATATCACTCTAGTACCAATATTTTAGTTCTGTAGCCTCTGCTTGACCAAGAGGAAGTAAGCTAAAAGAATTTGCAGAGACAGTGAAAGATTAAAAGGCCTCACCTCTTTCCTTAATACATATGGATAACCCTCGTTTAGTAACGTGGCACAGCTTTTCGAAGTGCCTTGGCTGTGCTGAGCTCTTCCCACAAGGGTTCAGATGCAATAAACACTGATACACTTTGAAAGTGGTATTTAAACAAAATTGTAACTACATTTCCTCCCAAGATCTGGGAATATTTTAAATAACAAAGAATTTATGGATCAGTTTATGTGGCAAGCAATGCAGGAGTAAAATCTAGCATTTTTCTGACTGTTTTTGCATCTCTTTTGCTCTTATTTCAGACAAATAAAAGTCAGCACAGGAGCAAACCTCCTTACTACAGTAGGTGTTTAAGAATATTTCAGCTTCTTAGAGCATTTTTTATAAAGATACAGCACTGAAACTGAAAGAACAACTCCTTATGGGATAAGTCAACTGAAGCACAGAGAGCAATGTTTCAACAGTGTTAAAGTATTCCCACAGGATCCAGAGATAATCTGTATCACAAGTGTGTGTGTCTAATAAGAGATTCATTCTGTGATATGTAGGTGTCTTATAATCATCTGACACGTTTTCAGAGATGTGGTTTTCTATTTTCTTCTATGGATAGAATAGCATTTTGGTTTTTTGTTTGAGACAGGACATCTGGGAAAAACTAAAATAAAACCATACTATGGGGAAGAAAATAGGAACAAACATATATGTGGAATTTCTGGACTGCAGGTTACAAACCCCACAGGATCTAGAGAGCGTACATCTTCTCTTACAATTAATGCCAGCAGCTCAATCTACACTTCCATGTTTTCCTCTCGTTTGAGCTTATATAGTCAGAAACCTATTGGAATATGAAGAAATAAGACTAAGCTGCCACCATGTAATAGTGAAATATTTTCAAATGTACATTTCTTATGCTTGAAGAAAAACAGCCCCCAAACAAACAGAAAACGCTTCTCTGTAGTACCCACGTTTCCTTTTGTGTGTAACCCTCTCCCAAAAACTCATCCGTAATTCAGACTATATGTCAGAAATTAATTTTTTGCTGTTTGCATGAGAATCTGTGCATTGCACCCATCTAAGTAAGTCTGTGGCTTTCACAATAACTTCTCTTACATATATACTTATATACATACATATATTTCCCTTTATAGAGGAAAGAAGCTTCTCACATGACAGCTGTAAAACATACACAACAATATAAACACAGCACATCAGCAGTAAGAGAAAGGTTACAAAGATGCTCGTCCACTAGTACATTATAGACTTGTAGCAATCAGCAAGTGAACCCAGAGTCATCACAATTTTTTTTTTGTTAGGAAAGGATTTCCTGTTACTTAACCCTTTCCACTAGTTCCATTCTGCATATGAACTCAGAAATAAAACTGTATTATGGTTTCCAAAATAATTTACCATAACTGATCCAAATAAAAGGTCAAATTGTACTAAAAATAATGAGCAGTCAGCACACATCTCACAGTTCAATGACTCTACAAGGGTATTCCATGCTTTCCAAGCACAACCAAAACAACTTGAATAATAAAACATCAAAATGTCAAAACTTTTTCATCAAACAGAAAAATCAAAACTGCATGTCTGCTGGAACCATCATAAACGTATCTGCTAAACGTATGCAAAGCAAAAATACAAAATATCCAGTCTTCATAAAGACACTGCCACATTCTTTGTCACTCAGATGCCTCCTGAGAACTGTATCCTGACATTAGAGCACTAGTAGACAATAAATTTTTGCTAGCAGTCAGAGTGAGATTTTCCTGTGATTTCTGGTTATTCTGCTGAATGGGATGGTTCCATCCTTACCTTATTCTGCCCAACTCCTCTGCAGCTTCACTTATGCTTATATTCTTTTCTTCACAAGCTCTTTGCAGCAAGGGCTGTCTTTTTAATTATGTGTGCTAACAACACTTGGCTCAATGGAGCAATAAGAAATACTGCACTACAAAATGATAATAAAATACCCTTTCCTTATGGAAGAAATTAAATAAACAGTTCTATTCCTTCTGCAACTCCATTAGAGCACAAATAAACAGAGAATCCTGCACCGAGCTTTAGATATAATGCTCAGTCTCTTAAACAGAAACAACAAAACCCACAGAGACCACAGAGAAGATGAATTTCAGATTCTAATAGGCACAAATGGACTTTAATATGTCTTTCCAAATATCTTTCGACTAGCAAAAATCACAGGGGAGACGATTAGAGAGATAATAGCAAGTCACAGTCATGCATGTATCTGATATGCTTTTAATCTGAACAACAAATCTAGACCAAACAAACAACACATATTCAGAATGTCAACAACTACTCTTTTTTTCCTGCATTTGTTGACTATTCAAAAATTCCTATCTATCCTGTTTTTCTTTTCCCTTTGAGGACAGCTTTTTACCATCATCCAGACAACTAGAATTTATAATAAAGACTTAGGACATGCAACAGATTAGGACTTGGCCTGGTACAACAAATTTCCATGAGGAAAAATTACCCAGAGATACATAGTGGAAAAAAACCCATAATATGACTTAGAGGATCAAAATATTGCACAAAACTTTGGCACTCATTGCAACATTTACAGATACAAAATACCCAATTGGAATATACTGTTCAGAGGGGGAAAAAAAATTGATTCTAAGCCTAATATTTTTTGCTGCCAACTTGCTTAAGCAAACCTGAGCAAGAACAGTGTGAGTGCCAAAGTTGAGAGGGAGAGAATTGCAGACATCCTTGAGCAGCACAAATACTTGGGGGGAACATAGATTTGCATGAGGCTCTTGGGCGTAAAAGAACACTTAGATGATGATTTCCATGAGTATTAGGGCATAGGTTCTCATTCTGATCCATGATTTCAGAAATTACATTCTTACAACTTTATTGCTAAAATAGCCTCAGAACATACCCATACTTTATCCTATTTTATATTCTATTTGCATCATTTTTCATCAGTTTGGATAAGAAACTTCTTTCTCACTTCCCAAAATAGTAGTGACAGTCACTAGAATCTGAAAATATTGATACCAGGACCAAATCCCCTTAGATGGTTTCCTTCCTAAGTCATATCCTATCTGATGGACATCTGAAAACAGAGAAAGAAATTTTTTAACATTTCTCTGAAATGTGAAGTTTTTAACCATCAGAGGCATTTCTGTTAATTGTGAACGATTAGCCTTCCAAGCCATGAAAAGCAACACCTAAAGTAACCTCTAATGATTCTGCAAAACCCACTAATTGCATAACTAGTAATGCCTTTGTTAATGCCACTTACTGCAGATAATTTTTGTGGTGTCCAGTGATTGCAATTGTTTAGGAAATGAAAGGACTCTCAGACTATGACATGTTTTCCTTTGATGGTGAATGACAAAATAATGTACAAGTAACTATATTAATTTTCCAATTTATCCCTGTGTTGAGTCACCTAGAAACCTTCATGACGAAGCTACTGTTTAATAAATTTATTCTGGATGACTTGCTATGAATTCAGAGTAAGAAAGCTGAATTAACCAAATTCTTTATGCAGCAATCAACAACAAATGAAATAAAATAAACATTCCCTACTTCTCATATAGAAAGTGCATAAAGTAGTGACATTAGCCTAAACAAATCACTCCACCTTCCTTGTGGAATAATTTTAGTCTCAATAGCTAAGTTTTTTAGAGTCATAAATATTTTACAGAAAATGCACTTGCATGTCTGTTGCTCAGCCATACAAGTTGTATACAAAAGGGACACAAGTGTATTAAATCAGTAACTGTTCAGTTAAGACAATGCTAATTCTAAACATTTACATTTCCTGTGTCTTTATTTAGTTATTCATCTGAAAGAGCTGAACAAGAAAGTGACTTCTGAAAAAAAAATCCATCTTCAGCTCTTGGTAGCCTCAAGTTACTCTTTGGTTTTTCTTGTGGGAACAATAAAACGCTATATAACAAATTGTACTGCCAACAGCAACAGGAGTGGTTTTAAGAACCAGTTTCCACAGGGCAGAGATGCAAATGGTTACAGAAGGTGTAAGGTAATGGAAAGCCAGATCCTATTGTGTTTAGGTTGTTCGCCTGGAAGTTACAGAAATGTTAACAGACAGAAGAAGGAGCTAGTCCTTTGTCTATACAGTAGGTTCCCAACGTAGTGAATGATGTGTTTTCATTTTAGATGCCTTTCAGCTCTTCTAAACACATGGTCTGGAGCAAAGAAAAAGTAAGTCAGCAGAAATATTCCCATCTATTTGAATAGTCTTCAAATAAAATATTTAGGTATTTATTTCAAGGGAATGACTGTCAACAAAAATAAAGGAAAAAAAAAAGAAGGCACAAGGTAAGAGGAGAAAGATTTAGATTTTAGTGTGGAGAAAGTCTGTTTCACTCCCTGTCTTGAAAGGAACTTGTAAAAAAGAATTCAGACTTTTTTTAAACACTAAAATACTCACTTAATAGTATTAGTAAATTCCAGAAATATTTGTGGAGGTTTTATCTCAGTGAAACTTGAAGCTAAGACTAATCAGCTTCCTTTGTTTCTTTCTTCATTTTAAAGTGTTGTAAACGCCTTCTTTCCCCTCTGACGCTTAAAAAGGTTGAAACTTATACTTTCCGGAAGGAGGACTTTGCTGTGTTAAAAATGCGTGTAGGACAGTACAGAGCACACTTTGTATTTGAGTGCATAAGCACACATATAAATGTATTTCCTTCTCCTCCCTGCTAAGTGCTATGAATAGAGAAAAACAGAAAAAGGTTTTATCCAGTCTGGCATGCTTCTCCGTATAACTACAGTGGACATAAATATACATAATAAAAATCCATAACGTGAATGTATGTACACTGAAAGTACAGACAGAAAACAGCTGCTTGGACAAATATAATGTAGTGTTCATAAACAGTGTTTGCTTCCCTATCATTTGCAAATGACAGCAGGGAACACAAAACACGATATGAGCGCAGTTCTCCAGTTGAGAGACAACATTTCTAGGCCACTCGAAGTATTCTCTTGCCAACCCCTTGTAGTGTTAAGCTTAATGCATTCTGGTTCCTTTCAGCCTCCTGCAATCTATTGGGAAGAATTTTATTTCAGTTTTACACAATGATAAGGCTTGCCCTTGCTAATATTTATAGCATACACAGTAAATTCAGGTAATTGTGAATCACTCAAGGTTTCTCTTTTTTTTCCATTACTTTGAAAGAAATGTGACCTGCATCATCCAGCAAAGAGCACCTATGAATGGAATTTCACAATCTTGCTGAAGGTCTGCTGAACAATATCTTGCCATCACTTTGAATGTCCCACTCTTCTCCTTCCCCCAGCTTTTTATTGCTAAGTACGATGCCATGAGGTCTGCACTATTCCCTTGGTCAGTTGGGATGAGCCTTTGCAGGTGTATTTCTGCCCAACTTCTTGTGCTCTCCCGGTCCACTTGCTGTCAAAGTGTTTCAAGCATAAAAGTCCTTGATGCTGCGTAAGAACTGCTCAGCAATAGTTAAAACTATTAAACAAACATGTTAAAACAAACATCCCTGAGTTTGGCAACACTGTTTTCAGCATAAATTGAAAACACGGCCCAATACTAGCTACTATGAAGAAAAAATAATTATCTATCCCAGTCAAAACCAGTACCTGCCTGGAATTTCAGGAAATCATAGTATTTTATATTAATTTATATAGTAGTAAAGAATGAAAAAAGCAATGACTTGGTATTGGTGCACAAATCAATCTTCAAACTGGCAGAAAGTCATCTCTAAAGGGACATCTACCATTGCTCCATATCAAGGACTTAACACAAGGAAGGATATTCTTAAGGAAAAAGGAAAGGGTGTTGTTTTGTATGATTATACAACATGTTAATACTGCACTTGGGTTCATAAACTGTAGGGAAAGTGGATATCAGATGTGTCTGTTGCACTGATATAACCAGTTAATGCAACATCAAGGTTTTTTGGACAAAAAAAGTAAAAAAGAGAAAAAATTGGTAATGAGATTAAGTGCAATGGTAAACAACACATCCTCATATGGTCAAATGCAAATTATTTTAAATTAACCCAATATTCCAGCTTGAAGAATTACTTGATTAGAGGGAGTTGACTAGAGGAGTTACTTGCTCTGGAACCAAAATTAGCTTCAATAATAAGGTCAATACAAGAGAATACTTCTAGCAATTATTGCTAATGACACAGTACAGGAAGATTTCATCAGTGTGGGAGATGACTGGGTGTTTGCTTGTTCAAAACACTCACTTTCAGGTCACCCTGTATACAGGAGTAACAGAAACCCTACTTTGTAGTGTTCTCACAGGAAATGATACACACTGGAATGAATTAGAAAAGTTTCTGTTGACTGTATCAACCTACAGAATGCAGATTTGAGAAAAGCAAATGAAATTTTTGTTCATATCAAATGAAGCGTCAGGATAATGCTAGAAAGTGTTTGCACAATACTAGAAAGCATTAATAAGATACATCTGATATTTAAAATACTAGCCATCAGGGAATGCTATTTCATTCTGAAGTCTGGAGGTGATCAGAAGACCTTGCTCAGAGAAGCAGAAAACTCTCAAACAAGTAAAAAACTAGGTGACTAAGACAGCTTCTGCTGGAATTATTCCTTATGAGTCACCTAGCCAAGACTACAACTATCAGGTTAGCTGGTGGAAATAATATGACAAGGCATCAGTCATGCTCTCCAGAAGTGCTTCATTCATTCACCCCTTCCTGTGGGCCATAATCTCTGACTGGACCAAATCTTGCAGGATTGTGAGCCACAGACATGCAGAAGGTATGTGCAAAACATGTGAATAAGAGTTACTCAAAATAACATTTCTCTGTTGCATTATAACAACACATAAAATTGAGTTTGCTTGTTTTCAGTTTCTAGGCAGAGACAACAAAAGTGAAGAATAAGGATCCTGTTGAGGTTTACACATTTGTGCTCTTTCTGTCTGTCAGTACTATCAAAAGAACATCTTTCTTATCAGTTCCCATAGTTATAACTGACACTCTCTGAAGACTTACCATCTTCCTTACAATACACTAGATACTTTTTAAACTGAGTAACAGGGTCTTCTTTGATTCCTCACAAGTTCTGACATGCATGTAGGAGGGTGGATTTCACAAGCAAACCAGAGAAGGCTGACATACGAATTGTTAAAGGAAAAGACTTAGTTCTCACATATCATTGAAAATCGCAGTGCAAGCCTTCCTAATACATTTTATATTTCACAGATTACATGGATTGCTCCCCTTTTCCCCTTTTTTGAAGCCTGATGGAATAGCAAGTAGTCAGATGTTTTTCTCATCTGAAAAAACACATTTTCCCAGCTCCTTCTGATCTATGTTATTGCCTGCATATACAAATTTGAATTAATAAAATAGAATTAAAATTGGCTTCTTTAATATCTGCTGTGAATATGTCTTTACTTCTGTTTGTAGGATAGAGTCTCTGAGAGGGTGCACAAATGTACTGGGTCTGGCCTTTTATCAAGAGAACTGTTCACAGGGATTCCAGGGTGGAGACAGTTCTGTCCCCTGTTACCTCTGTGCACCCCATTAAATGCAGAAAGACTAAAGACAATGGAGTCACCTATGTATCTTCAAACAAATTCAAACTGGAGTTATTTAGGAAAAAAATATACTGGGATTATTCTGTTTACAGATTTATTAAAGAAGATTTATGTTTGAGCATGAATGGAAAGGACAGCTTTGGAAAGAACAAGGCAATGTATTTTTATTTACATCAACACTCTAGACATTAACAGATAATGCACTCCGCAGTCTAAAGCATTACAAGATAAACACTGAATGCTGTCTGCATTGCCTTGAATGTGCTTTTTGAAGGGGAATGTCATACATTTTTCTGTACTTACTGTTTTTACTTTGCGGTGATTTTTCTTTCATTCTGTAATTTGCACAAGGGAGTGTAATGGAGTAAGTTTGGGGGGAAAAAAAAAGCGTAAGCAAGACAGCTACTCAAAGAAGTCTCAAAACAAGGCCTCAAGTAGACCTTGAATTCTCACAGGATTGGCTCTGACATCTTCACTAGCTTCAGTTCAAAACTATTCAGAAAAGAGCAAAGTGATCAGAAAACTCACAAGCTGTACCAGTCTGCTAGAACACCTCCTGGAATGAGCACTGCTGCAGTTGAAGTCTGAGATACCTCAATCAGCTAGTAGACTTGTATTTAGACTACACAGTCTTCTAAATAAGCAAGTATATTTTTTTGTTGAATGTCTGCTTTACATCCCCTAACAATAAGATTCTATTCCCAAATCTCACATCTGCTGCACACATCACATTCAATACAAATAATTATATCTTGAGGCTCTGTTTCCGTGGTATCATAGGTGCTTAAAGATTTTACTTCTGGAAGGATTTCATGGGCACTAGGGTTAGTGCAATCACCTCTTTTCTGTGGAAGGAGATTCAATCCTATTGTAACTTCGAGAAAAGTGTAAGATTTGGCGTTCCAGTTGCTCATGAGAGGTGGGGCACAGCATAGTCCAGGTATTGCCTGAGGTGTGGGGATTATGAACCCTCTGCTGTGAGGAGCAAATGGTCTGAGAAGACGTGAAAGTATCCTTGCAATCCATCCCCATTAAAAAGAAGCACACATTTCTACTTAATGCAATCTTAATGCAATCTCTAGGCATCAGAGCCTTCTTCCTAGACCCAGCTAATGATGGTTGTGACCCACTGTATTGATCGACCAGGTTTGCTGTAACTACATACAGATAACCTATCTTCTGTTTTCTTCCCTTCAGCTCTTCTCCCATACACTTAGAGTTTCTCAGGCAGAACCAATATGTGCAAGGTGACTTTTTTCCTTCATATTTTCCCGTCATGACTGGGAACAGCACCGTGTATGTGCTACTTTCACTGTCTAGTATTTTCAACACGCTCAGACTTACACCTTTTAATGGCTCAGTTCTTTCACTACTGTCACTGTGTCTGCAGGTGTCTCATTTAGGATTTACATACCCTCACATGCGCTGTTATTTAAATATAGTTTGTGGTTGTGCATGTGTGTATAATGTGTGCATATGAACATAAACAGTAGGTGCCTACAAATGTAAAGATATTGACATGTAAGGGGGTGTATGCATAATACAAAAGGTCTCAGACCCAAACTGAAGGTAGCATTTTTTCAAGAGATCATTGTAGGTGAGTGAGGTTAGGAAAGGGGCCTTTCTTCTCACTACAGTAACAGGACAGCTGTAACTGTGACCGCCTGCCAGGCATGACACAAGCAGTCCTTTTTTTCCTTCAACTGTCTTTCTATGTGAAGGCCAAGTACTGGAAAATCATTCTAACTTGTTGCAGGACACAGTGTCTATGAGATACCCATTTTTTTATTGAACCAGTCAGCACCAATCTGGTCAATGACACTCAATGGTGGCATTACACAAGCAAATATAATTCTTATTTAATTGTCAAATGCAAGCCTACTTGAGTATTTTTATTCTCTTTATTTCCCAGCCAAGGTGCTGTCTTGCAATGTGTAGTGTAAACAACCACAACCAAGCATGGGGAATGCTCAGTGTCCCCACACAAGGGACTCAAGGAAGAAACATGCTGTTTGAACTGTCCAGCTCTGCCATAGTATTTGCTTCCCATTTAGGGACAGCCTGATAATCTGAGGACTTTCAGTGCTTACTCTTCTTTATGATGTGAAAAATTGCCCAGAGAGGTTATGGAGGCTCCTTCCTTGGAGATATTCAAAAGTCATCTGGACACAAATCTAATGTGCCACAGGGAACCCTTTGTGAGCAGAGAGGTTGAACCCTTACAGTCTTACCCACTCTGTGATTCCAGGAAATTATTTCACTTTTCAAAGTCCCAAAAAGTAGTTGAGATACAGACACCTTTTTTCCAATTCAGATATACAGGTAAGTTATTACTTGGTACTCAAGTTTCAAAAAGTGGCGGGGTTTTTGCTGTGTTTTGGTTTTTTGTTTGGTTGGGGTTTTGTTTGTTTGTTTGCTTTCTGGAAGACAGTGTTTAACTCAAATTCAGAACCAATAGTTTTTGTGTAATGATGAAGAAGGCTAAATTTCCAGCATCTTGAATTTTCTCAAGAACAGGTAGTGCTCTATAAAGATTTTTCACTAGAAATTGAGGAAAAGATAGGTAGTATTGGCCTGACAAGTCTGTAATCTTGATTCAGAACTTTGTTTAAACATTATTAAATTAAAAGCTGTCTTGGGAAGCAAGTTGGATAAGTATTATCCATAAAATTTGTCAGAAAAGAAACCTGGTCTTTCATTCTCAAGTAATGTACCTAAATACCATGTTTTTACATCACATAACTTGATACTTTTGTTGTCTAGAAAGGTGTTGTGTTGGAAAGCATACTGTTTTACTCATTTCCAACAGCATTTCTCCATAACTATAATCACAGCATTCAATACAATTAGGTTTAAAAATTCCTGCTTGGCAGAATTGAATATTAAACTATTTGATTAATTTTTCTTATTGCATTGATCTCTATGTGTTGGACAAGTTTCATCTTCATATGAAAATAATGTTAAAAAAATAACTGCAAATAAATTTCAAACTTGTGTCTATGCATCTACCTGTGTCTCAATCTCCATCAAAGAACTCCCATCATAACTTCAGAAATTCATAGCATAGTGTAGTTAAGGTTTTTATTCTTTATGAGAAAGTAAATATTCCTCCCACTCACAGATGTCAGGCAATACTCAAGTTACTCATTAATCATGGTCAAGGTACTTGCTTTAGAAACAAAACATCTGAATGACATGTAGCAGCTTTTGATGCAGTGGAAATCCAATTATATTTGATGTGGCCTCGTATTTTGTGACCCTATTCATTTTTAAGCATGATCTGCTGCACATCTCCTGGGAAGACCTATTTCAAAATCTAGTGATTTTCTTGCACAAAACCCATTAGAAAGAACTTTTTCTAATTCTATAATACTTTAAAATCAGTTTTTTACTCAGACAGTCACATAATTTTTAATCAAAGTTGTCCTAATATTTATCCTGATCTAATACGAACCTACAGCTGCTACTTGGTGTCAGTATCATATACTCATTGAGTGGAGAATAAATTTATGGCTTACATCTTCCTTTAATTGTGTGTTTCTACACCTTATCTTTCTTAAGTTTCTATGAAAACTCCTGTCATTTTCCTTAGAAGACATTATCACTAAAACTTTGCTGTTAAATTAGTGACGTTACTTTACCACAATTTGAGATAGTTTAAATATAAGGTGCACACATTAAAAAGAGGCAGTGTGAAAAGGAATGGAAATTACAAAATGCCAAGAGCAGTGGGGTACAGTGTGATAAAAAGTACTTGATGTAATTTATAACGGAAGTAAACTATAAGAAGAGAAAAAAATCTACTTTAAATGGTTGCCTTTTTATCCTGGAAATTGCAGACGACATTTCAAGTTCTATAAAACTGGTCCCTAAAATTCCCTGTTGTTTTTCTAGGAGATAAAGAAAATTTATAGGGTTCAAGTGTACATGATATTTCAATTTTAAAATGTAGTCTTTCGTATGTGACTGATGCATACCGATATGAGCAAAGACGATGTTCTCCAGCCCAGTGCTGACTAGACTACAACAAGAACACTGAAAGTCGCAAGTGCTATGAAATATTCACCAGACACTCCAAGGGTTGTTTTATTTTTTCCACATGAAAGTGCTTTACTTCTTGTGGCTGATTTCCAGAGCTAGCAAAAAGGTATTTGCTAAGACTAACTTTTCCTCCTCTAATGTTATTCATTGAAATGAACAAAATCATTTGCAGTGTGTTAATTGTTAACTCACGATATTTATTAACATCACAATTTTTGCAGACAGATATATTCTTGCATGATTAAGGCATAGTAGATTAGACAGCAGATGTCTGATAGAATCATGTCCTATTATTAATTAATATTAGACAGGAGTAGAGTCATTAAATAGACCAACGCCCCATCTTGTTTCACGCATACCCAACTGTATAATGTGTATGTCAAATCTTTGTGAACCAGCAGCTAAGCTGGCAGATAAAACTGGTAACTCTTCGTTTTTCAAGGCTAAAAGACAGACAACAGGTTTGTTCATTTTTTATCTCTCTGTCCAGAACATCAGCTTTTACAATATAGACGATGACTTTATTTGGCATTAGACAAGCAGAAAATTTTTGGCCATCTGAATTAAATGTCTCTTGTAAAAGTAACAGTTGCAAAAGGAAAGATGAAAAAGGAAAAGTTAATTTCACTAACAATATTGAAGAAAAATCCATGTAAAAGTCTGAACACTGACAAAAAATTATTCAGAATTACATAGAAAGTTAAGCATCTCTAGCTTATATAACAGACTGTATTTTGTTTCGCAATTTATCAAATAAATATTTTCAAAACTAGTAATCTGCTTATCCTCAGATCTAGAGAATATCCTGAGTTGGAAGGGACCCACAAGAATCAATGATGTCCAACTCCTAGACCTGCACAGGAGAGCCCAAGAATCCCACCATGTGTTGTGAGTGTTGTCCAAACACTTCTGCTAGTTATAAGTTCAGCTGTCATTATTCTAAATAAAATACTCCAGTTTGCCTAATGTTATTTCAAATACAATCACTTTCACATACAAAAAAGATATTAATATCATAAGTAAAAACATTTCTCTCTCTTTCAGATTTGCTTCTTTTTCTGTTTAAGGTTGTCAGGACACACAGTGAGAATCTGATGGTGTGAACACCTGTAATATGCTGACAATGTAATAAATGAAAGTGATGTGTAGGAAATCACAAAATGAAAATGTTTAGGGCTTTGTATGTTTTTACAGGCTTCACGTATATGAGTCTTGTCTGTGTAGAGAGAATCTAGCTCGAAGAAGCAAATCAAGGGCAATTTCAAACAGATTTAGTTGCATACAAACCAATACTATATTCTCCCTCCAAAGACTACATGAAAAGGACAGGTGTACGTGTTGAAAGTATTGAAAAAAATATATTTTTCATGTCATTTTGTGAGAATTGTATATACCTGTATTTTCCCTCTATTTTTCTCATACTTTATTATTCAGTATGGGGTTTTGCATGGGGCAATTCTTCCTGTCTGCTTACACTGCATTTCTTCATAGTCTGAATTACTACTGCATGCCTTTTTGAGTTCTCTTCTTCCCTATGTCCACATAGTTGGATTTTTAGCATTAGCAAGAGTCAACTGAGTATAAATAACAATGCCTACCAAGGTTTATTTCTCTCTGAAACACAGCTACTTGTGAATTGAGAAGCATTTTCTTACTAATGTTATGTAAACAACAGAAAATTTACATTATATTTTTGTTCACATTCTGGCTGAGTACATATTACTGACCTCTCATCAAAAGGATATCACAAGTAATTATTATTTTAAATCATAGTCTGACAATCTTTTATATCCTCAATGTTCTTTTTCTGAGTTGCAGTTTCGTAACCCATTGCCCTTTTCAATATCTGGGATATATGGTACAGATGTACCTGTGCCTATTTCCCAGTTTTCCTACATAGCTTAAATTCACAGTTACACAGGACACATGAAGTTCCTCTTTTGTAATTAAGCATTTCAAAATACTTATATGACTGACATGAGTAAACTGCCTTTGCAAAACATTTCTAAGCATAATAACACTTGACAAATAAAGCACAATGTCAGCACTACTAAATGTGATGTCCATTACTTTAAATTAACTTTTCTTTAGAATTCCCAAGAGATTCCACCTATGTTCAGCCACAAGGTATATTTATTCTATATGATTCTGCATGCAGATAGCCCTCCTCCTTTCTTTTACTTATTCTTTTACAACTTTCTCTTTTTCTATCAATCTCAGCAAATGGTTGCCAGACTACAACACTAAGGCAGTACACTTTCTGCTATCCAATTATTCTTAAGGGTCAGTTTGTGAGACTCAAATTCTCACAATTATTTTAGTCAATCAAGCTCTCACATGCAAAATTTTCCCCCACATCTTTTATTAACACAGTCTTTTAAGAATGCTTATTTTTACTGTTCATTTCATCTTTATTCTTCTGTGTCCTTTACTGTATTCTTCACAAATTTTGCCCAGACAGATCTATTCAAAGTCTTCCTCTGAAGATCATCCTCTGAAACATCTTTGACCATAACCATCTCATTTAATACCCTTCAATTGCCCTTAATGTCTACCATAAGCTGTTTAATTTTAAGATATTTCCATTACTTCCTACCCATTCCTCTCCTATCATCTTCAATATTGATATGTCCAGTCCAACCTGTAAAACTTGCTTGTAATGAACAATAACAAATCACTAGGACCAGATGGTGTTCACCCAAGAGCTTTAAAGGAACTCAAGGATGAAATAGCCAACCTACTAACAGCAAAATGCAATCTCTCATTTAAAGTTCTGCCAGTGTCATGGAGATGGTGGCATGGTAAAAGAGTTTTAGAGAAATCATAAGCAAGATCTTGGAAATTACACACCAGAAAGTCTGATATGCGTGACAGGTAGATCAATAGCAACTAGTCCAAAGAATAATTATAAGCTACTTGACTAAATATGATGTAGAGAAGAAGAATCAACATGGCTTCCATACAGGGAAATAATGTCTCACTAGTCTATTGCAATTTCTTAAAAGAGGCACTGAGCACAAGGACAAGATAGATCAACTGGTATTCAAAAAACATTTTGAATAATCCCCCATAGATATCTGATAAAGAAACTAGGAGACTCTTGAAACAAAAGCAAATATTCTCCCATATATACATAACAAAATAAGAGATAGAAAAGAAAAAGCAGAAAGTAGCTCACTAGCGGAATCCTGCAGAAATCTATATTGATCAGCCTATTTGCAAGTGATCTGGAAAAGACACGCTGCAAAAAAAAAAAGCAATGATACTACAATTTCCAGGCTGGAAAGATAAGGACTTGTTATTAAGAGCTGAATGAAAATCTGAGTAATGGGATAAAATGGCAAATGAAATCCAATGCACATAAATGTAGAGGAAATAAAAGGCCAAATCTTGTGAAACAGGATGGGAATTAGAGTATTAGTGCGGACAACTAAAATCTTGAATTTACAAAATCTGGTTTTTTGTAAATGTTTACCCAGTATTGAGTAAACATTGGAAGGACATCTTGAATGCTGAGTCAGTCATTAACAAAAGGCATGGAGAACAAAAGGAAAACATCTTTATGCCTCTCTATAAATCTTAGTTGTACTAGTAACTGAGTGCTGTCTGTAGTTTTGAGGTTGAACTGTAAAGTGGTACAGAAAAGCAACTAAGACAGCCAAAGTCCACATAAAGTGTTTTGTGTACGACGACCATTCAGCTGTGGAAGACAACTGCAAAATCTGAAAAGGCCTAATAGGGAATGTCGCCTCCAGTATCAGAATGAAGCACAATGATACCAGCATGTTCATATATAAATCAAGGAAGTATTTCATCCAGTAGCTAAGATGTGAAAGCAGTGCAAGTGCTTAAATGCTGAACATGTTCAGACAGCAACTGAGCAAGTCCAAAGAAAAAAATATATTTAAAGGCATGCCCAGGTAGGATATCTCTTGGAAAATTCTTTCCCAGCATTTGTGAGAGTATTTGTAGGAAGATGACACTGTGCTTTTTCTCTGTTCTTACAGTCACCTTTATTAACAGCAAACACAAGATAGTGGACTCAGTATGGTCATTCCTGCATTACTAAGCGTTCAGAAAAGTCTTTTTCCCATCATCATATTCCTTGCACTAGGGAGGACATGCCCATGAACATTGATAAGATCATCTCAGGATCGTTCTGTGACTCTGTGCTGTTCCACAAGTCCTACAAAAGCATGTGACAGACAAGCAGACAGCTTATGTGTTGACCCTTGCCAATTAAGACGACTTGCTTCTTTTTCTTCTTCTAACTTGTCTGTCTAGTCTTATGCTCAGATTGTGAGCTCTTTTAAGTAGCAGCATTTTTTGCTGTGTGCTTGGGAAGCACCAAGCAATAAGGGACCCTGGTTTCTGAATAGGCATTCTAAAGGTATAAAAATTTCTGCAATTAACATGACAAGAAATATCAGAAATGGATAATTTTATGTGTAAAAGAGTTTTGTTTGGGGCTTGCAGCTATGTTAGATTAGCAGTTTCAAAACATGTAAGAGTCTTTGAACTGAGAATGATAAGAACCTGAGTAGCTTTCTTCATTATAAACATGCATCAGCAAAATAGAACTTCCTTAAGGAAATTCTATTACAGAAAAGGCACTGAATCTTTCTTCAATTAGAGAGTTTTATGTATATTAACTCTTTGACAGCTTTGGATGCACCAAGTATTGCCAGGAAGAGACATGAATACAAAGAACTAAAAATCAAATTTTCACGGAATATTGTTCCTGAACCTGTTCCAAAGCTCCCATGGTTGTTTTTATATTCCTTGCTCCATTAAGTCTAAAATAATGTAAATAAAAGTTAAGCATGTAGATTCAAGAAAACTCCAAGCCATTCACCCAGACTTTTACTGAAACAGAGAGATTGCTGTTATGTTTTCACTACAAAGCTGTTATTATGTACAATGCTGAGCTATCATGATTTGGATTCTGCTCATACCCATATTTTGTTGTGTTTATGTGGCACCCTGAAGGGTATCTAATGGAATAAAATATGCCAAAAAGCCTGGGTCACTTTCAATAAAAATTACGTTATTAGGGTGAAAGATTGCTTTAACAACGACCAAACATTTATTCAGCTTCCAATTACTCATTTCAGAACTTGCTGTATGCAGAAGAATAGCAGGGAAAAATGCTGCTCTAGATGTTACTTCTTTCAGATTCTATTAAAACTGTAATAGCCTCCTTCCATTATACATTTTCCTGTATATTTCAATCAACATGCCACTTTAGCTGTTGCTCCTGAAGTGCACTTAATATTTTCATTAAAATCAATAAAGCCGGGAAATGACAAGGGTGCAGGTGGATGCAAGCAATTAAACTTCTTCTATATGTATTGTTAACTAGCAGTTGGAGAAGGAAGCTTCATTCAACACCTGTCCCTTTCCTTTTAAATGACAGCTAACAGAAATCCACTTAGCCAGCTTTTGTCTGCTTATTTTGCTGACAGATGATGTGAAGAAGTAGGCAGTTATAAGGCCAGTAATTCAGAATTAATTTTCCCTTCAAAAGATGATGTGGACAACTGAGTGCAGTAATGGTACCTGCTCAGAACTCAGGGGGTAAACAAGATAATTTGAGATGATGGGACAGAAATAAAAGCTCTTTAAAGGTTTGCTCCTCACATGACTCTCAAAGGCACACTCACCAGCATTTTTTATTTGCCTCAAATCAAAGTCAGAAGACTTAATCGTTGAAGCATTAGCCTGATGTACTTCTGTGTGTGGTAGGATTGTAAAGGAAGCGCATAAAACAAGAGATGGAGGGTTGCAACCCACCCCAATATTAAAAATAAGTGATGGTGAAAGAGCCTAAGTCACACAGCAATTATTTATCAATTATATTTTCAGAACGTACTACAAATTAAAGGAAGTTGCTGGCTGGACACAGGCTGCATATTTGCAGTAAAGGGAAGTAATCACATCTTTAATCATCCATCAACAATATTTTTTTTTATCCTGTCACCTCTGTGGCACTAACCAGAGTGGACCTCATTACTAAGACAAAAAGGCAATGTGAAAACCACCATTGCCTACAGAGGAACCACAGGTACAGATTTGTTCTTTAAGCGTGCACAGGTTTATGTGGAGATGGGAAGCTGCAGCTCTACATCCACTACTCCAGATGTGCTGTTAAGGTTACACACGCATATGCACAAAGAACAAAGGCAGGATCTAAAAGCTTTCCAGGAAATTGAATATAAGGATAGATTTGCCTGGATATGTCATCTCTTCGTTCTGTAAGTACATATGCAGCATGAACTTTTCAAGACAACTGTCAAAAAAAAAAAAGGAACCTTCTCAGCAATTTTAGTTATCACAGAGGGAGCTAAATTTGAAGTCTTTCTTTTTGGACCTTCAAAGCAGAATAGACACCTCTGTATTCCTACAGCCGTACAAACTTGGAACTGGATATATCTACTGATCTCTGGCTCTGGCCCTCTAACACCTGGATGAAGTTGTAGAGGGACTTAATGGGACTATGGATAGGAGAGATGTCAGACTCAGCTGTATTTGGAGTCTGATGCCTCCTAAGCTTTCTTTCATTTCTCTCTGACATTGAACCCTACTGTGTAACCTAATCTCATTATTATTAGTTGACTATTTCTGTCCTCTCACATTTTACTCTGCACTCTAAAAGCTGCAGCCTACAAATATATGGAGGTATTTCAAACGTAAGTAGTATCTGCTGTAACTGCACTCAGTAAGACCCTAAGAGAGGGAATGGACTGATCTTAAATACACTCCATGATTCAGTCATGTTCATCTTACACATGAGGGATTTCTGGGACTCACACTCTTGTACCAAAATATTAAAGAGCAGCCCAGGCTCAGGCTCCTCACAAAGCACAGCTGCTTTTTCAGGGAAAACTACCTGCTCTTCATATTTTCAGCAAAGAGTAGTGCTGGTGAATCACCAGAGATGGAAAGTTTGCCGATGTGAAGGCTAGGTGAAGCTCATGTCCAAGTTTCTCTCTTTCATGCCTCTCTTCCTGTGCAATCTGAAGCTTGAGTGTGCCTAGATGGGCAGTCAACGGGCACCAGCCATGGATCCCTGGATGTGCAGAAGGGCTGAACCTCATCAGCCAAGCTGAGCAGTGGCTTTTCGCAGTTCCTGTGGTAAGTCCGTACACTCATTCCTCTTGTGTGTTGGACACCATCTCATGGGCTGTGCTTCATGACAGCGTAGCACTCAGGAAGGTGTCATTCACGCAATGCCATCACCACCACAACTTACAGCAGAGGTTGTACAAACCACTGCCTCTCATACTGTGAATCAGATCACATCAGACAGGAAATACATGCTGAAGTGTTTATCTCTTCTTCTTTTTCCAGTCATGGTACTCTCTTTTGTTATGTCAGATCTTGAATCAGGACACAGTCCTTCAAAGATTGGTAGACTGTTTTCTGTAAAACTTTTAAGACGCTGTCCAGATGTCACGATCCGCTTATAGAAAATGAGGGTTGTGATGGTTCGTTACACTGATCTCAGAGTGCAAAAGAAACAAGAACGAGGAAAATTTGGTTTTAATCAATTACAATGCACTTTATTGCATGTTCACTCAATTATGCGATAGAGGGGGATACATATAGAAAATAAAGTATAGAAAGAGAGAGACAGGGGGAGGGTTATAGCTACCAACGGCGAGGCGGAGTCCTCGTGGTCCGTCATTGTCATCGGGGAGATCTCCGAGGGGTCTTCTCAGAGAGTCTCTTTTATAGTCCTTTCGAAGGCGAGGGGCAGCTCACCAACAGGTGAGGTAATTCTCTTCAGGAGCGGGGTGGACCAAGACCAAAGCATGCAGAGCGAGGGGAAAACGGCCAGGAGATAGGGGAAGGAGGCCCATTGTTTTGGGGCAAACTGTTCAAAGGCGAGGGGCAACTGGCCAAAAGGTGGGGGAAACAAGGCCCATTGTTTTGGGGTAAACTGTTCAAAGGCGAGGGGCAGCTGGCCAAAAGGTGTGGGAAACAAGGCCCACTGGTTTGGGGTAATGGTACAGAGCAGGTGTATAGGACAGGCCATTCCTTCTTGCTTCAGTGCAGTCCTTCCTGCCTAGGCAGCAAGAACGGCGCCAGTGTGACCTGATCCTTAGGAATGCGTATCAGTCCTCAGCGTACCTGCAGGCAACACTTGGCAAGCATCCCACCTCAGCCAGGCCAAGACTCCTGTGCAAAAGTCCTCTTTTCTTCTTGGGGTCTTAGGGTTCTCAGTCTCTGCTCTAGTCGATGATCGTGAGGCAGATGAGGGATTTTCGGACCGTCTCTTACACCAGAGAGCTGTACAAGCACATCACTTTAAATGTGTACACATATTTATGCAGGACCAGAACCTTAATTTGCAAATTCCTTTCTGTACAACTAATGTTTTATTTGAGGAAATCTTCAGTACATTCTGAGATCCATTAAAATAATAATGTTCTTAGCAGAATAACTACTACTCCTTTTCATGTTTTCTCCAAGAAAAATAGGCTTTACACATTGGTTACTTGAAATACATCATGTGAATTAGTTCTAGAGGCCAGCATACTTACTGTATACGACGGCCTATGTGGTCTCCAGGTACAGTGGTTTCTATAATACACAATCATTCGTCATTCATATGAGGTTTATTTCAGACCTACATTGACAAGACTGAGATTTGAATCTCGCCAAGGTATGTGTATGAGGGTAGGTGACATGGCGTTGCTGTGGTAATGACCTAGTCCTCTCAGATAGCAGGGTAACTACTTCAGAAAAAATCTGTACCTCCTCACAACAAATTAAATCTGTTCCTGTCATGTTCATCCCTGAGATGTTGATCTTAAAAGCAGTCATGCTTATTCTGCAAAATTAACATCTTTTATTAAATCTGATCTTCATAGTGTCGTAGAATAGTCTGGATTGGAAAGCACCCTCAAGACCACGGAGTTCCAAACCACCCTGCCATAGATGGGAACAACTTCAGAGCCTGATCCAACCTGGTGTCCTCACAGACACAGTGCATCTACAGCTTCTCCGTGCAACCTGTGCTAGTGCCTCACAACCCTCACGGCAAAGAACTTCTTGATAATATCTAATCTAAACCTATTCTTTTTCAGCATGAAGCCATTGCCCCTTGTCCTGTCACTACATGCTCTTCTAAAGAGTCTCTACATTTTTCCTGTAGGCTTCCTTCAGGGACTGACTGGAAGGCCGCAATTAGGCCATCCCAAAACCTTCTCTTCTCCTGATTGAATAATCCCAATTCTCTCAGCCTTTCCTCATAGGAGAGTTGTTGCATCCCTCTAACCATCTTCATGGCCTGCTCTGGACTCTCTTCAACAGGTCCATGTCCTTCCTGTGCTGGGGACCCCAGAGCTGGATGCAGCACTGCAGGTGGGGTCTCACCAGAGCAGAGCAGAGGAGCAGAATCCCCTCCCTGGCCCTGCTGTCCACACTGCTTTGGATACACCCCAGGATAATTGGCTTTCTGGGCTGTGAGTGCACATTGCTGGGTCATGTCCAGCCTCTGGTCCATCAGGACCCCCAAGTCCTTCTCCCCAGGGCTGTTCTCCATCTGTTCATCCCCAGCCTGTGCTGATACCAAGGCTGCCCTGATCCATGTGCAGCACCTTGCACTTGGCCTTTTTAAATTTCATGAGATTCCCATGGACCCACTTCTTGAGCTTCTTCAGGTCCCTCTGGATGGCATCCCGACCTTCAGATGTGGCAACTGCACCACTCAGCTTTGTGTCACAGCAAATTTGTTGAGAGTGCACTTGATCTCTTTGTCTATGTCATTAATGAAGATATTAAATAACAATGCTCCCAATATGCTATCAATGCTCCCTAAGGCACACCATTTGTCACTGATATCCATCAGGACTCCCTTGACCACTACCTTCTGGATGAAACCATCCAACCATTTTCTTACTCCCCTAACAGTCCACCCATTAAATCCATCTCTATCCAATTTAGAGAGAAGGATGTTTTGAGGGACTGTGTCGAAAGCTTTACAGAAGTCCAGATAAATGACATCTGCAGCCCTTCCCTTGTCCAATGAGGTAGTCATCCCATCACATAGAGCTAACAGGTCAGGTAGAAATTGACAAGCTTGGTGAAGGTGTGATGGCCATTTCAAATCATCTCTGTCCTCAGTGTGCCTTAGCACAGCCTCTAGGATCTGTTCCAGGGTCTTCTCAGGCACAGAGGGTAGGCTGACAGGTCAGTAGTACCCAGGGTCCTCTCCTTCTGCCCTGTAACCATCAATAGTCACACTCCAGTCACAGGATTCATCCTAGTTTCAGCCATGGCTCCAAGGTTTTAACTTTCTAGCAGCACAGTGGCTTCCAGCTCTTGCTTATTGGCTGTGCTGTGTGCATTGGTGTAAGGGCACACCAGCCGGTCTGTTGGCTGTGTCGTCTTCCTAGAGGAACACCCCTTAACTCCTTTAAGATATTTCCCTGGTGTTTTCCTGTTAGCTTCTGTTACCTCATGAGTTCCTGGATCACCTCAGTGCAGATGTGCTCCAATACAGCCAGCACAGTTCAGTCACCAGCTCAGGGCCCTGGCAGCGCCCAGTTCCTCTAAGCTTTGCCAGAGACAAGCCTGATATTTTCCCCTCCCCCATCACGTCTAATTTAAAGCTCTTACTATTGTATCTGGAAATGTTCATCTTGCGGCTATGTACAATTTTGCTGTTCTATGTCTCTGAAGAGAAGTCTATGGGTATAGATTGTTAACATGACCCAAAAGTAAATTTGGACCTCCTCAGTATCAGAACTTTACCATTTATTTGGTTTTAAGGTACTGCTAATGCATAAATCCATTAATTTTTTGTTTAGTATCATAGCCATAAGGCTGTCTTCCTAAAAGTGGTTAAATGGAGAGAATTGCTAAGCACAGAGCTGGAGTCTGACATTGGACCTTAATTATACCTTCAGAGACAGAAAGAATCAAATGTAAAAAGTAATAGAATTGAACATCTGATCTGTGATAATCAAAACAAAAAAGTATTTTTTCATTTGTGTATGACTGTGTAAGAGACTGATTGGTAAAAGAGAGAGGGCAGTAAAAAATATATATGCCTACAAACCTAGATGGAAGTATGAAGTGCTTTTTAGACATGCAAAACATTTTCTCATAGCTCATCTCCTGTGACTTCTAGACAAATATGCTGGTTTAAAGTCCTTGAGGTTTTCCAGTTTGAGTTCAGGAGTGGCTTCTCCACAAAAGTGTTCTTGCAACAAAATCTGGTACATGGCTTAAAACAAAACAACAGCATATCACCTCAGTTTTCTTGCTGTGAGTGGTACATCTGTTGTTAGTGACCAGTTTATCCAGCAAATCTATTCAGTTCTATACGTGCCCTGCAGCACTGAGGATTTTCAGTAAATTTGCCCGAGTCCATATTTACCCTAGTTCTGTAGTACTGAGTTCCTAACACAGAAGCATCCATCTGTTCTGAATGTACTCTGTGAACAGGCATAGAATGGTACTTTCAGTTGCAGATGAAAAAAAAAGAGCCATGACATATAACAGACATTTGGTTCTTGTTCTTCTGAAGCTTGTATGAAAATAAATTTTTAATATATTTTTCCACTCCTTTGTTATTTTAATTGTGGCTGTAGGTTAATGTTGGGGTTTTAAGAGTTCTCTTTTTATTTTCTTTTTCTTTTGAAAGAATTTTTTCCCCACACATGTACATTGCTGAGAGGGAGTCATTGCCAAGGTACTTGAAAGAGACAAAGGACTTCGCTGGGGAGGAGCCCCGGCCGACTGGCCCCTTTTACCTAGGAAGAGGGGGTTGGGCGGGGCCCCTAGGCCACTTGTGCTCTGGCATTCGGAGGGGAAGGAGGCTGCATCGCTGTGGAGAGAATCCACCATCACCGCAGGCTTCTACTTTCTGCTGCTTTTCCTCCAACCGTGAGTGGAGTTTGCTGGCTGGAGCGGCTCTTGCACAGGGGACCCTATTTTTACACCCTACCTCACTAAAAGGAGACACCTTTCCACCATCTGCTGGGGTGCCTCAANAGCTACAAAATTTACTCAATTTTAATTTTAATTCTTGTTTTCACTATTCTCTGTTCAAGATTCAGGAGACTGTTATTATTTGTCTTCATAAAGATTTCTGCTAATGAAAGGTAGTCAAAAAGTGATGGGTTTTTTGTAGTGAAATGTTTGTTCTATATTTTAGTTCTTTAAATTCAAGGGTAAAAAATAATCTTTCTTCTAGTGTGAATGATGAAATGCTCTATTCTGAATAAGACACTATCTAATGTGGTTAATGAATATGATTAGAGATAATTCTCAGGAGTCTGACAAATCATATTAAGCAAAATTAACTTTATGGTTTGCTACTGACTCCGGTTGTTAAATATAACTGTGGAAATCAAATAGCTATTTTATTTCAAAGATATATATATATATATATATATTTATATACACACGTTTTCTGAAAATAGGATACTGGTTCTGCATGCTTGTTTGGATAAGCATGGATGTTTTTACTAGTTGCTCTTCTACGCAGGTTCTGGTTTACTCATACAATATTTATTTGTTTGTGCAGAAAATGGTACCTGACAAAGAGAAATGACCACAGATAGTGACTTGGGAGGTTCAAGTTGAGAATCAGGAAAAAAACACTGCTCTTACAGGGTAGCAGAGCACCAGTAAGAGGCTAGGGAATCTCAGAGACTCTCCACATTCAGCTAGACAACACCATGACTGTCCAGGTTTAGCATTGGTGAGAACTTGACAGGATATTTGGGGCTGAAGACCCTGAAGGTATTTTACAACCAGCATTTCTGTGATTCTGGAGAAAAAAAATGTTGTGAGGAAAAGCAGACAATTATTTTAGCATTACACTTTATTGATATTTTTCTTTTCATCTTTAAAATACTAATCAGAATGAAAAGATAAAATAAATACTAAAAAAAACAGATAAGAGAAATTGCTACAATTACCTATAATCCCCACTGATGTGTAAGGGATGAAAAACATTTGCCAGCCTGCAGGACTGAGGGCTGTGAGCAAGATAAAAATAGACTAGTTGGTAGAAAGTAGCTGAAGCTACAAGAAAACACATTTTTAAAAGGTATAGTAAAATATATATAGACTAGAGTTGCTGGCTTGTAGGTAAAACCATTGCTGGTTTTGGTTAAAATAGCGATCTCCAGTGACCAATAATACTACTCAATGGTGCTTTTCTCAACCGAGAAGGCAATTACTTCTTTCTCACTGTAAACCTCAAAAAGAATAATATGTGCATATATATTCCTATTTCTAGATCAGAATTATTTTGAAACAGTACAACTAATCATACAGCTATGGAAAATGTAGATATAAACAAATTATGGATATAAATAGCAAAAACATATAATATTGCCAGTGATAGCTTTCCTGAAAGAAGAAAATCCCACTGTAACTGCTCTCTTCTTCATGCTCAAAAGACAAGGAAAATACAAAAAAACCCTCAGTTATCTGTCCAGACACCTTTCCCCTTGTAAAAAAATTGCCATATAGTAGCAATATTACAAAATTACTTCATCATCCATAACATCTTGAAAAGTTGACAGGAGGTCTTTTTCAAAGTCTTCTCTAATGTTTTAAAGTGCTTTAGCAGCTCTCTTCTCCATCTTTATTTTGCAGCACTCACATTCCTTCCCATCAGTCTGTTTTCTCATTTACCGGACAAAGCTGGACTGATCCTATGGGTACCATTTCAGACGTGAAAATCTGACGCATCTAGCTTTGTAAGCCCAGTCCATTGGTCTGTTTTCCTCGTCAGGATCAAAGTTTCCCTCTGCGCTAAGCTCTGAGGAGTTTTAATATGTCACATGTAAGATCAAGAATTTTTTTTTCCTTTTTCTGGAAATCTCGCAATAGGATAGATCACACATTCATGTTTGGGGTTGAGAGAGACGCTCAGCAAAAATGAGATTCCTTATCAGTTTGCCAACAAAATTCAATGCATCAAGAAGAGATGGGGGGAAAAGCAAAAACACACAATAGATACACAATAGATAATTTTTCTTCTAAGTGAAACGGCATTCTGTTCATAACCAAAAAAAGCAAGGTAGTGCTGAACATTCATCAGACCACGTTATGAGTACCCAGGCTGCCCAAGTGAGTGTGACAGAAGCTAGGCCTCTGAAACAGGCCACTCACTCTCTTAAAGATTTGGCAAAGTAGCAGAGATGATAGCTGTTCCAGTCAAATCCCACTTGCACTTCAGCCATGACACAAGTGTATTTCTTGGAGATGGCTTTTTTTAAGCCTGTCCAAGGACATTAAAGTCAATGAGAAAAGTTTCTGCAGGTACACTGGTTATAAAAGGAAGACCAGGGAAAATGCAGGCTCTCTCCAGAAGGAAACAGGAGATGTGGTAATCTGGGATCCAGAGAAAGCTGAGATACCTACAAGTGTTTTGCCTCAGTATTCACTGGCAAGTGTTCTAGCCACACTGTCCAAGTTTCAGAAGGCAAAGGCAGTGAGTGGGAGAATGAAGGTCGTGTTTGAGACCATTGCGAACCTTAACACGCATAAATTCAGACTGACGTTGTTTACCTGGACCTGTGCAAAGCATTTGACATGGTCCTGCACAAGATACTTGTCACTAAGCTGGAAAGAAACAGATTCAATGGGTGGACTCAGTGGATAGGGAGCTGGCTGGGTGGCTACACTCAAGCAGTTGCAGTCAGTCGCTCAATGTCCAAGTGGAGAGCAGTGACGAGTGGTGTCCACAGGGGCTGGTATTGGGACCAGTGTTATTTAACAGCTTTGTTGGGGACAGGGACCATGGGATGGAGTGCATCCTCAGCAAGCATGCTGACAACACCAAGCTGTGTGGTGTGGTGAACATGTTGGAGGGAAAGGAAGCCATCCAGAGGGACCATGTTAGGCCTGAGAAGTGGGGTGGTGTGAACCTCATGAACGTCAACAAGGTGCAAGGTCCTGCACCTGGATTGGGCAATCACAAGAAAAAATACAGGCTGTTAGGAGAACAGATTGAGAGCAGACTGAGGAGAAGGACTTGGGGTAGCTGGTAAATGATAAGCTTGACATAAGCCATCATTGAGTGCTCACAGCCCAGAAAGTCAAGTGTATTCAGGGCTGCTTCCAAAGCCGTGTGGCCAGCAGGTCGAGGGAGGTTGTTGTTCGTCTACGCTCTTCTCTGGTGAGACCCCGTTTGGAGCACTGTGTTCAGTTCTGGGGCCCCCAAAACAAGAAAGACATGGATCTGGTGGAATGAGTCCAGAGGAGGGCCAGGAAGAGGACTGGAGAACCTCCTCCATGATGACAAAATGGGAGAGTTGGGGTTGATCAGCCTGGAGAAGAGATGGCTCCAGGGAGACCTTATTGCAGCCTTCCAGTACCTGAAGGGGGCTTACAGGAAAGCTGGTGAGTGTAGCGACAGGACAAAGGGGAATGGCCTTAATTGAAAGAGGGCAGCTTTAGACTGAATGTTAGGAAGAAATTCTTTACGCATAGGGTTGTGAAGGGCTGGAACATCCCTGGCCAGCACTGGCCAGGTTGGACAGGGGGTCTGAGCAAGGTGGTGTTTACGTTCATACATTTATAATTCCAGTACTTCAGAGTAACAGCCAAGCCATCAAAAGTCACTGCTACAACTCTCTTTATATCCATGTCATTTCTACATTGAACATTTCTGAATGTGCTCCTCAAGTGATTTGAGACATGTTTCTCTCCCACAGCAGAACTCACACTTCCTGTGGAATTTCTCAATTGTCCCAGCACAACTCGTTCCTTATCCTAAAAGAATTTAAAGTAGGACACCAATCCTGCACTATCTCTTTTTAGAACTAATCACACTCTGACCTGCCAAGGCTCACTGCTGACCCTGACTGTTCATGACAAAGAAGGGATGAACTAATCACTTTTAATCTAAAGATACTGTGATTTTCACTCAGGATATGGTCCTTGCTTGCTAACACCAATGCATCTATCCAAGCTAAACAGAAAGTTACCAAAATAAGAACTTTTGGGTTCAGTACTANAAGCTGTGTGGTGTGGTGAACATGTTGGAGGGAAAGGAAGCCATCCAGAGGGACCATGTTAGGCCTGAGAAGTGGGGTGGTGTGAACCTCATGAACGTCAACAAGGTGCAAGGTCCTGCACCTGGATTGGGCAATCACAAGAAAAAATACAGGCTGTTAGGAGAACAGATTGAGAGCAGACTGAGGAGAAGGACTTGGGGTAGCTGGTAAATGATAAGCTTGACATAAGCCATCATTGAGTGCTCACAGCCCAGAAAGTCAAGTGTATTCAGGGCTGCTTCCAAAGCCGTGTGGCCAGCAGGTCGAGGGAGGTTGTTGTTCGTCTACGCTCTTCTCTGGTGAGACCCCGTTTGGAGCACTGTGTTCAGTTCTGGGGCCCCCAAAACAAGAAAGACATGGATCTGGTGGAATGAGTCCAGAGGAGGGCCAGGAAGAGGACTGGAGAACCTCCTCCATGATGACAAAATGGGAGAGTTGGGGTTGATCAGCCTGGAGAAGAGATGGCTCCAGGGAGACCTTATTGCAGCCTTCCAGTACCTGAAGGGGGCTTACAGGAAAGCTGGTGAGTGTAGCGACAGGACAAAGGGGAATGGCCTTAATTGAAAGAGGGCAGCTTTAGACTGAATGTTAGGAAGAAATTCTTTACGCATAGGGTTGTGAAGGGCTGGAACATCCCTGGCCAGCACTGGCCAGGTTGGACAGGGGGTCTGAGCAAGGTGGTGTTTACGTTCATACATTTATAATTCCAGTACTTCAGAGTAACAGCCAAGCCATCAAAAGTCACTGCTACAACTCTCTTTATATCCATGTCATTTCTACATTGAACATTTCTGAATGTGCTCCTCAAGTGATTTGAGACATGTTTCTCTCCCACAGCAGAACTCACACTTCCTGTGGAATTTCTCAATTGTCCCAGCACAACTCGTTCCTTATCCTAAAAGAATTTAAAGTAGGACACCAATCCTGCACTATCTCTTTTTAGAACTAATCACACTCTGACCTGCCAAGGCTCACTGCTGACCCTGACTGTTCATGACAAAGAAGGGATGAACTAATCACTTTTAATCTAAAGATACTGTGATTTTCACTCAGGATATGGTCCTTGCTTGCTAACACCAATGCATCTATCCAAGCTAAACAGAAAGTTACCAAAATAAGAACTTTTGGGTTCAGTACTAGACTAGCCAGGTTCTTCTCCCACTATGCTGAACTACAAATAAATATAGCAAGTTTTCCAGCAAAATGACAAGGTTTTCTTAATTCCATTAGACAGTGTGAAATGATGCATTTTAGCCACACAGAATGGTAAACAGAATGGAGAGTGTTTCTGAGCATGCTGTGGATGGGGTAAGTAAATCAATAGTTTGAGAGGGAAAGCTTCCAGCAGTACAGATTGTTTGAACTACTTACCATTATGTCAAATTCACTTTAGCATGAGCAAACAGACACACTGTATGATGAATATTGAGAGAAGAACTATTTCCACTGTTTGCATTTAAAGGCCTAAAGTTATATAGATTTTTGTAATCAACTAAGTGTTTATAACAATAAAAATACTTTTATTTAACCCTTAAAGAGCTGATGGACCTAGTGGTTTTTTTGCCTGTTTGGATCAGTCAGAAGTCCAGTAAATCCCATAGACATTTTTTTTTTCTTTCCTTTATTTATACCCATGTGCTTTATTTATATTCCCTCCTCTGTGGGAATCATTTTTGTCAAGGGACCTGAATAAACATGAAAGGACAGTGTCATCTGAAACCAAATAAACATTTCCCACATTGGAAAAAAAAAATCCCACCAAATATCATATCTGGTTGACAGCTTCCTTGACGAAAATATAATTTCCTCTTAAAAATTATATTATTCATGTCCTTAAACATGTACATAGTGTTGAACAGAGATGGAAATAAGCACCTATTTCAACAACTCTATTGCAAGAAAGTCTTGAAATAAGCACGTAATTTATTTTACTTTTGAAAGGCAGCTATCATGTTTTCCAGTCAACTGTTCTACCAAAACTAGGACCACATTCTTCACATAAGGTTCACAACTAGCCTGCATTTGCTCAGAAATGAGAATCCATTGAATAGTATGATTCATATAGGCTTGCATTAAAAAAGTGGTTATTATGGTTACTTAGCTCTGTATGGTCACTCTTAGCTCTGACCACTTTGCTGTGGTCATCTAAGACACTGTTTATTACCTGATTTGGGTAGGAAGATAGAAAACATGACACAGAGAAGCATAAGAAAAAAACTGAGGTTATTGGAACTTATTTGAAAAAGAGACAGACCTGCATTTAAAACAACAGATCTACATAGCAGGATTTCTTCAACCTTTCCTTAGGCTTCTTTTCTTTCCTAGCAAGAGCCCAAATTTGTCCACACCGTGAAACAAGGGAAGCCCATTACTGCCTTGAGGTGTCTTTGTTCTGTCCTGTTAATATTTCAGCCAAAACATAACAACTGTCTGACTGGCAGACAGATCACTTTCACCAGGTAGTTAGAATTTTAGACAGCTGAAGTGGTGCCTCTTTCACTCCTCCACTCTTGATAATATAGCTACTTATTCAAGCAGTATTAATATAATTTTTGTTTAACTTTTCTTATATTCTTGGAATCTGTAGCACTACGAGATGCAAAGTTTACCCTGCTGGCCTTCTGTTGATGGTGTTGAAAGTTTCACGAAAGGAGTCAACTTCTGCAGAATATTATATGTGGTGATATGTATTTTCATTAAGTCTTATTATTATATAGTTACTGAATGCATTAGTGTGTAACTCAAGGCTGTCAGAGAGCCAGCTTCAATAAATGGGGCAAAGAGGAAAGAAATTTTATATTAAGCCAAGGGGCTTGGAGGTGGAGGTATAAAGTGTAAAACTGTGCATTGGTTCTCAAAGTTCTGTCAGAAGATGTTTACGGGACAGAGCTGAGGACATGAAAATCATAGAAGTATCATGCCTAAAAAATTATAAATATACTTTAGTGACTGAAATGTTGACATGAGCAACATCCTAGCAAAATAGCAAAGAAACACTAGTTCAGATGATAATACATTCACTTACACTTTCTTTTATTATGAAGCAGGTGTCTAATGCACTCACACAGACAAGCACAACATATCTTCATAATTGGTATCTTTAGGCTACCTGTAGGATGGGGTTGCCAGTGCATGATTTTGAACAGCCATTGCTAGGCTTTTTAAAACCAATCTGAGCACTTTTTAAAGGCACCCTTTTAGCACTTTTTAAAATCTTATTTTTAGGAAAGCCAAGTTTCAAATGCTCAAAGATTAAAATATAACAGGCTTCTAAAAATTCTGAATTTTTTTTTTTTCCACCGGAGCATGTGACTCCTGAGAAATTCCCTGGAAGCTATTGTGCAGATGCTGAGTAGAACCGGAAAAAAGAATTTATGTTTTTTATACCTCCGAAGCTAATAGTATGAAAGGAGTTTCTCTTGTGTAACATCGATGTTAGGACACTAACTATTTAATGAAATTCTGGGCTGTTCAGAGATTTGTACCATAGTTCCAATAGTTGAGCTGAAGCAGCATGGAGGACACAATACTATCATCATTAGACAGTCTAGAATAACTTTTTGCATCAATATTGATATTTATGTCAGAGCAATCCCCATATCCCTGTCATTCATTTTATTGAGTGTGCTATATTTCATTCCTTGCCACTGCCCACCACCAAACCTTATCTATGAATGTCCTAGAAGTCTTATATCAGAGTATGTTCTCCTTTCTAGCAATGGTGATTTTCTTTCTTCCAGGGAAAAAAACTGCTTTCTCAGCTATGAACTCAGAAAAAAGTTACTCCCTGCAATGTGTAGCAGAAGTCAGACTTCTGAAATGACTATGACATGCCCTGCAAGAGATATGTTAGTTTCATTCCACGTAATAGAAAGAAAAAAGTATTTCCAATAGTCTTACTGCATATTTTAAGATTAGTTCATCTACATTAAATGCAGCAAAATATATTTAGGAAAGCCAGTGGTGTTGCTATGTGCTGCTTTCCTTCCTAGTGTTCACAGATGAAATTCTATCCTGCCTGCTTGGTAGGAATCTGTCCAGGTGCAGAGCTCAGAGCCCCAGTGAAGCAGCTTAGATAAGTGACTACACACCAGTAAAAGGAGGATCACTGGTGCTTGCAAACTCAGTGCAAGTAGTGGGAGTTCTAAGTGTGTGTGTTCAAAAATTCTTTGGGTACCAGAGCATCACCAAAACTCATTAACATTCATACCATTCCCAGCTTCATTATCTCACCCAGATGTTTCCATGACCGCCCCTTTAAAGAATTCCTGTCTAAATTTTATTTACATTTGTTCAACAATATTGATGCTTAATGAATAAATGCAGTATGCTGTCAGTACTGCAGACTAATTACATCTATGTATGAGCCTGAGAACCTGATTGAAAAATCTGCAGTAGCTAAACTGGGTTTAAATAAACACTTTAGTGTAGTGCTTTAATTACACTTTAGTTTGTAATGTAATTTTTGGCTGTTTAAACTATGATTTAGTCTGAGCTAATTACAAATGATTTTCTACTCAGTAATTAATAATAACAAAATTGTAATTAGACAGCTGCTCTGGAGCAGGGTGGCAGTTTGTGTTAGCTGACTCATGATAGACTGGCAGATAAACAAGAGCTGCATTTGGGGACTGGAATGTACTGCACCTTTCTGTGTTTTGTTTTCAGTCAGAAGAGCTATTACAGTTGGGAGTACTTCAAAATGCTTCTTGGTTTTGAGGACTAAAGCTTGATACTTGCAGGAACTTCCTGTGTTTCTGCCACTTGTGAAGGCGGGTCATTCTACTTGTGGCTGATAGAGATGTTGCAGGTTCCTTCCTCTTGCTCAAGAGAAAATAAAGCAAACTTCAGTTTTTCCTGCATGCCACATGACAGCATCACAGCAAAGGACCCGAACTCACAGCAAAAAGACCAGCAACATCAGAAGCTTTTTATCCCTTACCCACCTGAAACAACATACATTACAATAAACCAAATATAAATTAGGGATGATACTCCCATATTCCAGCATCTCTATGTTAAATATGTGTTATGCTCCAGAAGTTTGGTGGCAAAACACCCTCTTTGATATCAGCATTACTTCAGAACTGCAGACCCAGAGAATAATATCTGTCATGTACCACTCAAAACAGCACTGCTCTTCTTCTCCTGATTTGTAAGCTTCTTCATCCTTATCTATATTCAGCAGGCCATATAAGATAAACTGTGAATCTTCTTCAGACAACTATCTCAGCTACCCTATAATCACAAGAGATTGATTCTGGAGCTTAAACAGATACCTGAAAAAGACAAAGGACACTGCTAACTTCCTCCTTCATTTGGGGTTCCAGACCTGTCAGTTTCTGGCATTTACTCTGCTTATTCCTTAGCTGATGTGGTAAATGTTTTGCATTTTGAAAATGCAGCAACATTTCCCCAATTTTCATGAAAAGAAAAATCAAAATGTCTTAATAAGTTTTCTCTGGGATACATTTGGTATCCTCTTATTCAAAGTAGGCTGTAAAGCGTAAATTTTCCCAAAGTTGGAAAAAAATATAAAAACTATTACAATCACTCAGTGGGGGCTCTTCAGAAAGTCATTTCTTCTAACAGATGAATTGAGTTTTCTTTTAAAGTTCATTTGAACAGAGCACCGATCACGTTTACGCCACCTAATAAAAGATAATAATTGAACACTGAGTAATACACTGGAAAACACCCTTCACATGCCTTAGGATTAGAATCTGTCATAAGCTGTGATGTTGTCAGCATGTAGATAATGTATAGCTGAAGAAAGACTGTAACAGAATGTTTTCTATATATGCTTAGAAACACAGAGAATTGTACCACTGGAAGATCTTAATGCATACTGCTACCATCTCGTTACAGTAACTTCATGTCCTGGTACATGTGAGCTACTGGCAGAGTTGGTGCATCTCTAATTTAAAAAGCCACACAAGGTATAACAAATCACCAGGAATATGCACACTAAAATATAACTGTAAATCCATCATATAAATTGAAACCTTAATGCAACTTCCAGTCTATAATTATGTAAGTAGTCTGAACAACATACTGTAACTTACATTTTTCTTGAAGTACTTATTTTGAAACACATTGCCTTCTAACAGAGCATAATCATCAGTTTTACAATGTCTCCCATGAACTGTTTACAAAGGAAGAGATGAATGATTTGTCTAAGTCTAAAATCTAAACCCCCAGACCATCCTAACTTAAGACAAGGTCATAAAATTGAAAAATAGAATACAATGACAACTCTTTGGACACACAAAAAAAAATGAAGAAAATAGTGCCCGCCTGAACACATTCACTTCTCTTGGTCTACGGAGAGCAAGATAAATAAATCTGAAAATAGACGTGTTTAATTAAAATTGACCTGTGCATCCTTTTTTCTGTCCCTTTTGGAACACTCCTCTGTTTAAAACTGTCCTTGATCTTAATGTGGAAAGAATCTGAAATACTTTGTATGTTTGTATGTCAGACCTTTATGTTCTTGATATGTTTCCTGATGCAAATTTAAGCAAAGATTTCTAAAATTAAGTAACAGCTCTTTTTCTATTTTCCTCTCTATGATTTCAGTGAAAATGTATTAATTCAAAAGAAAACCTTTAGTTTTATGTTGGCTTCCTAAATTTTTGTTAGTAGCAAAAGTGTCCTAAAAAAATCAATAGTGCAGTTTGGTGCACTATTTAGTGCACTTGGTAAGTGGATTAAAAACAAGCCCTATTTTTAAATGAAACACAATTTTTCATTAAAAATCTACTCTCAACTACTGCATCTAGGTTAGCTGGCATCATCATAAAGAAGTATTACTGAAAGGAGGTGTGTCTGGTCCTTTAGGCAAATGTAGCACATGCCCTGGAGATTTTCAGAGCACACTAAATTGCAAACCCACTCAGCAACAATACTTTACCCCTAATTTTGATGTGCTTTGTTTGATTACAACATTAAAGCTTAAATTCTCATATGCTTGTATAATGGAATAGAATGGCATAAGGCAGTAGTAAGAAGATTAAAAATTGTGAATATTAAATTCTTTCAGTAACTAATTTAAACTATTTCTGTGACAGAAAAGGATACAGAGACACCAAAAATGTACACACCCCTTTGGCAAATAAGATTAATGGTGTCCCACAATAGGAAGTGTGGCCTACAGGCTGAGGGAGCTGATCCTTCTCCTCTATTCAGTACTGGTGTGGTCAGCATTGCCACGTTGTGCCCACTGCTGTACTGTGTACAAGCACTGCCAGGGGAACAGAGTCAGAGAGGAGGCCCAGCACAGATACTCGCAGTGGCATGAGAAACCACAGAGCTTGGCCATTGACAACTCCCCCTCCGCTGGCAGAAGGGGACCTGTGGCACAGCAGTAAGCGTGGTGGCATGGCACAGCTCTGGGGCTCTCAGGCACCTCCTGCCAGCAGGCTCCTGTGTTACTCCAGAGCTGGGCACAAGGATCCCCTGGCTGGCTGTGCAGCTGCAGCCCAGGAGGGCATCAGCAGAGCAGAGCATTGAGCTTGGAGCTTTGCCTGCTCTTCCATACGATAAACATCCAGATGCTTTCCAGGAGCTGGTTTCGTCTCAAAACCACAGAGCTACTCATAAGGAGTACTTACCCAAGAATTTCTCTGTAGTGCTGGAAATGCAGGGGTAGAATTTCTTGGGGTGCACAATTAGTTTGTTCAACATCAGTTTCACACCCTTGAGCAACTTGTTGGTTTGCTGCAACCACGATAGCAACATTAGTCAGCTTGCTGCAAGGGAAAACCTTCCCCTGGTATGCTCCCAGCACAGGGTTGTCAGGCTGCACATGGTGCAAAAGACTTGTGGGATGCGGGCCATGCTGATAGCACCAGTCCTGGTGGATCCTCCCACTGGTGCCTCTGCACCCAGGCATTCCTTCTCCAGTCTCACCTGACACAGCCTTTCCTTCTTACTCCTCTACAAGTCCAGCCCAACGCTGCTAGTCAAAGCTTCCATAGCTGCGCTGGGAAGGCAGGCAGGGCTTCCTCTGCTCTTCTGGAACCCACTTGCCCATTTGCACGCCTTGGCTGGATCTCTGTCAGGCAAGGGAAGCTCCAGGCCCCAAGACTCTCCAGTTTCTGGGGGCAGCCCTGAAGCAGGCTGCCATTCAAGCACCGCACGCTTTGGCCTCAGGAGGAAGCACTGAAGGAATGGGAACTGTGCCTGAGAGCTTGTGTTGACAGAGAGCCCTGGACAACCTCTTCCTTTTCCAACAGCAGCCACTGACACATCCCCAGTAAATCGTTTTGTCCAATCACACCGTTGCCAGGAGTCACACACAAGTACTGACACACAGAGTAACCCTGAGCAAAAATGCTTCCATCAGTTTAAGGACTCCATCCAAGCCACAGACTCTCAGTATAGTCTCCCTCCTAAACCACTCGCAAGGGAAGTAAGCCAGCAGGCACTGACACAGAGGCAAAGCTGGAAACAAGCAGGGGCAAAGCATGCTTCTTCTTGGAGTGCACCTGCAAGGCTGCCCAAGGCACAGACAGTTGCTCCACACTGGCCCTAACTTCACCATTGCTAGAGACCCAGTTCAGAGCAAGGCTATCCTCACACTTTGGCCATTTTTGTCTGGACATAAACTTAGTTTCTTTTTCTGTTCATAAAGAGACATTCAGAATTTAAACCTTGTCAAAAGTCAATGAGAAAAAGCTGGGTTTGTGCCCAGTGTTTTAAAACTTTGAGGAAAGCCCCTAAATTCCTTATGCATTTTTAAAATACTTTTCTAGAATGTTAATACAGCAACTCTCTTTAGATAACCAACATTTCTAAAAACTGCAAAAAGTCTGGGAAAGACATGAGAAAGTACTTCCTTGTACTATCTAGGGAAACTAACTGTCCCATGGTGAGGTATTGTGTGGAACATTTAGAAATATCTTTTGAAGGAAAGATGCATTTCATAAATCTTTCTTTCAGGACACTTGTTTGTGAAATGATAATCAAAGGATTCAGCTATTGTTTACAAGGATAAAAGCAAGTAAAATAACAGATAACTTAAAAAATAACAGTAATTTACCACATACTCCACAATAACTTTTGGTTTTGTTATATATTTGTGGTAGGTTGAACCTGAGTTGATGGACAGATCTTTTAACCAGTAGCGCATTTTGAAATTTCCATATTTAAACCCTGGGGAGACACAGGAAGTTCCCTTTCGGTTTGGAGCCTCCCGTGGGGAGGGGGGGAAAGATGGGCCCCGAGGCTCTGTTTCTTGGAGCTGCTTCGGGCCTCCCCTCCCCTGGCACCGGGGCACAGCCCCAGGTGCCTGCGGGAGAGCCCCTCAGAGCCCCGGGCAGCTGAAGAACAACCATAAACTGCTGCAATAGCCAAAACCACCCGGCTCAGCTTCTGAGGACTGGTGGACTCCCTTCTCCCCACCCCACATGGCCCGCGGAGACCCGGTGGGAGCTGATGGAGCTGAGAGACAAATATCAAGCAGCCAGCAGCATAAAGGGAGTGAGGCTTTTTCTACCATAAAGCCTGAATGATGGAGACCACTCTTCATCATGGCGTCTTCAAGGTCAGAGAGAAAGAGAAAGTGAGTGAAGCTGAGATGGCGGCAGGGAAAAGAGGGTGGAGTCGCACTTTGCCATGCGTAGCTTAAAACTGCTTTCTGAAGAGCGTGGTAGAAACTGTAATATCCCAAACTGTTTTTCTCTTTAATCCATTTAAAGACATAGGCGGATGAGAAATTCTGAGTGCAGCCTGTGTGAGAACAACAAAAGTGACCACGCCAGGTCACACAGGAGTTGTGAGAGGTTGTGAGAGTCTTCCAAAAAATTTCTGTGAAGGAGAGAGCTGTTGTTTTCAGGCTGGAATTTGTCCATCCTTAAATGAGACCCCATGTGTGGCCCATGGTAACAATGCAGTATGGAAGAGACTGTGATTTCTTTCCATGGGAGAGATGTTTTTTCCCGGTGGCAGATTTTCCGGGCGGACTGTCGGCTGGTGCAGTTTGGGAACCATGAGAAGCAAAAGAGACCTCTGTTTCCTTAAATAGTAGAGAGACTTTTAAGAACTGTAAATGCTGACCAAGAAACGTGGTTTGTTATCCTTTGTGCGAGTTGGGTAGAAAAGGGAGGGAGTGCTGGAGACAAAGGGGGGTTTGCTTTACTTTCTTATTATTTCTTTTTTCCCTTTTAATTCTGTTAGTAATAAACTTTCTCATATTCTTTAAGTTTTGAGCCTGCTTTGCATTCCTCCAAATCTCCTATCTCACAGAAGGTAAGAAATGCAAACGAAACCACTACATTAATTGGTGTTTCTGCCCAGTTTCAAACCAAACCCGCTAAAACATTCTTGGGTAAAAGGAAGAATATATCTATTATTTTCCTTAGACTGATTTTTTTAAACTCACCTGTATTCCTAAGTTTACAATTAAAACTTCATTTAAGTGGTATTAAGTTCAAAGCCTACCTACATATCAACTTTAGAAACAGTATTCCTTTATGCTTCCCATAGAAAATAACATTTTGTCATCATTAAGAATTTGATTCCTTCTTTCACTTCTGTGAGTCTAAATTGGTAATAAATCAACTGAGTGAGGAGCCATTAAAACTAGAGTAAATTCAATCAAAACCATATCCTACATATAACACGGTATTTTAATCCAACAGCTATTAAAAGTAATTCTATTTCCCTGCTGGTAGTTTTAAGTACCTTCCAAAACTGCTGCCACTATGTGTACACTATTCAATGCTTCCCAAAGGTTTTGAACATATACCATGCTTTCTGTAGTTACAAATGATATGGAGCAAATTAAAGGAGAATTCATCTCTTTGAAGACAGATGTTAACTGTATTACCTGGATCCTTTAAACAGAAATTGCACCCTCGGTCATCAAGAATAAGGTGGTTGACCGCAACCGTTTGTCACTGGCCACAGAACAGATGTTATACATATGGGATAGGAACAAATATCTAAAGCAATCAATACCACTGAAAGTTCTTGTTGAAAAAGACTAAAAATGCCATAATAATTTGATTCATCATTTAGGTTCCAGTTCATCATGGGTCTTCAATACTTGTATATTTCAAGTGTGTATACATCCCACTGAAGTTATAGATGCATTCAAAAGCACAAGGTCAGACTGATTGTTACTCCTCGTTGAAAAAAGACATTTGAGTCAGCTCCTCAGAAGCAGTTCCCAGTGCTGAATTCTGTTTTCTGTTTCTGTGTTTGCCAGTGTTTAGGGAAACACTGAAACACCTAAACTTCACAATAAAATGTTAAAATTGTCAAGTAACTTGGGAGACTAACAGTCTTGGAACAGGGGATTAAAGAAGAGTCTTATTATAGCTCTTTTAGATTAGGAGGAAACTATATCAGCTTTCAATCAGCCTGGTAATTACTCAAACCCATTAAGTTTATTAAGAAATCTTTGTCTTAGGAAGCTACCAGTGAGCCATCTGAATTACCAGTACCTCACTTCATATGACAATGTTGCGACTGTCTAGCACTCATTATTTACAAAGAAAAAGAAGATTTCCCAGAAAGTTATAATTTGCTATCAAAAAAAAATTAAGTCTAAAGTACCACCTGCTTTATAGAAAAATAAAAGTGGGCGTATATGTCTCTGGAGATGCCTATCAATACAATGCAATGTTTCCAAAGGTGGTACACAAGGAAGAATTAAAAACAAATTGGCCTTTGAGAGAAGAAAGAATTTTGCAAAGCAAATGCTGTTGTGAGAAATCACAGCAGGCAGACTAATGATTTTCTTTTTTCTAGATTACTTGCAGAGGCAGTCTGACATGGTTTGGCTGGGGAAATACACCTGTTCAGAGACGGCACAAGAAACAGAAGCCCACTCTTCATATTCTGACATACTCTCCTTTCTTTATGAATACAGGGCACAAGCTACATGAAAGTGTATTGGGTTTGAATGGCAAGGTTTAAGAAGAAGGGATGCTTTAGAAGTGGCTGCTGCAAGTAGCTGTCAGAAGCTTTGCCCATGTCCAACAGAGCCAATGCCAACTGGCTCCACGATGGACCCACCGCTGGCCAAGGCTGAGCTCATCCATGACAATGGCAGTACTTCTGGGATAATGTATTTTAAAAGGGAGAAAAAAACCCTGTGCAATTGCAGCTGGACAGATGAGTGAGAATATGTGAGAGAAGCAGCCCTGCAGACACCCAGGTCAGTGCAGAAGGAGGGGCAGGAGGTGCTCCAGGTGCCAGAGCAGCCATTCCCATGCAGCCCATGGTGAAGATCATGGTGAGGCAGCTGTACCCCTGCAGCCCATGGAACACCCAATGCCATACAGGTGGCCAAAGGACACTGTGATCCCATGGAGAAAGGAGACCATACTGGAGCAGGCTTCTGAGAGGACCTGTGGCCCTGTGGAGACAGGAGCCCATGCTGTTGAGCAGTTTTGCTGTCAGGACTTGTGACCCATTGCAGGAACCATACTGGAGAAGCCTGTTCCTGAAGGACCGCATCCCATGGAAGAGATCTACACTGGGGCAGTTCATGAAGAACTGCAGCCCATGGGAAGAGATGTTAGAGAAGTTCATGGAAAACTGTCTCTCATGAAACAGATGCCATGCTGGAGCAGGGAAACAGTGTGAGAAGGAAGCTAAAACAACATGTGATGAACCGACCACAACCCCCATTCTCCATCCACACGTGCTGTTGGTGGAGAGGAGCTGGAGAATTTGGGAGTTGAAGGTGAGCCCAGGAAGGAGGGAGAGGCGGGAGGAAGGTATTTTAAAATTTGGTTTTGTCGTTACCCTGCTCTTAGTTGATTAACATTAAACTAATTTCCCCAAGTCTGTTTTGCCCATGACAGCAATTTCTGAGTGACCTCTCCCTGCCCTTATCTCAGCCCACAAGCCTCCCGTTATATTTTCTCTCCCACGTCCAGTGGAGGAGAGGAGAGTTAGACACACTTTAGTGGGCACCTGACATCCAGCTAGGGTCAATCCACCACTGCAATATTACTACTGATTTTTATTTGTTCCCTGCATAGACTGACATATATTTATAGTATTCAGGCTCATGTGCAAAAATACAGGCCCGCTAAGGGTTGACTACATTTTGTAGATTTCCAAAACTTGCCTTCTCATTGGAGTAATGCATTTGGTTTACAAACACCAGGTAGTAGGTATGGCTGTAATTTCTCTGGCACCTTAGACCTCTTTCCACCTCAATACATCTCTTCCTTGTATTCTTTTTTTCCCATCCTTAAGGTAATGAATAGCTTTAGAGCAGCCATGGAACTTTCTGGTGTCTCTGGATCTGCCACAGAAATAATCAGGTGAATTTCATTAATTTATGTGTTCATTTAAATGACTGCAACGTCCCCACCTAAAGTTAGAAACTGTGCCTCATACTGAAAACTTGAATGGGAACACAAGCAAAAGATAAAAATAGTTGAGTCAAATTTCAAAGAACAGATGCAGGATTATCTTGCTGCAAGACTTCCCTGCTACAAGATATTGTCAAATCTCTGCTGCTGTATACGATCACTCTTCTACCAAAGGGAAGTTCAAACCACTGTCTCTGCCTTTCTTCCTCTAGATTTCGAAGCAAGACTGCTGTTTGTAGGAAAGAACTTCCTGACTCTTTTCCTAGTGTAGGGAAGAATTTTTCTCTTTTATACTTGATCATGTCTCAGATATTTCAGCAGTACATGAGAGGGATGGATGATTACCACTTCATTTCTAAGTGTTCAGAAAATTATTTAAGTGATACTAGAGTAACAAAAATTTTCCTGTCAGTCAGTGCTCAGGGGCTGAGGAAGAACAACAAGAAAATTACAGGTCCAAATGGAAGAACAGGTAAATGCTGTGATAAAGTAGAGTTCCATGATATAATTTTGAGTTTCTTCCCTCTCTTCTTGATAACAAATAATAACAAAAATACCTTAATAAATTCCCAGCTAAAACTGGATTATAGCCAATGCATAATTTTCCAGTCAAATCTTATTACTGCATCAAACCCAGAGTTTAGTAAACCACTTGTCCTTTAAAAAAATCTGCTTCCTATTACACAGTACTCCTTAGGCTGAGAGGTCACAAGACCACTCCTGGAAGTGTGAGGAAGACAGCCTAAGATCACTGGGGTACTAAGTGCCAAATTTTCAAATTTATTTTCATATCTATAGTTTGTGTCTGCTATAGTACTTTGTTTCAGAGGAAAAATGTTATTCTGAAATAAATCTCTTTATGCAGCTAGGGACTATGTATTGTTTCATTTTTGATATATATGAAAAGGCTTCCTTTTGGAGGACACTAACACTCATCCTGCGATCTGGGAACTCACTGAATGCACCCTGCCTCCTATAGGGATTCAAGGTTGTAACTGAGCATTACACAGACTCAAACATATCTCTGCTAGCAAAATTTGGTCCAGCAGACAGGACTAAATATGATCTGAAGTAAAATCTCCAATCAGCACTCAGCACAGACGCCAGGGTTTCTGTACAAGCTTCTCCAGTCTCCTGAGCAGGTAATCAAATGGGAAGCGAGGCCTTTAAACTCAACCACCTGTCCAGACCACATTCAGCAATGAATTAAGATCAGGCTTTTCAGAGCTTTGCCCTGCCCAATTCAAGGCTTGAAAATTTCCAAAGGCAGACTCCATACCTTCTCTGAGAAAACTAGTCAAATTTTGATCCTTTTTATTGCTAATTCATGTAAACATAGCCATGGGAACAGACAGGCGTTAGGACTGTTTGGGATATGAACAAAATTTGTATGTCAGAGCCCTTTTTTCATTACCTTTACTCCCCCCATAAAATAGCAGTGGTTACTTCTTTTTGTCAAGTGTACAGATGTGGGGGTGTAATTGAGCTTGTGTTTCACCTTCTGTAAGTAGGGTGCATCATTGCACAGGATTTATGTAGTCCACTTCTGCATCTACTTGTGACAGTTAATATTTGTCGCTGCTCCTCTCCTGGGAGGGGGTCAAGCCTAGCTGGGCTGCAGTCCCACGCGAGGCAGCAGTGACCTTCCCGCAGACACGTAGAAAAGGGGTGTCTCGGCAGCCGCGTCTTCCGGCAGCACCGGCTCAGCAGTAGCGGGTGCGCCCTAGCGCAGGTGACCTAGACGTCTAGGTCTCCCAGGTCCCGGAGGCAAAAGAGGAAAGGGAGAGAGCCACTTTCAAGCACTTTCGGAGTTTATTTACTCGGAAAGGCGAGGGGAGGAAAATGGCCGGAGGATCCAGGGTTACACGGTCCTTTAAAGGTAGGCGGGGGAAAGGAAAGACCCAATGGGATTGCAACAGATGGGAGGACCCAGGACACACGTAACCAATGGGAGACAAGTAAAGGAGGAGCTAACAATAAACATCCAATAGAACACAGAACTTAACTGAACTTTCCAGAACATAATTGAATAATCAATAGGGCACTTATTAAACATTAACTCAGGGAACCAACCACGAACCAAGGGAGAGGGAAGACTCTAGAACCGGAGGAGGGGTTACGTTTCAAGGCACGCCTACAAGGCGGGGAAGGGTGTTAACCTCAGACCTGGGCCTCGCCCACCGAGGACCCTTCGCTCTCCGATTCGTCTTCCCAGGTGACTGGCAGGGCATTGGGAATCGAGGGTGTGCCTGAGGTTGCCCAATGCGCCCCAACAAATATTCTCTGCACAACTTTGAATAACACCATCAGTAATGCCACTACACAAATGGTCATTTCTGTCAGTGGAGGTTAAGATTAGGCAAGTATTTGTCAAGAATGATGTAAGTTTAGTGTCTCTGCCTCAGGCAAAGGACTAGTCAAAATTTTTTATCAATTTTCCCCAGTCTTTATTAGAGTCTGAGACTTATCACTGCTCCACAAACATTTTTTCAGCTGAAACTATAGCATAAAAAATAGAGATGTTTTGCAGCATGCAGCATTTGATGATGTTGAAGGTCGTGGTTTTGTAAAGAACAAGGTTAATAACAACGATTTTTTTTAACAATCACTTTCATTCACTATATGAAGTAGTCATGTACACCAGCACAAGACATACGGTATGTCTGTACTTCTCTGCTCCTCTTTCAGTAAGCATTTTAGAAGAAAAATAATGAAATGATCTATCTTGTTAAACACTCATTCACATTTCTTTTTGTGTATGATGGGTTTCCCACAACTGCTATATAAAGTACCAATTGAAACTCACCCTGTCATATATACTTCTACAAAATACGAACAGTGCTAAATACTTTAAAGTGAATCGATTTCCAGTGAAAGTGTTTTAACCTCCTTTTAGGTCAAGAAATAACAATTTTCCAAGCTCACTGTAACATGAGAATTAATCCTGAGAGGCAGGTGTGCACTGCATAATTCATTTAGTCTGTGAAATTTACTGAAAATACACTTTTCCTGCGCTGTACTTGAAGCTTTTATTATAAATTTTAGGTGTGGTTTCTTTAACTTGTATTTTAAGTTGTATTCAGAGCTGATTTCTCTCCGATCACCTAGAGGACTGCAATTTGCAATCTCTTCCTTTGTTAAGAATATAACAACAGAATGAGCAGCAAAACATGACAGGGGATGCTCATACATATAAAACTTGGGTACATTGCTGAAGCAATTTGCAAGTAAAAAATACACATTTTCTTTTTGTACTCACAAGAGTAGAATACTTAGGAAAAGGACATTCTGGCTACAGTCAAGTAAGGATTTTTTGTGCTAAAATTCTGTTCCTAGATGCATTGCATTCAAGATTCACTACACTGAAGAGTAACAGCACAAAGAGCACGGTTCACACTGTTGACCCCATAAACAGCTGGTGGTACAAAAAAAAGAAATAATTTACAGTAGTTTGTCAAGTGACTCTAACCATGCTAGCATTAGAAGACTTCATTCCACACATCAATGAAATACTTTTACTATTTCTCTTACATCCTTATCATCATTATTTACCCTTGAATATATTTTATTTCCTTCATAAAATAACCATTTGTTTTTCCTCCTTAAAGTATTTATTCCTAGTGATGAATATCAACGTAAGTAATTGAGATGGTTTTTGAGGTGTTTGGCATAACACATGGCTCTGTGAGAAATTTTTAATTGATTAGATTGTGCCATTTCTTTCTTTTTACTAATGAAATAAATTAGCAACTGCAGCCTCTTGTCCATGGCCATTCATTCTACAGACAGCTGGCTCATCACGCGATACACTTCACATATTTTCAGCTCTAGACTTTCACAAACTTCAAATTTATGTGAAAATATTCAAAAGACATAAATGAGCCTGTGAAGGTGTATAGGAGTTGGCAAACTGACTTCCAGTGGCAATTTTAAAATCTCCTCCTGAAAATGTTTGGGGTTTTTTCCTCTAGGTCTTTTTTTCCCTTTCATGTTATACTTATAAGAAAAAATAATGTTAAAAAAAATCAGTTACAGGGAAAGTAATGAAATGGTAGACCTGTGAATTGTCTTGTTGCAGAGACAAAGTTCCCATCATGGAATGAATTTAGATCTCTTATTTCACATATATTAAAACACAAGACGAAATATCAAGATCAACATGTCAATAGAAATGTAAACACCAACCTTAAATACTTGGAAGGCAATTACATCATAGTTGTTTAATTGTATAATTACTCTATACTGTATGTAGAATTTGTGCAGAATCTTTGTAGAATCATGAATCATAGCAGGAGGACCCAAATCTGACCCAACATTTTCCTATAAGTTTCTGCACTTCTTCACAAGCTCCATATCGACATCAGTGGACTCGTTAGTCTGTTTTCTTTCTCTCTGCAAGGTATCTGACATTTTGTTCCTTCACCCAAAAAAACACAGAAAACCTTCTTGTCTCAAATTGAATTGCTAATTTGCCGTTCCAGTCTCAGTACTTTCCTTAATACATTCTTAATTCCTGACGAGGGTCCTTGGTCTGTGGCATTTTTGTTTATTTTTATTTGATGATATCTCATCCTGTCTGCTTCAGACTTGCATGTGTGCATTGTTTATCTAAAAAGAAAATAGATCTAATTCTTTATTACTAAGAAAATAAATAGAAGAGTGACTTGTTATAGGAAATCAGACTGTTGTCCTTGGAAACTGCATTAAAATCTCCCGCAAGTAAGAAAGAGGAAGAATGAATTTTCATGTATCTTCTCTTTCTTGAATTTCCTTTGCAACACGTGTGCTCTGAATTGAGGATACTTGGCAGTCAATGAAATATCAGTAAAGCCTGAAGACACTTGAAAGAAAGTGAGAATACAACCTGTTACTCCATGAAAAATGTCCCTGCTTTTAATCTGTATCTAGTTGCCTGCTGTTTCCAAGATCCACTGCTGTACACCCACACATACCTATAAAGTAATCAAAACATATGTAAATATATTTTCAAGCCACAAGCTGAAGTTTGTGTTACCCACTGAAAGTTACTGCTGCCTGTAGATCAAATCTGGCAGTTCTTAGTCAAAACTTTCTGTACTCATTTCAGATTCTTTCTTGCATAAAGACTCAGTGTGGACTACAGTTAAGAGATCTTTTATTATATTATTCTGGTGATGGCCACTTTGTCATACCTCTACTAAAACTGCTAAATTTTAGTTCACTGATTAATTTCAAAAGCTCTAGTATTAAAAGGAGTTGTCATTGTAGCCTAATGTATTTGAAATTCTTCCTCAGCTTTTGCAATGTTACCTTGCCTATCTGCTTTGAAATGAACAATTAATTAAAAACATTGCTATGCACACTATCAAATACTATAAACTTGTCTGAAAGAATTTTAGCTCACCTTTTTTCCCTGACTAACCTGTTACATTCAATTTCCACCAAATTTCATGACCCACAAAATAATTAATATGCATAAAAAGACAGCAATGGAAGAAAAAAATATAAACTAAATACAAATCTAAGCTTATAAATGTACATGATTCCTGATAAATTGCAAAGTGAATGTAAAACATCACTTGGAACTTGGAAATCTGGTCCATGGTTTCTTTTATAGAGAATGTGCTTGAATCACAACTTTTCATACCACTGGAGAGACAGGACTGTAGCAGAGTCAGCAGCAGAGCCAGCGATCCAACACAGGTACTTGGGATACTGCTAAAGAAGAAAGTTTAACTATACTATTTAATGGTTAGCACCTCCCTGTAGCCTCAAGAACATTCACTTCCCAAATAACTTCCAGGTGTGGCAACATGAGGCAGGGATTGCTTTGAATATAAGTGCAGGTGAGCCCAACCTGTCCTCAGAGAAAAAGGAAGGAGGTACCCATCCTAGTGGAGTATTGTCATGCACTCATAACTGGGGCCAAAAACAAAGCATGCCCTGGTTTTTTAGCTGGGAGAGAGAGAGATGACAGAGAAAAAGGCAAATAAACTAGTAGAGACATATTACCTTTGGAGCTTATAGAAAGCTGCAGGATATAATACTGTCTAAGGCTACCTTTGACTATGTTTTAGTGAAAATATTTGAAAATCACCTTTATGCAGCTGGCATATTTCTCCATTTACTGAGATATATTTTGAGACTGACTTTGATCTTACCTACTGTACAGCAACCCCAAAGCTGTACCTTAATGGACTGACATGAGTGTGAAATGACTCCTGGTGAAATTTCAATGCATAAACACTCGAGCACAGAGTTAAAGAATAGTCAGTAATGATATACAAAAGTACAAAATTACAGGAAGGATTCTCAGTTTAGGCCAACACAAAATCTGATTAACAACACACCAAGCTGAACTACATGTTTATAGGAACCCTGGCTTTTAAAACAATGTAAGAAAATATATTTTCATCCTACTACATAAATAACAGGTCTACTAGAATAATAATTATGCACTTGTTATGTTTTATCTAATCATATCAAATTTTGTTGTTTTCAAATTACAGTAACTACACTTGTCCTACACACGGGCACTGCTTTCAAGAAAAACAAAAAACACCATCAAACATTTTATGTATGTACTTTAAAATATGTATTAAATCTCATCTCCCTGAGATTGGCTGACTTTTGGGTTTTTTCTGGTGTGTATGGTTCCCAGGTAATGGGTAAGGTAACTCCTCACATGTGGATTGCGGAAAATCAGCAACTGGCTGTCACTGGGAGTCAGGATGAAAAACTGTTCTACGTGGACTGATGGAATCCCTTCTCAAGTTTACATTTTTTTACAGCAGTAGAAAAAATACTATAAGATACATAATACCATGAAGAGGTAGCAAGAAAAAGAAAGGACACTTCTTTCCTACATAGATTTCTTTATTTTATCACCAGCTTATCAAGAAATGACCCATCTAAAACACCTAATGAATAATAGGAGATAAAATGAGCCTTAACACATTATATTATTGAGGTAGGGCGTGAAAAAATGAGGCTTTTCTCTTTGCTAGGTACACATTGCAGCAAAATTATTACAATTTCTCACCTCAAAGCTGTTATGCCCAGACCTATCACTTTTTAAAGTAGCTTTTCAACCATTTATTTCCTAACAATCATATTGATGTCTAAAAGTAGATAGTGTTTATTGCAAAGTAGGCTTTCAGAAGAGGCAATATTTAGTACATAAATAAAGTTTTATTCTTTCTTATGTTAGTGATTCTGGATTCTCTCTCTATTTGTTCCTACATAAAAATAAAATAACTCTACTGGATTCTCTGATTGCACATAGCTGGAATTATCTCTCAAAAAAAAAAAAAAACAACAAAGAAGCAAACAAACAATTTTACAATTAAAATCCTATATTTTATTTTAATTGAATGGAATGGCATTTTTTTAGCTGAGTAAATTTTTAGAATAAACTGAAGTCTGCGTAGAAGTGTTGCACTGCAAGACTTACAGTTTTTACCCATAAAAATTACTAAATTTAACTTGGCAAAGCCTTTAAGATTCCTCAGTGTGGAATTGTCAGTCTGTTAGCAATGCAGAAGATCACAGCTCATGGCTCACTGAAGTCCCAAAATATCTTCTGTAGAACAATTAGCTCAAGCTCTCTGCAGTGCTTCTGCTATGAAGCCTGTTCACATCTTTGTATCTCTGGGAATATTAGGAGCAAGAGAATGTAGAAATAAATGCTTAAGGATAATTTAGAGTCTAGGATGGCCTTGGTCACTTTAAGTGCTATGAGACTGTTGAAAGTCTGAGACAGACTGTTGAAAGCCAAGACTGATATCTCTTGATATCTTAGGGGACAGTCATAAGGTTGTGCTCTTAACGTGGAAAATCTGAAATCCTGAGGTTCCAGTAAGAAAGGATTTCTTTTATGCAGCACTACCAAAAACGGTGGCTGGATTGATGTAAGCATTTCACACACCCATCACTAATGGGACTCCTCACCTTCTCACATGAGCAAGCATATTCCATGCAAGGCAGAAAGTTCTTCCATAAAGAAGTCTCATTCAGACAGCAGTGCACTCACTGAAATGCATGGCAAAAATGCAAAAGTCGAAGCTTAAAATAATGTAACCCAAAAAGGACAAAAAAGATGCCCCTATAGCAAGACTTCATGCAAATCAGTGCTATATAAGGGTAACACTGGAGGAATTTTACCGGGTAGAGCCTGCTGCCTTATTTAAGTGGATAATTGAGGCGGGCTCATACCCAGTTGCCGCAGCCATCAGTCACCCAGGCTCTGCCTCGGATGAAGGAGACTCCTCCTGGGAGGAGGATTCCGAGGGCGGGACTAGGGTGTGAGGCCTGCCTACCCCTCTGGAAAGTTCTACCAAGTTCAATACCCCATTGGTTCTGTATCGTTTTACCCTCCCCTTTAAGAAATTTTATTGGACCCTGGACCCTCCCATTACCTGTTTCCCCATTGGTTGCGCCCCTTAACTCCTCCTAGTTTTTCCTTCCCTTAAAACACCCTGCGCGCCCTCAGATCCCTGGAGTTCTCCATCCGACCTTCTCTTTCCTGGAACCCTTTGTCCTTTTCCTAATAAACAGAGACCACGGGGGAGACCCCCTCCTGCAGCCCTTCATCTTCTTTGCCTTATTCCACCGCGCCGTGCTCGCCTTTCCCCTCGGAGCCAGCCCATCTCCACGTGAGCCAGCCATGCCCAAGTCCTAGCAGCTCCACGCCTGGTGCAGGCCAGCAGGCCTCAGTGGCCGGCGTCCCTGGCTAAAGGGCAGCTGAGGAACGCAGGCAACAGATAATCATGGTGCTGTGTGCCAAGTGCAGTAGCTGTCGATAAGCTAGATACCTGATACTACTGTCAGATGTACATTAAGCCACTTCAAAGCCTTTATCTGTTTCCTGATGGATGTGGTATCCTGCTGCTGCCCGAAATTCTTTGTAGTAGACAGAGAATTAGAAAAGAAGCCATAAAGCAGCAACCACCAACAACACAAAAACATTTTTTAACTCATACTTTATTTCTTTCTTTCTCACATTTAGATGTAGAGATAGCACTGCTTAAGTCCTGCTGAAGCGCTCTGTAGAAATAAAATAGTTGGACCTAAAATAGTTGCACCTTTTCAGAGAATTCTTTGTGCCCACATATTATAGTGCTCATGATGGAAAAGTTTGAGAGCTATGACACCAAAACAAATACTAAAATCTAGTCAAAAGGAAACCCACTGGATGCCTAAAATAATATAATTTTCTAATTCAATATAATTTACTGGAATAAGGCATTTTTACTGCACAATTATTCTTTCAGTCTCACATTTGGTACAAATTTTCAGTCACCATTCTTGTTAACACACACTGCAACAAGTCACATTGGATGTCAGAGGCCCTTTCTTAGAAATTGGTCATCATAACCCACATGGCTGACACTTAAGAAGCTATATGTGGAGTTTTCCAGATTAGGTTTTATTCTGGTTTTCACATAAGCTGACACACTGATAGATGGTCTTATTTTAACATCGGGGGAAAAAAATAATATAAATACTTTTGGCAGCTACATTAGTCTTTAATAATAACACAGTGGAAACTTTAATTGGTAATGACCAAATTGTCTGAAATGTAGTGGGTTTTGATGGCCATTTTCAGCAGTCATGAGCTGGAAGGAGACAAAATTCCACAGAACAATTACTGAAACTTCCACTCCAGCAGTTCAGGCAATTTCCACAGTGAGGGTTATAAACAGTACAATAAAATAAAAAAAAAAACCTACAGTGTACCTGGGGTCTTACTGACTAGTTACCTGAGCCTAAATAGTTATCCTTAAAGGTGAGTTTCTTGCCTGAAACCCTATGGAAATGTTTGCTTTTCCTGTTGAAACCTACAGGATTTGTTTTTTGGGTAAGCAGATAGTAACACTGATGGAAATCAGAATACGAAAGGTTAATATAAAACTCAAGGTATGAAAGCCTCAAAATGCACTTTTGGCTTAAATTAGGATGTATTGCAAGCAGGGGGAGATGTATAGAAACAAACAAGAGAGAAGACAAATACAGGTGGTAATAGGAGACGAGGGCCTGGAAAAGCACAGACTGGACACTCTCCTGTGTAACCTATTCTAGGTGACCCTGTCTTAGCAGGGCAGTTGGACTAGATCATCTCCAGAGGTCCTTTGCAATCCTAACTCTTCTGTGATTCTATGATCCTGGCAGAAAGACTGCATAAAAAGAAGTGGACAAAACACATAAGCATAGGAAAAAAAAAAAAAAAAAATATATATATATATAATCAGCGGCCTTAAATCTAATGTAATGTGGCCTTAATGTAGTGGTATGTAGTTTCAGGTAGAAATACGTAGAAAACCAGAACTGTTTGCAGAAGTACAGAATGGTGGGTTGAATCTAACTGGATGCCAGCTGCCTACCAAAGCAGCTCTATTCTTCCCCTCCTCCACTGGGCAGAGGAGAGAAAATACAAAAGGCTCATGAGTCAAGGAAAGGATAGGGAGAGATCTCTCACCAATTATTGTCACTGGAAAACAGACTCAACTCAGGAAAGTTAGTTTCTTTATTACCAAAAAAATAGAATAGAGAAATTGGAAATATAAACAAATCTTAAAACACCTTCTGCCCATTCCTCCCTTCTTTCTGGACTCAATTCCACTTGGGATTTTCTCTACCTCCCACCCTCCAACAGCACGAGAGGATGGGAAATGATGGTTGTGGTCAGTTCATCACACACTGTCTCTGCTGCTCCTTCCTTTTCATGCTGTTCCCCCGCTCCAGCATGCAGCCCCTCCCACAGGAGACAGTCGTCCATTTACTTTGCCAGCATGGGTCCTTCTCCTTCCTGTGGGCTGGAGGTCTTCATGAACTGCTCCAGCGTGAGTCCTGCCCACAAAATACAGTCCTTCAGGAACAGACTCTTCCAGCATAAGTCCCTCAAAGGGGTCACAAGTTCTGCCAGTAAGCCTGTGTACCTTTTTCCATGGGTCCAGAGATCCTGTCAGGCTCTTCTCTCTATGAAGTCACAGCCTTCTTCAGGCAGTTACTTGCTTTGCTCTGGGGTCCTCCATGGGCTGCAGAGGGACAGCCTGCCTAACCTGGATCTTCAGACCACGCTGCAGGGGAATGCTCTGGTACAAGGAGCTCTTTCTCCCACTGCTTCTCCACCAATCTGGGTGTCTGCAGGGCAGGTTCTGTCATGTATTCTCGCTCCTCTCTCTGGCTGCTGCTCCACAGCAGATTTTCTCCACCTTCTTAGATGCATTGTCTCAGAACTGCTAACTCTATCACTGATGGGCTCAGCCTTGGCCAGTGACAGGTCCACCTTGGAGCTGGCTGGCATTGGCTCTGTTGGACATGGGGGAAGTTCTGGCAGCATCTCACCTGCAGCCCCTTTCCTGCTTGCAATTCAAACCCAATAGACAGAGCGACAATAGTGGTGTTTTGAAAGATGAGATACTGTGAAAGCAGAGAACAAGAGATAATAATAATTAGATGTTTATTTCTAAAAGCCATTGTTCAGTTTTTACTGAAAGATCAAAGTAAGAATAAACCAGGTGGTTTGAGTTCAATTACTGCTGTGCTTTATTACACCGGCAAACTGAAAAAGATGCATATATGTACTGGGATCCCTACCAGCACAAACTGCAACCTGCAATGGTTGTCCCTCCGCCACATAACATTTGTTTTCCAGATTTTCTGATCATTTTTAATTCATCTCTCTCAATTAAAAAGGAGTTGTCATAGATGGAATCACAGATGTTTTTACCCAAACCTGAAGGTAAATTCAGTTCCAAAAGGAATGGAAGTACAAAATGGAAATGAAACTCCCAGATAATTGATTTGCATAATTAGAAACCTCTTTATGATCCATGACACACACAGGTAACCTGGCATAGGAACTGAACTCCAAGATACATATTGGTGTTCATTATATGTTTCTTACATGAAAAGAATTCATATAGAGGCAACTAAGCAAGATTATTACGGTGTTTCCTGCCCTCTCAATAGGTGTAAAAATGAAAGCTTCTTTGAAGGGCTCATTTACCTTCTCAGGGAAATGCCAGGGGAATTTTAATGGCCATTAAGAGTCCCAGCTACAATGCTACAATGCAAAAGTTGGTGTAATGTATTGGCCCTAACACAGTGCCTCTTCCTATCATAGCAGAATAGTCTGTTACTGTTACACATGTATTATGTCTATTTTCCACCTCCTTTACAAAGTTTAAGTCTGTGATGTTCTCATCAAGGGAAATGATGATGGAGTTACAGAGGTCTGTGATTAAATTTGCTCAGCAGCAATCTGTAAATAACCTGCAACATACTATTTCCATTTTTTGTTTCAGTCTGTAAGCTGCAGTGAGTGTTGACTTCCAAGTACTGTTCAGCAAAAATGAAAAGCACACAGATGACTGACTGGTCCTTGTATTCTGAAATGAAAAATGACAAGCAGAAAGTCGTCAGAGGAAACCCCAGAAAAGAAACCAATTTCAAACCAGTGCATCTCCCCTACCTATTCACCTGCCTGACTACTGCAAATAGCCTTAGTGCTGTGCCTTGTCCTCATCATAGGTCAGTGAGGAAAGCTGCCATGTGTTTAGAGGAAAGCTGATGGTTGAAAGCATTGATCTCTGCAGAGTGTGGAGGCACACCAGAATGACTGTCCATTCTTGAGTGACTAGAGTCAATAAGGCTAGAGCCCCGTGGTTTTTTCATCTATTTTTTTCTTGCCCATAGGTTGAGCTGAGTCTTTCACTGGGCTTTGATAGATCAGAGAGAGCAAGGCTTCTTCTTGACACTCCTACTGTACCAGCCAGACTTCACTGTTGACAGGTGATTCAAAAGCTGTACTCGTGGGCTGCATTACAATGTTCACAATAGTGGGATAATCCAGGGACGCCACAGATGAAAGCAACTTTTTAAAGGTCTCCAAGTAGGTGTTTCTAGACCACATGGCATGTTTATTTTCTGAGATCTCATCATTCTTCAAGGACTGAAGAGCTGCTTCTACGCAGTGGAGCCTGGAAGGAGGAAGCATTTGGAGATCTTTCTTACCCACCTCTGGCAGTTTTTCATTTCTCTGTTCTTTGTGCATTTGTATTCATGGAATTTGTTATTGTTGCTTAACTTCCCAGAGAATCATTGGGCTGAAGCACCTCTCTTCACTTCTCTAACTAGTGCCATTTGACCTACTAGACAATTTAATCCAGCCTCCACTTTTGAATGGATTTTCTCACAAGTGGCAATCTCTTGCAGGGTCACTTCGAGAGGCAGCCGCACTGCATGTTACCTTGCACCATAATGAGGGCAATTTCAAAAGGCATTCAGTCAAAAGAAGGGGTGTTTTCTGCAAAAGGCTTGTATCCTAGGTTTTCACTTGTCCTTATCGGTGGCTGAAGCTATTGAAAAATCTCAATCTATGTCTCATAATTGTCAGTTAATCTTTTTCTTAGTACAAGTTGCAGAACAAGGAGGGTACTCTTACCAGTCACTTAAAAATTCTGCAAGTTTAAGGGGAGCTGAATTGCCCCTAAGGAAATGAGAGGATTCGTGTTTGCTCAGAAAGTCCTGTTCAGAAAATTCCTCTTTACTTCTGGCATATAAACACATAGGAAGGGACGGATGAGGCAGGAAAGCCAGGCCGTTGTCAGTGTACTATTCATATTAGTCTGTTTTTCATGTCACTGGAAGGCTTTGATTTGCACAGTATATCAGAGATTACAATTACCCCTCCACTGTACCCCTCACCTTGTCTCTGTAATTGCTAATCAACAGTCCTTAGACATTCATGCTACAAGGCCTTGTGTCTTTCACTACCTCTGCCTTTCTTCCTCTCTTTTTCTCATTTAAAGTTCACGAAGAGCTGATTGATGGCTATCAAAAGTCAATGCTCACAGAAAAGGTGCAGCATGGGTGGCCGCATTGCCTCCCTGCTGCATTAAGAGCAACACTTCTGAGGAGCGCTACTTGCTTCTGAGCCTCAGCCTTGCTGCAAGAGAAGCAAACCCTACACAAGGGTAGACAATGGCTTGTCCAAAAAGTGAGTGTGCAGGGTCTCTGCAGTAGTTGACAAAAAGAGTACTAGGTTTTATTAAATATTTTTGTCTGCCACTCAGCTACACTGAACCTCATGGAGAACAGCAGCAGATAATGTTCTATTATTTCACTTCCAAATATAAAATAAATTTAAGTGGAAACATTTTATTCAATTTAGATGTTTTGTACCAGAATCCTAAAAAACATCAAGGGCAGGATCTTTTAATTTACTTTATTAGACCACTGTCACAGAAAAAACTGAAAACAAACAAACAAACCAAACCCTAGCTTATATTAAGAAGACAGTGATACTATAAAATATCTGACTACCTCAGTGAGGTGAAGTATACCTTCTTTGAGTTTTACTTTTTGCTTCATGGGTACCCCATGCAGGAAAAAATGTCAGAGAATACTTGGTATGGAACATCTCACCTGTAGCTGCTGAGAATCCTTCTTATGCTTTTAGAACCATAATATATATTTTTAGCAAATTTTTAAACTGAATAAAGGCCAATGGAGCTCCATGTTCCCATCACCATTTATTTCAGAAGACAAATAGTTGTGGAAAGTGGGATATATTTCCTTGAGGAAGTGGACTAGAAACATGCAGAATTTGATATGTATGAAATAAAGTTGCACTTTCAAGATTTTTTGTGTGGTTAAGAATGCTAGAAATCTTGAGGGGTGGGGGAGGTTGTGCTTTTTAACACAAAATAAAATTCTGATGGCATTGATGAAAATAAGAAATTAAACCATGTATGTATTTTTTTCATTCAGCTAACCCTAATTCACAGAAAATAACAGGATTTATAAACCAAGTTTGCCATATATGCTTAGCAAATACAGTAACACGGGTAAGAAAATAAATTGGGCTAATCATTACATAATAATTCTGAAGATGTGCAGTTAAAACTGAGCATGTTAGAATTTTTTTTAAGGAAGTTTAAAAATGAGGAATGAACAAAATATATTTTGAAACATGAAAAGCAATTTAATTCCTCAGGCATCCAGGCAGTTTGGCATGAAAGTATCTTACTTTCAGAAGCAAAAATACTCATGTCCATATGAGATTTCATATAGTTATTTCTACTTGTATTACTCTACCTCCGACTTGTTTCATTTATGCAAATAAGGACACTTTTCCTGTCACTCCATAATAAATATAATTATTGAATTATTTTCATTGGAAAAGACTTTTAAGATCAAGTCCAACCATTAGCCTAATTCTGCCAGGGCCACCACTAAACCATGTTCCTAGGTGCCTTATCTACACAGTTTTTAAATGTCTCCAGGGTTGGTGACTCAATCACTATCCTGGGAAGTCTGTTCCAATGCTTGACATCCCTTTCAGTGAAGAAATTTTTCCTTACCCAATCTAAACTTCTGTGCAACCTCACACAATTTCCTCTCAGCTTATTGCTTGTTATGTGGGATAAGAGACTGACCTCCCTCTTATTTCAATCTCCTTTCAGGTAGTTGGAGAGAGAGCAATAATGTCTTCCCCAAGCTTTCCTCTTTTCTCAGGCCAAACAACCCCTGCTTCCTGTAAGACATGTGCTCTAGTCCTTTTACCAGTTTCATAGTCCTTCTCTGGACACACTCCAACACCTAGATGCCTTTCTTGTAGTGAGTAGCCCAAGAGAGGACACAGTAAATATGTAGACAGAATGACAGTTCCAGATAAAGACACACACACACGCACACACACACACCAAAGACTGGAAGAGAATGACACCTAGATCATCATCTCACATGATTCCATCTAGCACTACAGAAGCTGACACAGTAATAAAGATTCAGCCCGACAGTTTCAGCTGTCAGCAGTGTCATTGTATAGGTTATGATGAGGCAAGGACAAACTTTGGTGCAGACCAGACAAAACGTAACTATCCATTATGTTCTTTCAGGCTTGCAAAGAAGGGTAGGGAGAAATCAGGTAACTGATGACTTTGACTACTTTGACAGAGCCAGACTTTTTTCAGAGGAACATAGTGAAAGGATAAGAAGCCATGAACAAATCTGTATCAAGGGAATTTCTGATTAGATACAAGAAAAAAAAGCCACAGTGAAGATGGTCAAACATCAGAACAGGTTGCTCAAATCAATGGGAATATCCTTGGAGATACTCCAGAATAGACTGGACAACTGCAGCCACCTGAACTGTCCTCAAAATTGGTTTTGCTTTGAGCAGGATATCAGACCAGATGACTTTATATATTCAATAATTTTGCAATTGCAAAAGCTATGCATTCTCTTGAGTGTCTTGACAACAGAGAAGCACCTGGTACAGCTAAATCATTGGTGTCCCTCTAGGAAAACCCTTTTGTTTCCAGTACTTCAGAAAAGGGCAAAATGCTTATTAAGCAAGTTCAAGTAACTGGGCACTCAAAGATGGTATACCTGCAATCTGAAAATCACCATAGACATATTGATTAACCTAATAGAGTTTCTGGAGAAAGCCATATGTAAAAACCAAATAATTCCTAACATTTCTTCAGTCATAAATACAAATGTCTGGCCTCAAGAAAAGACAGGGAAACAATGCAAATCATGATAAAGAGATCTAAGCGTACCCAACAAAGATTGAAGATAGAGGTGGAGACGCTTGGTCCCAGAAAGCTTACCCACGACAAGTTCCCACAGTGCCTAATCTCTCACCCATCACAATCTTTATAAGGAATGCTGGAAGGAATCTGGAAAGCTCAGCACTAAAGGACTTGAGTCAACAGTTTTTTCAATTATGCTGAGGAGATGTTGAAATACTACCTGAATTGTCATGCTGTGCTGCTTCTGATTCATGGGCGCACATGGAAGGTGGCCAGTCAGCACCCCTACAGTTTCACAGCAAGATCAATCACACACCAGCTCAGATCAGAAAAGATCCCAGATCTCTGAACACAAGGTTTCTATTTTAGGCAAAATTTTTATTTACCTATTCAAAATTGGCAGTCCTTACAGGAGTCATAGTTTATCAAGAGTGACAGGGTGACAATTTCCCATTATAGAGAAAGTTCTGCCCATGAACACAGGGTGCTCTACATGGCTAAACGGATAATACAAATGTCCATGTAAGCAGATACATGATACCTAGAGGACCAGCATTCTATGACATAGCTCTCTTAACTCCTTTGCCTTGGATGTTTTTGGAGGTGACTATTCTATTTTCACCTGCCTAGTAAAATTATAATACCCATGGTAACCACAATTGAAATGGCACATCTCAGACTTTGCAGAGTTTCATCACCCTGGGAAGCATCCACATGAATAATCAGCATGAATTTAGTTTCAGACCTTGATGTATTATTCAAGCAAAATAGCTTGTCAGTTATTTCCAGTGGATCAGACTGTCTTTTACAAACTTCTACCTGCTTTTTAAAAGGTATCACTTACAGAGGAACCTTATTCCCTGAGGCCTCACAGTGTTTTCGGACAAAGGGATATTTATATGTGTGTGTAATGTGTGCATACGTATAGATATGTTTATATATACATACATATATGAGTTATATATTGCTATATAGGTATCGGCAGCTCAGGAATTAAAAGTGCATATACTGAAGATAGAACAGCTACTTCGACTCCATGCTCATGACCACTGGTAGAATTTGTCTCACTGTCCACCTCCTGGTTCCATCTGGGATAGAGTTCATTTTCTTCCTAGTGGGTGGTACAGTGATGTGGTTTGGATTTAGTATAAGCATAATGTTGATTGCACTGATATTTTGTTGCTAAGTAGCACTTGCCTTAAGTCAAAGACTTTTCACCTGCTAGTAGGAACTGCACATAAACCTGTGAGGGAACACAGCCAACATGGGTGACCTCAATTTGTCAAAAGAATATTCCATACCATGGAAAATCATGCGCAGGATATAAATATGATGAGTTACCTGGAAGGTGACTGACTGATGTTTGGGGACACACTCTGCGTCAGTCACTGGGTTGTGAGCAATTTTATTGTGCATCACTTGTTTCTCTTGGATTCTGTTACGTCATGATGAAGATGATTATGACAATGATGATTATCATTATTTTCATCATTACTATTTTATAATCTTTATTATTGTTGTTGTTGTTATTATTATTATTATTGTGTTTCGTTGGTTTCAATTATTCAATTGTTCTTATCTCAACACACGAGGCTTACCTTTCTTTTCATATTCTTCTTCCCATCGTGGGGGTGTGCGGGGAGTGATCAAGCAGCTCCATGGTACTTAATTACCAGCTGGAGTTAAACCATGGCACCACCTCTCTCCCTGTGTACAGCTGGGTGATAGCAGTCCTATAACTGTTTGACAACTTTATTCAGCTGTGGTATTTCCAAGGTGTAGCAGCATAGCTATTGTCATCTTGGGAGTTGTAAGGAGTCTTGATATGACACTTGTTCATTGATAAGAGAGGAGGTCAGTAAGTGTCAAAAGTGGTGGTTTTTTTCTAGTTTGTCTCACAATCAGGTTTCATGTTCACACTACAACTACTGCCTTTAGCAAGGAATAAAGAAATAAGTGGTTGTCTCTTTTCATGTTTACTCAATATATGTGCTGAACTCCTGGACAGTGTTTGCTGTGCTTCAAGATTACTTCCTGGAAGATATCGTAGGTACCTGCTGTGACTAAGAGCATTCTCATACACTGAGCATATGCAGCCTTGGGTACATTCAGATATGCACTCTTTTACATCACATTCTACTGTTAAATTTTTTGTCTACAATTATATTTTGTGTATTGAATTAGACATGGTCACACCAGCTACTCAACTTTATGCAATATCTTCCTGCCCTTTTGACAGTCTGCTGGCAGAGTTTATTTATTCTCTTCTTATCATTGGTGGCAGTCAAAGTAAAGGCTGTTATCAGGGATTATTTGACTTTGTTTTCTCAATGGAGGAATAATGTTCTGAGGATATTTTTCCTGCTGACAACTCCCCTTTTGCTGGGGATAGTTTTCCTTCAACAGTAAAGAGATAATACGATAACGGAATAGCAGACATAGAAAAGAAATGCTGTTGTCATAGCTGACATTTTCAGCAAAATAGAGTCTGCAACAGAAAGTAGATGTTTTGCTACTTCCTTCCCTTTCTCAGCTTATTCTTCTGAACTGCAATATCCACAGTCCTGTAACAGAAGTATTTGAAGTCTGGTGATAGCAAATGTAAGGCCAGATGACCCACTACTTCTTCTCCATCTTCACATCCTGATAAATGTAAAGAAATAAGATGAGTGAAAAGCAGAGTGCTGAGAAAGGCAGCTACAGGTCCAGTACTACCACATTAATTAAAAAAAAAGAAAGGAGATACTGTCAACAGCAGTCAGTAAGTCAGTAAAATGCTATTGGTTGTGTTTTGGGTTGCCTTTTAATTATCGACTTAAAATTCACTAAAAATCAGATATGTAAGAAGGGATTTTTCCTCAAACTTTGCAAATAATTCCAAGCTAGAAACCCAAATAGAATATTTGGCTTTATAACAGTCTCGTTTTAGTAGTTAAATAACTCCAACCATGGATAGCTCACTCTCAGAGACAATAAAACATTCCTTACCCCAGGACAGTTAATTGAATTAATATTGAAATTTTAACCCATGTAGCTTTTTGTCTATCTTTTACTTGGGAGGAAGTCAGACACTGTAGATAAGCTGCCCCAAAACTGTCTAAAGCATGGAGTTATTTTAGGAGCAAATCAAGAACCTTTCAAAAGGTAAGCACAAAATCCTGCAGTAACAAGGGTCATACACAAAATGCATTAAGGAATCATTAAAACAGCTCAGGAGTTACCTGGCACTTCAAAATAAGAAGTCAATTACACTGGCTGTGTTTCTATTTTTTTCTGTGCTCCCCCCTCGCTCCCCTTTCCACTCCGAGATGAGTAGTTCTCAGTACTGTGAAAAAAATACTTTGTCTTCTTTTCTGAGAAGACAGGAGACAAGTGGATATTTTTTAGGAGAAACACCATTTTGCTCTCTTCATTTTCTTCCTTTTGGAACAGCTGGCTAGAAGGAAACTATTTGCAGAAGCATTTTCATCTAACAGTGGGAGGCAGAGTGCCTATCTCCACTACATTGCTGAGTAGTCATACTGCTTGAACCTCATTGTTCATCCTCACCTGAAGCAGCACAGCAAACACAGGTAGAGAAGTCACAGAATCACAGAATATTCTTAGTCAGAAGGGATCTACAGGGGCCATCAAGTCCAACACTTAAGTGAACCAAATCATCTTTACCTTTGTAAGTCCCCCACAACAACCTGTTTTCTAAACTAGTGAGAGATAGATTTGATGAGTGGACTACTAAATGAATAAGGAATTGGTTGGAGAGACATATCCGGAGGGTAATGGTAAATGGCTCAGCAACCCAAGGGATATCAAGTGATGTCCCTCAGGGGACCATACTGGGACCAGTGTTATTTAATATCTTCATTAATGACAGAGATTAGGAGATCAAGTGCACCCTTAGTGATTTTGCTGATGACACCAAGGTGAGTGGCGCAGTTGCCACATTCAAAGGACAGGATGCCATCCAGAGAGATCTCGACAAGCTCAAGGAATGGGCCTATGGAAACCTCATGAGGTTTAACAAGACCAGGTGCAAGGTCGGGGAAATCCCCAGTAGCAACACAGGCTGGGGGATGAACAAATGGAGAGCAGCCCTGCCCAGAAGAACTTGGGGGTGCTGGTGGATGAGAGGCTGGACATGACCCAGCCATGTGCACTCACAGCCCAGAAAGCCAGATGTGTCCTAGGCTGCATCCAAAGCAGTGTGGGCAGCAGGGCCAGGGAGGTGGTTCTGCCCCTCTGCTCTGCTCTGGTGAGACCCCACCTGCAGTGCTGCACCCACCTCTGGGTCCCCAGCACAGGAAGGACATGGACCTATTGGAGAAAGTCCAGAGGAGGGCTACAAAAATGATTAGAGGAAAAGTTGAGAGAATTGAGACTTTTCAGCCTAAGCAAGAGAAGGATTTGGGGGGACCTTATTGTGGCCTTCCCATACCTGAAGGGAGCCTACAAGTAAGATGGAGGGAGTCTCTACAAGAGCATGTAATGACAGGACAAGGGGGAATGGCTTCAATGTGAAAGATGACAGGTTTAGTTTATATATTAGGAAGAAATTCTTTGCTGTAAGGTTTGTGGATACCCCATCCCTGGAAATGTTCAAGATCAGTTTGTGTCCTAGGTTACAATGTAAGATTCAACCAATAGTATGCATTCTACTATCATCTTCACAAGCTGTTGAAGCAGGTGGGGCAGTGTTCGTTATCTCCTACCATGACTCATCTCTGATAACTCCCTCCGGGAGCTATCTCTGTTAATGGGCAATGAAGGACCTACTGCATGACTACCAGAATTACATCATCCCATTGTGAGATGCTCTGCACAGTGGGGAAGAGCCAAGCATTCCCACCTGGACATAACCTGGGGGTTGGAACAGCACAAGCAGCCCTTACCTACTGGATTCCCAGAGGACAAGAACTACCACTGGACCTTCAGGTGAAGACCAGCCCCCTTTCTATAGGATCACCACTTCAACAGGACCACTTCATCTGGACTGCTATCACCACCCTGACTAATAAGTCAGCTTGTATCCTGACTCTGTCAGTGGTCTTGTAATATTGCATTGATCTTAATTTTCCTATTATATTATAATTCTGACTTGAGATCTCCCACTGGTTTGTTTTCAAACTAGTACAGTTTGGATGAGGATCTGAGCAACCTGCTCTAGTGAAAGATGACCCTGGCCTTGGCAGGGGGTTGGAACTAGATGATGTTTAAGATCCACTGCATTCCAAATATTCTATGATATGTCATAAGAAAGCCAAAATACATTTTGAGTGTAGTGCACAATATTTTTAAGCAACTTCAGAAGCAAACCACTCCCAGTATTTCTTGTCAATTAAGCACCTACATAAAGGTTTCATGAACACTGATTGATAAGTAGTCTTGTAGCATAGACATCACCCCTCATCCCAGGATTTCTTTACTAGAAATACATCTACAAATCACTGAAAATTCAAGATATAAAATCTGATTGCACCTGTCTATTTATAACTTTAAATGTATTAACATTATACTCTAGCAATCCAAACTGTGTAGGGCTACCAGTAATATCCACTGGCAGCTCTATGCCAAAAGCCGTATCACTTGCTGTCTCCCTTGCCACCTGTAATGTTTAATTATATGACCTCAATTAACCAGCCTTAGATGTAAAGGGATTTCATGTCCTTTCAATATCTGGTATTTTCAAATCACCCGTATAAACCCTATTTTTTTCCTGATTTGCATCATAGGTATTTGATCTTCCTTTCTACTTTCTGAATTTAATTGTAATTGCTTAAAACTGTCTATATTCGACCATTAGATCTAAGAATACGTACACTCCAGTACTATTATGCTGTCTGCTTTCTAAGGAAAGCTAAGGTTAGCAGAAGTAGCAACCCCCTAAATGGAGGCACAAGGACTTTCCACAGCCAGATTCCGCTCTCTTTCTCCTGCCACATTTCCAAGATAAGGAAACTCCACTAATTATTTTGCTCAGGGTTTACACTTGCAAGGCAACTCTATAAAATTTCCCATCTGTCAGTATTTGCAACTTGGGTTTAATCTGCTTTATACTGTAAGGATTCCCAGAACAAAAAATGCCAGAACTTGCCCTGTTTAGCCACAGAAGAAATGATGGTTGTTTTTTTTTTTTTTGCCTTGAAAACTCCTTTGTTATATCTTCATGTAGCATGAGATATAGGGTATAATTTTCTGGCAGCCACTTTTATCAACACTTAAATAAGAAGTTAAGGGAACAAAGATTACTCTTAAAAGGCAGCAAAAGATTAATACTGTGGCTGTAGGATAACCAGCTGTGGTTTTATGATGTCCAAATAAAAAAAAAATATGTATTTCTGGGCCATTGGAATTGTAGATTTTAACAGGTATGCTTATAAAACAATATTATTGCAATTCCACTGGAGAGTACTAGAAAATCATTAGTAGTCTATAATAGATGGAAAAAAATTGGGAATATGGAAAAATATTCAATCCAACCAGAAAATACATTGCTAGATTCAAGTTTTACAAGTTATGTCTTATTCTTTATCAGTACTGTCTGGCAAAGTGCACTACATACTTTGCACCGGAGGACAGATCAACTCTGCACATAACAATTTTACATAGGCTATAGTAGTTTATGCTCCCTCATGCCACAAGAGTGTGAACCCTCTTCAGAAACTCACCCCACTGATCTAAGTCACCATTCAACTTTTTACCCAGCATACTATAACTCAGGTGGGTTTTTGAACTAAAACCCTCATCTCACTGCAAAAGTCTTGCGCTTCAAAGGAGCAGAGGGGCCTACATAATCCCCTGAGTATGGATCAAGATCTGCAGCCAGGGTATCAAAACTGATTTTTTAGTTTAAAAGCTATTCACAAGGATTTTATCTTTAAAGATTGGAAGGATATAGTCACTTATTGAATATTTATTGGACATATGTGTGAATGTGAACATGCCACATAAAAATATAATTTACATCGTAAATTTGACTAGGCATTCATCAACTGCTAGAGATGTCATAGAAGCGTATTGGTTCACTTTCTTTTAAGGGCAATTATTGTTACATTTCTTCCTCTGAACAACACTTACAACACCACGTTGCCCTGTGCTTTAGCTCTGTGTTTTTCAACTAGCATGTAATTCACTCAGTGAAAAATGTTTAAGAGCTCTGCTCTGCAATTATCTTCATCCTTGAAGCATTTTAAAAGAGGTCTTCTATTTTTCTCCTAGTGATTGAGCATAACATTTGCAAAAATGTGTTGGCCTATCACACAGAAGAGTTAACTCAGTAAATTCAGCAAATACAGTTTGGAGACTATGTAGCTGTAAATCTCCAAGAAAACAGGATTCAGAAACAGCAATAATTCTAGCATAAGTTTCAGTGAAGAAAAGATTCCAAGTTAGGATTTGGTGTGGAGGGAAATAGAGATGTTTTTCATCATTCTCTGTATTAGTCCCAGTTCCTCACTTCTGTATTAACTCCAGATTGGTTTTAGGTGTTTGCAAAAGAGATGTCAAAAAACACTTGAAGCTCTTAGTTTTATATTTTCAGAAACATATGTCTCAATTATTTTAGATTTGAATGTGTTTGATGTTATTTTTAAACCTCCACAGGTAGTCCAAACTTCTTTCTTCAAAATAACAGTATATAATGAAAGCATATCTGTAAATATTCATTATTTTTCTGTCTGAGGATTTGAAAGGCACTGTTATGATTTTAATAAAACATTCATTTTTGCTGATAATTAGAATGGTTTCTCCCAATTTCAGAAATGTTTTCACTAGATTTTGCATGCAGGGTTAGGAAAAATAATACAATATATTTTAATTGAATTTCTATGGCAGGCTTTGCAATCAGCCTTTTAAGGCACATCATTTTATAGATTGCTATTAAATGTAATCAGTTGCTTCAATTGTGTATCTCCATGTGAATATGCACTGGACTGAAACACTTGTTCATATACACATTCATATAAGTAAATACTTACACTCTGGAAACATATACCTGGACAAAGGAAATAAAGCCACTGCACAACTTTGTTTCAAAATTATGCTTTATAACATTGTCAAAGTCCTAGATGGAAATGCCATTTTCCGTCATAGCTTTTTTGCTACTGTTTCTGTTTCCCTATATTTTCTTAAAGCATGAGTAAAGCAATTGTGAGATACTTGCATGATAACTGACACACATGGTGAAATCAATGTATCAGGAGCTTTGTACAGCTACATCTGACTTTAACAACTTTGGCCTTTTATTTCCTAAGTCTTTCCATCTTTGGCAATTTTCTGCATGCCTCAGTTTCCTACCTTCTGTGGTTATTTTCCTAAAAGCAATCAGAGTAAATTCCTCAGTTTTTGTTAGTCATGGAAGCGGTGAGACTGGCAGACATAACTGCTCTCATTTCACCCATTTCAGTTAGTCAAAGCAGAGGTTTCAAAGGAGTGACAATCAGGTTCATGTATGTTCTTCCTCCTCTGCTGAGAAGCATCTCTCAAGACTCACCTCTGTGCATGGGGTGCCATGCAGAAAGATCATTTGCAGTATTTCAAATATCCAGATACCCATAAATGGCTTTCTGAAAAAACACGGTATTAGTAAAGGCTGCTACTTTCAGAGTTTGGCTAGATGAGTTCATAAGACATAAACACACAGGCAGAAATTGCCCACACCCTGGCAAAGCTTAAGTTTGCAGTTACCTTGCTTGAGCAACCAGCACTGCCTTCACAGGGCCTTAATCGTCGCGTTGTAAATGTTGTGCATCAGAAGAAAGAAAAGCAGAACTACCAACATGCATGTGAGAGTCAGGACTGAAGTCCCTGCTCTCAAAGCCTTATCCCTAGCCATGACAATTCCTTCATTTTCTCTTCCTTCCAAATGGACACAAAGGGTATATTTCTTCTTAGACTTCCAGCCACCAGAGCTAAAGATGTAAGAACTGGCAAGACTGACATAAATACCCATTGTACTGTACTTCAAACTACCTCTGCTGACTTCTATTATCCCAAACATTTTAATGTTAAAATTGCTGATACATTTTTAAAAAAAAAAAAAATGGAGTAATGGCTAAAATTCTGATAAATTACAGTGGGTGTTATTTTTGATAATTCAACATGATGGATGAAGCCTTTTCAGTAAAGTAGCAATTAAGTCATCACTGTTGCCTGGCCTACACAAATTTATTGTGTCTCAGTTTATTTGCTCTTACCTTCAGAACCATTTTGGCACAAATCTGACACCAAAGTCAGAAACCATACCGATAAAACCGGTAGAATAAGAAAGGCTATTAACTGAAACTCTTATTTTTTAGTATGTTCCACTGATATTAAAACAGTTGTAATTAGCTCTGCATCTAAAATATTGTTTCCTCCTGCAATCTTTTTTGCTGCAGGTTCATGTCTGTTTCAGTGTATTTTCACTCTGAATAAGGAATATGCACAGGGACATACAACCAGAATCATCTGTCTTTAAGATGTTTCAGCTGTATTGCTCATCTTTTAATTCTTGGTTTGATTATGAGCAATATATGTATAACATTCCCATATTTATGTCATGCCAGTCTCTTGGTTTTTCATAGAAGCCAATGTACTGATGCAAAAATAATTTCCATTACAAATAATTTTTCTGGTTGTGGTGGGGGTTCTGTGGTTTTTTTTTTAAATTTCATTGCTGTGGCTGCTCCTACCAGCACTAAAGTAGTGTACGTCATAGAATCATAGACTCACAGACTAGCCTGGGTTGGAAATGACCTTGAAGATCAGCTTGTTCCAACCCCCATGCCATGGACAGGAACATATTTCACTACACCAGGTTGCTCAGAGCCCCATCCAAACTGGCCTTGAACACTTCCAGGGATGAGGCGTCCACAACTTCCTTAACAAACTGTTCCAGTGCCTCACCACCCTCACAGGAAAGAATTTCTTCCCTAATCTAAACCTGGTCTCTCTCAGTTTGAAGCCATTGCCCCTTGTCCCGTCACTATATCCTCTTGTAAAGAGACTCCCTCCACCTTACTTGCAGGCTCCCTTCAGCTACTGGAAGGCTGCAATTAGGCCACCCCAAAGCCTTCTCTTCTCCAGGCTGAACAGTCTCAATTCTCTCAGCCTTTCCTCATAGGAGAGGTGCTCCATCCCTCTAATCATCTTGTTGGACCTCCTCTGGGCTCCTTCCAACAGGTCCATGTCGTTCCTGTGCTGGGGACCCCAGAGCTGGATGCAGCACTGCAGGTGGGGTCTCACCAGAGCAGAGCAGAGGGGCAGAATCCCCTCCCTGGCCCTGCTGCCCACACTGCTTTGGATGCAGCCTAGGACACATCTGGCTTTCTGGGCTGTGAGTGCACATGGCTGGGTCATGTCCAGCCTCTCATCCACCAGCACCCACAAGTCCTTCTTGGCAGAATCTGTTCATCCCTCAGCCTTTGTTGATACCAGGGATTGCCCTGACTCAGGTGCAGCAGCTTGCACCTGGTCTTGTTTAAACCTCATGAGATATCCATAGGCCCATTCCTTGAGCTTGTTCAGATCCCTCTGTATGGCATCCCATCCTTCAGAGTGTCAGCTGCACCACCGGAATTCGCTGGCATCATCAGCAAATTTGCTAAGGGTGCACTTGACTCTTTTGTCCATGTCATCAATGAAGATATTAAATAACACTGGTCCCAGTATGCATCCCCAAGGAACACCACTTGTCACTGATGTCCATCATAACTCTGAGACATTGACCCCTAATCTCTAGATGTGACTGTCTAACTACTTTCTTATCCATCAAATCCATCTCTCTCCAATTTAGTGAGAAGGATATTGTGGGGCCTATGTCAAAGTCTTTACAGAAGTCTGGATAAATGACAACTGTAGCCCTTCCCTTGTACACCAAAGAAGTCACTCCATTGTAGAAGGCCTCTAGGTTGGTCAGGCAGGACTTGTCTTTGGTGAAGCTGTGTTGGCTGTCCTGAATCACTTCCCTGTCCTCCATGTGCCTTAGCTCTTAACATAGTTTCTAGGATGACCTTTTTAATGATCTTCCCATGCACAGAGGCGAAGGTTACAGTTCTCAGGGTTCTCCTTTCTCCCCTTTTTAAAGATGGGTACAATATTTTCTATTTTCCAGTCCCCTGGCACTTCAACCAACTGCCATGACTTTTCAAATATCTTGGAGATTGGCTTGGGAACTACACCAGCAAGTTTCCTCAGGACTCGGGTGCATTTCATTGGGTCCCATAGACTTAATGTAAGTTACCCTTTTACAGCAGATCAACAAGGAGTCATCAGGTTTTTATCTCATGCCTCATATCTAATGAGCACAATGGTCAAATTCTTTCCTCCCAGTTTAGCTAGCAATTTGAAGATTCCATTAATTCTTTTTAATATTCCTAAACTGATTAGGAATGGAAGCTATCATAACATGCCATAACAATTTGCTTTGCACCTGACCTTATGCATAGCCTTAGACAAAACGCTTGTTTTCCCAGTTTGTTTTCAGTAATGATAGTAATGATCGAGAAAGTCAGAACTCTCAGCACTTTTATCATGGCTTTGCAAAATGCCTGCATGCCCGGGCTTCCATAGGGCTTTCCCAGCAATCCAAAAGTAGATACAGATCCAGTTTTTCCTAAACTCCCTAAAAATTTTGTGGTATCTCAAGGAAGTAAATACAAATACGTATTTCTGATAAGGATCTCCAAGTTGTCGCTCTAGCTTTTAAGACTATTTGAGAAATTGATGTTCATGTGTGCCCCAGTGTATAACTCCATAATGAGAGAAGAGAGTCACAGAAATTGAAAAGTATCTATTTTGGTTACCTACACCACCTGTAAGTGGGATCAAACTGTTTCCATAGTTTCTTTGATAAAAAAAGCCTTCTCCATTCAGGAAGAAATGGCGAGAGATACCATCACAGCCTTGAAGGGTCAGGACCTGTCATGCCTTGGCAATCTGTATGCTGCTTAGTGGAGAGGCATGTGAGCAAAAAGACAGTTCCAGCCATTTACTGCAGGTAAGAGCATGGACACACACAAGGACCATGAAGTCGCCAGCACATTATCAATTGGCAGCTGAGCTTACCTTATTCATGTAGCCATGCCCCAACCACCACTGGAATAAACCACCTACTAATAAAGCATTAATATACAGCAGGTGCCTAATTATGTAGACCAAGTTACAACTGGCCCTCATTTTCATGTGAAAATTTGTGGTTTTTGAAAATCCTAGCTGAAGGCTTTGTAGAAACAGTATGCTGTCACATCAAAACCCCGTCACATCAGGTATCCTGGTCCTTGGTATAATACAAGACCCAGGGGGACTGATCAGTTTAAAAAGAGAAACTAGTCCGCCCCAGGCAAAAAAATAATTCAGAGCAACACTAATTCACACTACAAATGGAATAAGACAGCAAGCTTTCTGCTCTATCAATAATCTCACTCTCTCTTCAGCTACCCTCCTCCCCTACAGGGAGAAAAAAAAAAAGAAAGAAATCTGGTTCTATCAGCTACTGCAGCTTCGGGGGATTATTTTTATTCCCCTAAACTCCAGTTTGGTTAAGAACACTGTTCCTACCACAAACAAAATTCTACATGTGTGTGCTGGGTAAATAGGAAGCATTACATGAAAGAAAATTTATTAGTCGTCTCTTGCACAGGTGTACTATCTTTCATTTCCAGCTAAAGGAGGTCCTATCCCAGCAGCTCATTAAAGGGATTAAATATGTAGTCTTTAATTCCTATAAACCCAGCAAAAAGAATTCCAGATACACTAGTATTTCATATGTCAAACAGCAACACCAGTTCAGGCACCAAGGAAGCTCTGTTCCTGCAATAAAATCACAGTGTTACACTAGGCAGTGGGGGTCTTTCCTTCTCCCTACCCCCATTTCCCTTGCTGCAATCAACAGCTAAGTTGATCTGACACTTCATCCATATAGCAAGGACCCCAGGGAGAGGGGGATGTATGCACTGTGTGGAGTGCATTGGGGAAGACAGGACCTGGGTGGGTGGCAAGGGGTGGGGGGGAGAGATAAAGGGTTCAAAAGTAAAGTCATCAAAAATAATGAGAGTGTTCTGCCCAGCTTCCACTGCAGCAGAGGAGCAAAGTGCCCTTTCAAATTGGGTGTCCCAGTCCACAGCTGAAATAACTGGTCACAGAAAGCTGCAAGCAAATTGCCTTGACATGGCTGTTACTGTTGCTAAGAGTTCAAAGGTTTTGGACACTAGGTCAGCAGCTGCCAATCAAGCAGACAGAAAAAGCTGCTCATTGAGCCTGTGATTTCTGCCTAGGCCGCTATTATCCCTGACTATTCCTGTACCTCAGCAGCTCCTCTGATTAAACTAGCCTCCCTTTTACATCTCTTTCAGAGTGAGATTCACACACTAATTAGTTGCCTGCTCTCCACTGGGATGTCAGACCCTCAGTCAATTTATCTCTATTTCAGCCTGCTCAGAGTGACTTCCCCAGTTATCAAAATTTAATCATGCCTTCAAAAATGTTGAAAAGTGGTCATTAGAGGCAAAAGGCCACAGGATACAATATTCATTTTTCTCTATCTTCCAGTCATCCAGCTGGCATCTATAATGGATATCCTGGGGCCTGTGAGAACACGTTGATTTATGCAACCTTGCTCTTGCTCTCACTGTGGTGCACCAGCCTGCTTTAAAGAACAGGTTTTAACAAGGTCTGAGGTGGGAGGACATTAATCATGGTAGCATTGTATGTGAAAAAGGGTGCTGTGTAGTCAGAAGAACCCCCTGCAGCAGGGCAGTTAGATTTTTTTACCACCTTCTCAGAGATAAAGGAGAGTTTGACAATTGATTAGACCTTTCTGTAACCTTGCAGTCCTGTGAAATGATGAGAGAGAGAAAGGGAGGGGAAAGAACAGTGAGAGGGGGAGGGAGAGAGAGAGAGAGAGCGATTCTCATACTGACGGTCTTAAATGTGCAATAACTTTATGATTCTTGACTGAAACTGGCTATCAAAATCAGCCCCAACTCAATACAGTCTAAAAAAGAAGATCATTCTTGGAATAAGAGTCCTTTCAGCTGTACATGTCAGAGGCAATCATGGGCACCAGCAGCCTGCAGTGACTTCCCCGAATACTCTGTATTGCACAGTGAAACCCTGATAAAAATGGCATTGGATAACATCAATCCAAGCTGTAACATTCCAAAGTAGGTTTCAGCAAAATCAACAGTGATGAATTGAAATTTGTTGACAATAGGCTGGGGGGTGAGGGGGAGCGGGATGGGGGGTAGTGGTGGTGTGATTATTGTTCTCTCTTTTTCTTCCTTGAAACCAGAGGAATGATTTCCAAACCTTGGTGCACGCAGCTGAATGCATACATTTGCATGTGATGAGCCAATGCAGAATATGAAAGCAAAATCTGAGTGTGCAAATCAGAGCCTTGCTTTGCCCATGGAGGTTTCCCTGGTGCACAGTGCATATGTAAATGAGTGTTGAAAATTGGGTTCACCTAATTTGTTTACTCTACCATGACGTCAGGAGGTTTTTTCCCTTGACCAATAGACAGAGGTGGAGGATCACAACTTAAAGAGTGGCTGGAGCAGGGCACAGTATGTTCTGCCTGCTCCATACCCACTCTGTCAACGTGACTAATCCTTAACTGCAATCCCCCTGCTATTTCAGTCCTGAGCTTTACGCTCTATCAGATGCAATATTTGCCATTTTCCATTATCCTGTCCTGGGATCTCTCAAGCTGAAGAAGTCTCCTGAGCTCTCACCCTCCCTCCTTGCTGATGCTTGAGACCCTGGGGGTAAATGTTCAGCACAGTATGCAGGCATTGAGCTGAATAACTCATTACTTTTACGGGGAGGAAAATGCAACTAATCCTCATATCATGCTGGAAATTTAACCCTGGATGTCATAAGACACTGTTCTTTCCCACAGACAGAATTAAAATAAGCTAGAAAGAATGTAGAAAAAAAAGCCTCAAAAGCATTTTATAATTTTCCCTCTTGGCATTGGTGGACTGAAATCCCTTTCTCGGCTGTGGCCAGCCTGCCAGTCTACCTCAGTTTTCTGTTTCCAAAGCAGGTCACTGCAAGCCACTTCAGAAAGTGCCTGTTAAGGGCAATGTTAGATACTGATCTAGGTATTACAGGTCACTAAAGTAAATGGCACCAGATCTTTAAAAGCTTTGGAGCCACAAAATGCAGGGCCAATTTTTTTTTCAACTGCACAAGGACATTTGTCCACAACGCCTTCTCCCTAGAGAACGTGAGGATGTCTTCCAGGCTATGACTCAGTCCATGTGTTTCAAATGTGCACTGCAATACTAGATAACAACTTCTGCATTAGGTTGCTAACCTGTTTCTTGCTGCAGCAGGAAGGACAGCAAGCACCAGCTATTCTTCAGCATACCAGCTACTCCAGGCAAGCAGTTCACTTGTCACTAAGCAGCCCATGTTATGATACACCATGAGACATATTCAAAAGGATTTAGACTTACAATTTAAAGGGGTGCATCGCAGCTATGAACAGAAGAGTGCATGTGCCTAGCCACATTATTTTCAAACCAGATCCTTTAAATTCAGGGGCACTGGTTTACACAAACAAGCTCTGAGTACATTATCCAAATGTAGTCAGATATAGTATTTGTCTTGGACTGTAGGAGACTGATACTGAAAGGTCACTCACTTTTCAAAAAAGGCTGAGGGAGTTCTGCCCTCAGCACCTTTGCAAAAACCAGCAGTGTTGGTCTGGAGAATAAACCCTAAGTTTTCTGCTATGATTTTTGAGCTTCCAGTCAAACATATTCTACAGGCAGCACGTATGTAGGACATCTCTCATAAAACAGGAAAAATTATTTTTGAGGCAGCAAGAACGAATCTTGAATATAAGCACCAAAAATGGAGTGTAGGTGGGTTTTACCAAAAGACAGAGCTGTCACGTTTCTTTCTTTGTTGACTCAAATTATTCAAAGAATATTCATAAGGAAAAATATCATCTCTTTTTCTGGTCTGTTACAAGGTTAACAGTGTGTGAGAAGGAAGGGAAATTGAAAATCCTGGAAAATGTTGGCTGCATTAGAGTAGTAGCCTGGTAGTTGCTAGTATTTTCGACAGCAGATATTTTACATCAATACCTCCCCATATTGTATGTCAGCAATATAGAAATAGAGGCATTAGTTATGCTTTCTGTTTGGTAGAAATGAGTGGAAGTATAGTACTAAATTATGGTTTTGCTCCATGTACTCTGCCTTTGTGGCACTGTTGGCAAGCAGGAAAGCTGTAATTTTCATTAAAAGACTCATCCAAATATTTGGCAGCAATTATATTATTCCTAGAGAGACTCAGTCACAAACAGAAAATTAACTCAAAATGCAGTGCTCATATAGATTTATTTTAATTTTTATTGTTTATCAGTGGTGCAAAAAGAAAGAAGAACCTACAAGGACATTTAAAATAAAAAAATAAATAAACCGTATCAAAAGGCAACAAGATAGTATTGACTATGGAGAGAAGCAGTTCAATCTCTATTTTTATACCAGTAACGTAACAGAGTAAAACCAAGTTAAGACCGACAGCAAAATCCATTTAAAAAATAGAAGAAAATATCCAGACTACATGGAGAACCTGAAGAAGTAGCAATACACTTACAGTATTGTAAAAATTCTGACTATAGCTGATGATAAAATTGGAGGAGTGTGTATACATCCATTTTCCTGTGGGTCTGCATATATGTTTATGCAGATATAACAGCTAGTTCATATAATAGTGGAACTGAAAACTGTCAACTAAAAGCAGAGGAACTTATGATGTATATAAAGCACTTCCAACAGGCAAACACTCATGCTCTATTTTTCCTACTTAAGGATCCAAACTGACATAAAATAAGTACTTCAAGAGACACCATTTTTCAACTGGAAGATTCTTAGTAATGGACTATTAGTCAGATCCAATAAATAACAATAACAGTCATTTGCATGCCGTAGCAGTACTGTAGACATAGTGCACTCACCAGAAGAAAAAAATTAAATGCTAAAATTTTTCAAAGTCTTAATTCAAAGGAACTTATCCCAAGCCATATGACCCTGAGTCACTCCAGAGCTCTGGAATTTCACTCTGAAATTATCATTTAAGCAAATACCTAATCCCAAGAAGTTTAACTGAAACTGCAGTTAGCAACAGGAAAAGCCCTAGAATGTCCTCACAGATACTGTGAAGAGTACAGCTTTCTGGCAAATGGCTTCCTTTCTTGAAAACTGAATTGTGAATTTTTATATTGTAAATTATAGGATAGTCCAACACCGATATCCATAAAACAAGAATTGTCAAGATAGTTCAAAATAAAAGCTTTTAGAAGGAACAACAATATTTTTCATATATTGCAGTTACTAGGAGAGTGCACATTCAAAAATCCAGACGCTGTCCATTTCACAAACACTGAATATTGTAAAGCAAAATATTGTTTGTAAATATGAATGCAGAGATGTTTTCCTGTTTATGGCTTTTGAGAGGCAAATAATAATGTACCATTATTTAATTTTTTTGAATCAGTGTCTTTATTCTTACTTCTGCACAAGGTAAAAATGGAGCTACTGCTAAATCCATTGAAACAACCAGACAATATGAATATTACTTGCCACAACAAAATACATGTTTTCAAGATAAAATAACCTACATGTTCTAAAGTAACCCACATGCAGCAAAATTATGACCCTGCTATATTTATACACATGGGTGCAGTTTTCATACACTGTTATAGTCTCATATTGTATATCTTTAAATCATGCTGCAAAAGTTTCTGTCTTCCCCTAATGTCGGCTCTAATTTAGGATGAACAACTACTCTCATAAAGAAAAACTGCTGCTGCTGCTGTTTATTAGGCTGCAGAAAGGTCTCGCTGACTAATGTCCCAGGATTAAATGAATGTGGAATAATAAGAGCTGATTTATTTGTGCTCCAGCAGGATAAAGCTGCCACTGATTTTACAAGAAACTATTCATCTGAGGGCTACTATAGCTAGTAAATTGTGGCTGTTGCTGAAATTAGTCTCCAAGCCTTCGTACAATCTACAGAGTGAAGTAGCAATGCGGTAATAAAGCTATTGTGAGTACTTGGTGCATTTAAAAGGTCCCACTTTCATCCCAGTCTTAAGGGATTCTAGAAGTCAGCTTTCAGAGTTTGCCATCAGAATGTCTACTGGCCTTTGCCTAAAATTTACATTTCTACACTGGGAATGTATGAGCATTAAAAATGTATAGGTGGCAATAAAGGAGAGGGAATATCATGATTGTGGGGTTTGAGCTTCTTTTTTTTTCTTTTCACAGACTGGCCTGTTTTCATTTCGGAATTACAGTGGATACACAGGTCTCCATCCAGACCAGAAATTTTACTAAGACTTAGTATACTAAGTGAATCCTTAATAAGACAGCAAAGAAACCATTTTTTTTTAAGACTTCCTAAAAATGTTCTGATGTTTGCACTAAGATAATAAACTGAAAATGACCCAAATCACATTAAAAGATAAAAAATTAAATTGGCTGAATAGTAAGGAATTATCAGAGCCCTTTACAAAGAAGAAATAATGGGAAATTATGTAAATAAGAATTTAAAAGTGAAAACCATACTTACACAGGACTGGGAGCATTATGCCCTGATCCAATAAAAGGCTGAAAAGTAGCATGTCACATAGACAACTGCAGAGATACGAGAGAACAGCTGAGCCCTATGGAGAACACCCATATTGAAAATAAAAGTCTTTTCATGAAAAAATTTGTAAATCTCAACACATAATTTTTATTTAAAATTAATTACATTTTTGTCAGGAATTTTTCTTCCAGGCTAAAAATCAGATTATATTTCTAGAATTAACTTTGATTGTCTGTCTTATATGTATTCTCTGAATAAAATACAACACACATGATTCTCCGAGTTCTTACTTACTAAATCCACTTCAGCTGGAATAAATGAGTACACATGTTCTACATACATTGGTATGTTGGAGTGTGATAGCCCCTACTTCTTTCACAGGAAAACCCTGTTGGTAATACTGCTATAGTACTGTTGGCATGATAGGCATTTCTGTGTGTAGAGGGTTTAGTTCGCTTTCCTGGCCAATGCACCAGATTTGTAGTGGTTTCGGTTCAAAACCGGGCAGAAACATCAATTTTGTAGTGGTTTCAGTTCACCTCTTTATCTTTTGTGAGATAGATCTGGAGGAATGCAAAACAGGCTCAAAACTTAAAGAACATGAAAAGTTTATTAACAGAATTAAAAGAGAAAAGCAAAATATATGAAATTAAAGCAAAATCCCTCTTTTTACTCGCACACCCTCCTCCTCCTTTTACTCTTCCCCAAACCAGCACAAAGGATAACATTACATAATTCTTGGTCAGTATTCACAATTTTTAAGAATCTCTCCACTAGTTAAGGAGAAAGAGGTTTCTCTTTGCTATTTGTGGTTTTCCAAACTACATTAGCCACAGTCTGACAGCCCCCGCCCGAGATTAAAGCTGCCNAATCTCCACGGCCACGTGGAGGGGGAGGGTGGGGGCCGCCCTCAGAAGCCTCTGCTGGATGTTGCAGCGAATATAGTTGTTCCTCAGCTGCCGAGCTCTGAGGAATTCTCCTGCTGGCACCCCGGCATCCCAGGGCCATGCCCCCAGCACCAGGGGAGGGGGGGCTCGAGGCTGCTCCGAAGAGCGAAACCTCAGCAGCCATCTTCCCCCCTCTCCTGCAGGAACGGCCAAACTCCCAAAAAGAGGGCACTTCCTGTCTTCTCCAGCCTTTAAATATGGAAATTTCGAGAAGCACTACTGGTCAAACAAGCTGTCCATCAGCTCAGGCTCAACCTACCACACTGTGGAAATGAATACAAGCAGCACACACCACCTGAAACTCCAACATTAACTCTCACAACTGATTCTGAAATATCAGTGTGACTGTTACACAAAAGAGTCACACAACCACACACATTTGAACAAGCAGAACACACACAGAAAAAAAATGCAATCTTAAAACTTGTGGTTGAGAAATAACACCTCCTGTGAAGAATTCTGCCACTTCATTTTACCCTTCTTACTATTTTTGTTGCCTATTTTTGAACTGAACACAAAAGTATATGAGATCTATTTAGGTTTAAAATGAAAATTCGGGCTGGGATTTCTTCAGGTAAAGAGCATCCATTAGTGAATTATTCCAAGGTATTGAACAAGCTGAGTGTCCTCTATCTCCAGTTTAGAATTTGCTAGATAACACTTTTCACCTACAGTGTATTTCATTTCTTTGTACCATAACTATAGTGACAAATTTTATCCATAAAATATATTGCACTTAGCTCTAGAGCTTTTTGTTTTCAAGTGAAAGGTTATCAACCTTTCCTTTTTATACAATGCTTTATAATTGAGTGTTATGCCTCCCATCTTCAGCTGTCCTATCCCTACTTTCAGGCATAGTCAGTCCTTAATATGTATTGTAAATATTTCTCATAATGTATACTTAATAGTGCCAAAAGCCCTACAGGGGAGGACTATTGTGAAGACAATACTGTAGCTTTAAGTTTCTTTTCAGGAGGGGAGGTGACAGGGACCCATATACTTGAATGCCAGCATCCATGATGATTGTAGGAAAACTTACCACTGCATCTAAGCTGAACATTTAGGTACAATTGAACCATTCATTTTCAGAAAACTAAGATATTTCTAGGCTCTTAGGAACTAAAATTATTACCAAGCTCAATTCAAATTTCTAAAACTATGATCTGGTTTTATACTTTGCAAAAAAGCATTAAAATTTTTCTTCTGCCAGTCCTTTCCCTTCAAGAGCTTTTGTACGTCTAGTTGTTGCAAATGAACAGGAACTGTGCATTTTGAGAAAGGGAAGAAATGCAGTGAAATAAACCAAAAGATACCGAGAATAAACACCAAGGCATCCCAGTAAGGGAAAATAAAGTTAGCACACTGACTTAGTCTCGGTGATATTTGGTGCAGTGCATGACAGAATATATTTTAATGGATATTTCAAAATGCACACATTACACCAACAAAGTACCATAACTGCTGTTTAGAAACTCAGAGATAGTAGTATGAATATAGCCAAAGTGTCAGCAATGGTTTAAAACCTTTCTAGCTGCGTTCTTTTTTTTCCCCCTGACATTTTTTCCAAGCATTTTTTATAAATTTTTTAAAAAACAAAACTAAAACAAAACAAAACACCAAAAACAAACAAAAAAACACAAAACCCCCCCAAACAAACAAAAAAACCCTACAAAACAACTACATACTCTATCAAGGAAATTTTTCAATTATAACCAAGTGATTTTGACATTATAACCAGTGTACTAGACATACCAACTATACAATTGGGGGCCTGGGGAGGTGGGATATGGAGGGCTTTCAAAGGAAAGCACTTACAGTACTGTTTTCAAAAACCAACAAAGTGAAAAATCTGAGGGATTCCTTATTAGCTTTCAACATTGGACTTTTACAAAAGAGAATCACAGTTACAGCAGCATGTCTTTTCTCCATCATTCATAAGGCACAATGCTGGTTACTGATCATGTTCATTATCTTGGCCAAATGAAATGGCTACTGCATTAGATGCTGCTCTTTTATTGAAACTGAAAGGATAAATTAACTTCTTAAAACTCATTTGTAACTCTAGCTGTTCCCAAAGTAACAGTAATGCTTACCACAGTGTTTCATCAGTTTATCAACTGTGGTCATATTTAGCGCCATTGAAGTTTTTGTGCCATATCTAATATCAAGATAATGCCCTAGATCCAGGAAAAAAAGTCTGCCTGTATGAATTAAGTTTATTAATTACTGGGAGTAAAAACTTACACGTCTGTTTTTCTGAATATCAAGGAGTCCAGCAAGGAAGAGCACTGCTTTCCTCTCTATGCAAAGCTTTTCAGCCAGAAGAGTTCAAAAATGTATTCTCTCAGACAAACTTCTCTCAGCAGTGATTCAAGCTGCTCTACTTGTTCCTAATGTTTCTCTTATTTCTGTCTGTTTTTCTGAGATGTTTTCTTTGCTCTTCACTTTTTTCTTGTTCTTTCTTATAAGCATAGTTTGTCTATACATTAAAAATAAGCATGATGAACAATGCATGGATATTCATACATAAAGTTCAAAAGTTTTTGTGGGACTATTTGCTGAAAAAAATGACAGACAAAAGTGTTTGGAGTATAATCTGCTCTCGCATCCCAAAGAGTTTTTGACATTTCATATTATATTCTTGTTGACTTCCATGCACAAACAAATGAAGATTTCAGGAACAGTTTGTTGTATATATGCAGCACTCACAAAGCTTTAATATAAGAAATTAAGTTTATTAAAATTAATAAATCTTTTTCTCTGGTAATATTAAAGGATAATAATGTAAGGAATTTGAGCTCCGCTCATTATGTAAGGAGAAAATTCAAGCCACAGCCCTGTTCTAACTGGATGTAAGCATTGTCCTTGTGTGCTGTCATCAAGCCCCCAGGTCATCCAGGAGAGCTTCAATCAATTACTGCATAGGTGTGAGTGCGCACAGACCTAAGGCATGGTGATGGACTCCACTTCCAGATTCCTTTGTGACAAGGAGTTCAAGAAGCATTTGGACAATGCTCTCAGGCACATGATGTGAACCTTGGGGATGGTGCTGTGCAGGGCCAGGAGCTGGACTTTGTGTGTCCCTTCCAATTCACCACATTCTGTGATTCTGTGAAAGTGCGTGACTAGATGCTACAGGACTCTCCAGGAGAATTTTGGAATCTGAAAGATTCCCCCATCAACTGTGCATAGGTCAGCTGATGCTCACTATTTGTACACTTATATATGTTAATTAATATCCTGGGTGGAGACTCTGGCCATTCAGACAGCTCCAGCTGCATATCTGACCAAACTGCACCCAAATGAGACCCTAGTGAATTTCAAAAACATGTCCAGCAGATACAGAAATAGCCAGGTAGGATGACCTTTTCTATTTCTGCATGTTTCTGTTCTACATATTTTAAGATAATCAATAGCAATAGATGGGTTGTGCATATGTGGGAGTTCTCACACATAACCACTGACCACATGAATTGTAAGAATTCATCAGAACAGTTCAAGGAGTCTCAGCTGATCCAGCAAAGAAGGCATTGCAAAGGCCTCCTCAACCCAGGAAACTGACCACTGGGTTCCAGGGATTCAGTTCCACATGGGAATACTAAACTTTGCAAAAGAATAACAAAATTAGTTTTAAACAAACAGTGTGGCCATGGGTGACTGTGGAACAGAAAAAAATATATGCTGGAAATCCATCCTAGAGTCTAGGAACTCATACTGAAAGATGGCAGCACTGAGCAGTTAACCATGAAGTCTAAAATATTTTTTTCTTAGATTGTCTTTCCAACACTGTTTCTGTAGACTTAACATAGGTAAAACTCTCAGCTAATCTTTTCTTTTCTGAGATATCCTGAAAAATAGATGGAGGAGCATTCATAAATCCACAAAAGGATCATAAAAACCTACTAGATTACTTCATCAGAACTTGATAATGAATTGGCTTTTGACAAAACTTCTCACTAAGAGTTCTGGAAGGAATTTTTTTGTTGTTGTTCAAATNTCTTTTTCTCTGGTAATATTAAAGGATAATAATGTAAGGAATTTGAGCTCCGCTCATTATGTAAGGAGAAAATTCAAGCCACAGCCCTGTTCTAACTGGATGTAAGCATTGTCCTTGTGTGCTGTCATCAAGCCCCCAGGTCATCCAGGAGAGCTTCAATCAATTACTGCATAGGTGTGAGAGCGCACAGACCTAAGGCATGGTGATGGACTCCACTTCCAGATTCCTTTGTGACAAGGAGTTCAAGAAGCATTTGGACAATGCTCTCAGGCACATGATGTGAACCTTGGGGATGGTGCTGTGCAGGGCCAGGAGCTGGACTTTGTGTGTCCCTTCCAATTCACCACATTCTGTGATTCTGTGAAAGTGCGTGACTAGATGCTACAGGACTCTCCAGGAGAATTTTGGAATCTGAAAGATTCCCCCATCAACTGTGCATAGGTCAGCTGATGCTCACTATTTGTACACTTATATATGTTAATTAATATCCTGGGTGGAGACTCTGGCCATTCAGACAGCTCCAGCTGCATATCTGACCAAACTGCACCCAAATGAGACCCTAGTGAATTTCAAAAACATGTCCAGCAGATACAGAAATAGCCAGGTAGGATGACCTTTTCTATTTCTGCATGTTTCTGTTCTACATATTTTAAGATAATCAATAGCAATAGATGGGTTGTGCATATGTGGGAGTTCTCACACATAACCACTGACCACATGAATTGTAAGAATTCATCAGAACAGTTCAAGGAGTCTCAGCTGATCCAGCAAAGAAGGCATTGCAAAGGCCTCCTCAACCCAGGAAACTGACCACTGGGTTCCAGGGATTCAGTTCCACATGGGAATACTAAACTTTGCAAAAGAATAACAAAATTAGTTTTAAACAAACAGTGTGGCCATGGGTGACTGTGGAACAGAAAAAAATATATGCTGGAAATCCATCCTAGAGTCTAGGAACTCATACTGAAAGATGGCAGCACTGAGCAGTTAACCATGAAGTCTAAAATATTTTTTTCTTAGATTGTCTTTCCAACACTGTTTCTGTAGACTTAACATAGGTAAAACTCTCAGCTAATCTTTTCTTTTCTGAGATATCCTGAAAAATAGATGGAGGAGCATTCATAAATCCACAAAAGGATCATAAAAACCTACTAGATTACTTCATCAGAACTTGATAATGAATTGGCTTTTGACAAAACTTCTCACTAAGAGTTCTGGAAGGAATTTTTTTGTTGTTGTTCAAATTAGTGCCTTTTACAACTTTATTTTTCTTGTGAGCACAAAGTTAGATTGTTTCCTTCTATATTTATATACAAACTATTGTTCAAATTATTATAGACTAAGAACATGGTATTTTGTTAGCATTGAGTAGGAAGCTGTTCATCTTAAGTGAAATTCAGGGCATATTGAACTCAACAGAAAATCCCCCATAGAGAAGAATTCTCATCTCAACTCTTTGTAGCCTTGTGGTATAAATTAAGAATGAGAAAATCAGTCTAGGAAAAAAAGCTACCGACAATAGTTTTATGGAAATATCTGTTCAAGCTTCTAAAAGAAACTTCTTCCAATCAGTTTCAAACTCTATTTTGCATTTTGGGGTTTTTTGCTAATATTGCGGCAAACTTCCAGAGAGCATTTGTAGAAGATGTCTGCAACTGATTTGCAAGAGAAATCTGAATAATTTATTTTTTACTTTAAAAAAACTACAGTTATCAGTGATATTTGGTTGACTCTCTACTGTTTCAATTAATATCACAGTATTGTTAAATGCAACCCGATATTCATTTCAATCTAATAAGGAAGAAAATGAAAACAAGCTGCTTTGCATTATGCAGGGACAAACATGTCAAAGAAAATTCAAATTCTTACAGCTGTGTGATCAAGGTCAAAGATGATGAAAGAAGAAAAAAGTAACAGTATGGACACTGTGAAACTATAATATGATTAAAATCTCATTTTACATCAAGGAAATTGCTTGAACACAAATAGAACCTCTTCTAGCTAACTTTTTACTCTGTAAACCTTTTAGATGTTCTTGGAATGTTTGATGAAATTTTCATCCCCTGTACAATAGCCTTTTGTAGCTTTTCTTATTAGTGTGGACCTGCAGCCTGCCAGCATTAAACATTAATCCTCTGCATAATGAAACTGTGAGAATGGATTTCTATGAAATTTCACACATTTGTTAGTCTGGTGAGGAAGATGCTCATTTTCATGTCTGGCTTTTCAAGGTTTTCTGATTAAAAAAAGGCATCTCTAAACTCAGGATTCATTGGAAACCGAGAATAGTTGCTTTTTCTCTTATTAGTGTTAATGTTTTGATTTGATATTAATGAAAAAAAAAAAATACTCAGTGGGAAATATCTGGGTTCAAATGAAACACATAGCATGTAGTGAAGTTATGCACAACTCACGCTAGGCACAGCAGTACCATCTGATCAGCAGTGTCCAAATAAGCCCAGGTGATAATTCACAAGTACATCATAGCCCACACTTGCTTTTCTTTGCATTTTTACAAACCTAGTTTTTTTAGATATAAAACTTAACAGGATCTACAAACAACCAGGGTCTCCAGGTGTAAGATAGCTGGGGTTAGGGGTGGGGCATATCCCAGATTTTAAGGTTTAAACTATTTGACTTCACATTAGCAACACAGAGGTGCAGATGAGGGATGGGATGTTGCAGTCATATTCACATGGGAGGAGACATTGAATGAGATAATAAAGGAAATTGCAGACTAGGTGAAACTGCATTGAGTTAATTTGCTCTGTTTTGGGACCCAGAGAGAATAAAAGCTCTTTTATCAGACTCCCTTCATGGATGGAGGTGTCCTGGTGAATTTATAGCTAAATGCAGTCCAGATGATGATACTGTCTTCTGAAGGCATTATCCAATACTTCAGCAAGAGGTAAGAACCACCCGACAGGTAAGAGCCACCCCTTACTTTTGGCAAGTAAGCATCTTCCATGAGTCACAGGACATTCCAGAAATGAAGCAAAAGATGGCTCTCTACGCATAAAAGAGCACTTGCTTCATTTTTGTCACCAGCATCCCAAGTAACCTTTCCTGTAAGGTGAAAAAAAGAAGTCACTGGATTTGACGTAACTAATGGAAATGGTGATTTTAGAGCATAACATTAGCATAGATATATCAACATTTTCTCTAGCTGGGCTTTAAGCATATATCTAATTAGTTATACATGCAGTTACCTAATACTGGCACACAGACCCAGTGCATTTTAAATGCGAATATAGACATACACTTTGTTAATTCCTGAGTGAATATGGAAGTGTTGGTCCTGGAATGCATTCTTTGAGAGAGATGGATGGTTTCTCAAATTACTTCAGAAGTCTCTAGGGTAGAGCAGATCAAAGTAAAATTTTGCAAATGTCTAACAGAAAGTGTTGTAATAAACTGAGAAGTAACACAAATGCCCATGGTGCTAGAGAGTTAACCTGCTGTTACACTGATTCTGAGTAGAGGTGAGGAATTAGCAAGAATTGCAGTTTTTCAGGATTGAATGGGATCTGCCAGTCACAGCTCCTTCTCTGAATTCTTTCACGAATGTATTATCAGTGCTTAAAAAGACATTTTAAGACCAAAATATAGCTCCTAGAGTTACAAAAGATCCCTTCCTCTGGACACGACAATAATAAAAAGCCACTAATTATGCACAGCAATGTGAGGTAAGACTGCCTAAAGCATATGGAGTCCACTAGACTTTCAATTTCAGATAGGGTAGCAATGACCATCTGGATGGTATTCTCATGTCAGTTAGAGTTAAGGCACTCAAGACATCCAGGTCTCAAATCATGGGCTCTGTCTCACGTACCAAAATTTAAAGAGCTCCTGCTTCAAAAAAATTAAACTAAAATATGCAAAAGATGGAAAGAATACAAACACCACATAAAAACACCAATTTGATGATTAATGCAATATCTTTTGTTGTTCATAATCTTTTGAGTTATAACTCGTTACTTATCATACTTCATTCACTCCATAATCATTCAACACCCTCTAGCTTGATCCTACTTTCACTGTCACGTATTTTCCTATCAATGGAGCTCATTCACTCACACCGGTCTTCTAAACAATTTCCTTTCCCCTTTTATTTATGAACAGAACAGTAGGATACTAAAATGAATAGATAAGTAGGTCGTTTATTTAGCTGTTTGCCCCTCAGCAGTTAAGGGGAGATTTTACTGAGCAGCTTTCTGGACCAGCTCAAGAAGGAAAGACATGTCAAAAAGAAAACTGTAGGAGAAAATCTGCATAAAAGGTGTTTGGAATGGACAAAATAAGAAAGTGAAGTGGAAAAGAAAAGTAAAAAATATCAGAATAAAGCTCTGTGTTTTAAGAGGTCTGAATCTAACATTGCAGCATGTAGCTAATTGCAAAGCAGCAGGAATGTAGCAGCACCTGTCTGCTAACTTCGGGAACTGCCATTGTTAAATTTGATTTCAGTCATTTAATAAGTATCAGTAAGAATCAGAGATACTGATATATTGCAGTGTTGGGGAGTAAAATGATATTTATTGGCAAGTGAAAACATCTAAATGGGTCAGTTTTCCAATTTTGGATTCCAGTCACAATAAACATACTTGCAAAGTATCTCCTTTTCCACATTCCTTCACCTCTTTGCCTCTTCACTTCTTATGTCACCTGACATAAGATCAGTGAACTTCAGATTATCACAGAGGAGTCACACCTGTATCACTTACATGAATTTTATTAAAATGCACAGATAAGTATTGGAGGGAGAGATTTTCTACAGACAGAATTATATAAAATGACAGACTGCAGATTTGACAAGACGCTGGGTGCGTTCTGTAGAATTTCCCCATTTGCAAGTGTAAATTTAGGTAGTTAACTGTGTTGGGTTTGCACGGTTAAGTTTCAGTAGCAGGGCAGGACTACGGGGGTGGCTTCTGTGATAAGCTGCTGGAAGCTTCCTCTGTGTCCTTTAGAGCCAATGCCAAGACAGCTTAAAGAGGGACTCACTGCTGGCCAAGGCTGGGCCAAATTTCTAGATAACATATTTAAGAAGAACTAAAACAAAGGTATTGGGCAGTTGTAATTGTGGCCAGAAAACATCTGAGAGGAACAACCCTGCAGACACCAAGGTTGGTGCAGAAGGAGGAGAAGGAGGTGCTCCAGGTGCTGGAGCTCAGATTCCCCTGCAGCCTGTAGTGAAGACTGTGGAGAAGCAGCTGTGCCCGTGGAGGAGCCCCACACTGGAGCAGGTGGATGCCTGAGAGGAGGCTGTGACCCCATGGGAGGTCTGTGCTGGAGCAGGCTCCTGGCAGAGACTGGAGGATGCATGGAGAGAGGAGCCCATGCTGAAGCAGGTTTCCTGGAAGGACTTGAGACTCTGTGAGGGACCTATGCTGGAGCAGCTTGTTCTTGAAGGTCTGCACCCCATGAACAGTGACCCGCACTGGAGCAGTTCATGGAGAACTGTTGCCCATGGGATGGACTCACATTGGAGATGTTCATGGAGAACTGTTTCCTGTGGGAGGGACCCCACACTAGAGCAGGGGAAGGACTCTTCTCCATGAGCAATGGCAGAAAAAATGTGTGATGAACTGACCACAACCCCCATTCCCTGTCTCTCTGCATCACTGGGGGGAAGAGGTAGAGCTGGGAAGGGGGGAGAGGTGGGGGCAAGGTGTTTTTAAGATATGTTTTTACTTCTCATTATCTTGCTCTGGGTTTTTTTAGTAATAAATTGAATTAATATCTCTAATTTCAGCATGTTCTGCCTGTGACAGTATTTGATGAGTAATCTCTATCCGTATCTCAAATCACTAACCCTTTGTTATATTTTCCTTCCCCTGTCCAACCACAGAGGGGAGTGAGAGAGTGGCTTGGTAGGTGCCTTGCATCCAGACAGGGATAATGGATAGACTCCGTTAACCTTCACCAATGTTGAGGGCAGGAGGAAATTTTGCCATTTTAGTAATAAAATTATATCGATATTTTTAAAAATGTATAAGAGTATAAAATTTTTTAAAAAATAGAGTAGAATCAATGTTTTCTTAATTTGCTGTCACAAAATAATTTTTTTCTGAAGATAGCATATTAGACATCTCTAGAGAAAATGGAAAATACAGACCTAATGGATAAAACAGACAGTTAAAGTGTTGTTATACTGTATGGCACATCTAAGCAATCATCAATACTTACATATTAAAACTCAGCATTTCAGTACAACACAGAGACACACAAAGTTAAGCATATTGGCAGTGTGCAATTCATCCTGATGCCAGAAAGGAAAATCCCAGCACTTGCATAACTACTGCAAGTCATATAAAAAGCTGCCAATATTCAGCTAATCAGCCACTCCAAGCATACGTGTAGTCGGAAGAATTATTCATTACAACAAAAGGTGCCAATGAACACATGTACACAAAAGGGCTTTTTGCTCCAAATACAAGGGATAAAATTGTCCAAAGCAACATAAAGATTTGGTTCTTTCACAGAAAATTGTTGTTACACATAGGGCCAAGATGTTCAACACTATTGGGATGCTAGAAATGCCAGGAAACTCTAATTACTAGATTTCTGATTCAGATTCAGACCTCTGAATTTCAGAGGTCTGTATGCCTCATACAGCATCCGTAGCATGCATCCACACCTCAATCTAGAAACATACTTGTATACATTATAGGGAACATAATTCCACTTTACTTCTATTTAAAGTACTCAAAGCCTACATTGGGGCTATTACAAATCAAATTAAATTTGATAATTGAAGGGGATGTAACTGAACTGCCCCTGAACAAGCTCACCTCCCTACACAGCACAGTAAAGGGCCATTCACAGGCATTTGCTGGTGTCCAAGAAGCAGGACAGCATTGCTAGTTAAAAGAGTAAGTAAAGGCAGAACCAATTAACCCAATACAAATACTGCTAGACTATCTTGGCGTCTGAAGCTCCTATTGTCATTGTATGGTACCATGCAGAAGTACAGTAAGGTCTTATTTACCCTTTTCCAGCTTACTTGAACTTCATACCTGCCCACTACTGTAAATTTCATCTACAGGTCTTAAAATCTCATTTCGTTTTAAAGTGTGGCTTCTTCTGAGGGAAGACTACTGCAGCACATTTCGTTAGGCTAAAAAAAAAAAACAACTGACATACAATAGCCACAAGAAGGACCCTTCACTTCAGCATATTGCAGCTTACTGAGGTATTGCCCTCAAAACTCAGAAAATCTTAGAATTATCAAGGTAGGAAGAGACCTTCAAGATCATCCAGTCCAAGCATCCACCCAGCATTACCACAGCACCCCCTTAACCTCTAAACCACATCACCTAGAGGCAGATCCAAACTCTTCTTGAGCACCTACAGGAATGGTGACTCCACCACCTCCCTGGGAAACCTATTCCAATGCCTGACCACCCTAGCAGTGAAAAAATTGTTCTTTATATCTTATCTGAATCTCCCCTGTCTCATCTTAAGGCCATTTCCTCTGGTCCTCTCACTGCAGGCACAGTAGAGGGGACCGGGCCCCACCTCACCGCACCCTCCTTTCAGGGAGCTGTAGAGATTTATGAGGTCCCCCCTGAGCCTCCTGTTCCCCAGACTAAACAAACCCAGATCCGTCAGCCATTCCTCATAATACATTTTCTAGTCCTTCCACAAGCCTTTTTGCCATTCTCTGGACACTCTCCAGGATCTCAAAATCCTTTTTAAAGTGAGGGGCCAAGAACTGGACACAGGATTCAAGGTCTGGCCTCACCAGTGCAAAATAAAGAGGGACAATCACTGCCCTGGTCCTGCTGGCCACACTATTCTTGATACAGGCCAGGATGCCATTGGCCTTCTTGGCCACCTGGACATACTGATTCACGCTCAGCCAGCTGTCAGCCAGTACCCCCAAGTCCCTTTCTGCCAAGCAGCTCTCCAGCTACTCCTCCCCCAGCCTGTAGCACTCACTGTGTGGAGTGGTTGTGACCCGAGTGCAGGACCCAGCACTTTGCCTTGTGAAACCTCACTCAGTTGTTCCTCAGCCCACTGACTGAGTCTGTCAAGGGCTCTCTGTAGAAATTCCCTACTCTCAAGCAGAGCAACACACCCACCGACCTTGGCAACATCTTAAAATTTACTGAGGGTCCACTCAATTCCCACATCCAAGTCATCAGTAAATGTTGTTCCTAATAGACTCTGTCTATAAATACTAGAAAATTTGGGTGTCATTCTTAGATGAGCTATTAAGTATATTTATATGGCTTCAATAGAGAGAGATGGCCATTTATAGTACCTAGATTCCTGCCCCACCATAGTTTATCACTTTTGATATTACCGGAAACCATGCAAGCTTTGTTCTCATGATCAGTGATTGCATAGTAACAGAATGTTCAAAATGGCCTGATTTCTGCCATCAGCTTTGTCAGTTACATAGCTAAAAGCCTATATTTGTATAGCTCTCTGTCTTCAAATGACTTATGTAGCATCTTCTCACACTGAATTAAACACTACCCTAAAAGTCTAATCCTTATTTATGATAAGATCCTTTTCACCTCTGTTCATAAAGTACGTACTCATTTAAATGTCCCTCTACTCCTTGTCAAAGTATAGAGGAGACTTAGCACAAATGAAAATCTATTCCTAAATACACAAAGAGATGAAGTGACTGGGTAATGTATTGAAGTCATTTCCTCAACACTGCAGAAGATATGCACATATATCCCCTTCTCCTTGGGTGTCTATTGCTACATGCACATGAACATTTATTTGAATGCTGTTCTTCTTTAAAGAGCTTCCTCCACACAGTTATCATATAGATCACAAATAATAGCTGAAGGGGACCACTAGCATGGTTTGTCCTCACAGACCAATATAAATAAGGACAGTAGTGGAAAATCAATATCATCATTAGGTCAAGGGCACTTGGTAGTGCAGAGCCAGAAAGTGTATCTTGCCATCTTTATACAGAATAACTGGAGAGGTAGAAATCTCTGCTTATGTGAAAATCCTGAGTCTTTCTGATGAAGTAAGCTACTATATACTACATATTTCCACAGCCAGAGTTCTACTGTCAGTACATTTAAACCATGAAGTCCTTTTGCTGCTGATTTGGCTATTATGAGAAGAAAATGACCGGTAAAGATGTTTTGAGTAGCTAAGCATTTTGCATGAAACATATGGTAACGAGAGACATAAAGAAAAGTGGTAAGAATGAAGTTTACTAAAGTCAGTACAAGCAGGTTTATTTTCCGTATCACAGCAAGGAATTCATAATCTTCTAAACTAAAACGAAATAAGTTCTGTCAAGATAAATACACAGCATTTGGGATTTGCAGAATCAGATAGAAAATGTTGAAAAAAAATTTTAAAATTACAAAGGCAAATAGCACAAAACTTCTTAACCTCCCCTCAGTGTTGTCAAGCAGGAAGCATAAATGTGATGGGAAGTACATATATAATGTGTATATAAATATAAAATATATATATATGTATAACTATATAATATATTTTATATATATATCCTTAGATATAATAAGTATATATATAATTATATATAATGTATATAATATATAATATTATAAGTGTGGGTCTTGTTATTGAAATCCTTTTTCCAGGATCTGTGATGAGGACCGAGGTCAGACAGTCAGCCAAGAGTCCTGCTTGCCATGCTGGTGCAGAGCAGGGCCTAGTAAGGGGCACAAGGACTTCAGTTCTCCCAGGTATCTCCTGGAGATGGACACTTCTAGAGCAGTGCTTCTCAGGTGCATAATCCTGTATATATTCATCACACATCTGTGCTCCTCTGCTGTTCTTCAAAGGAGCTGAGTCCCCACAGAGATACCTCCTGCTGGATTTCATGGAAGGACTGATTGAGATTTCAATCCTGTGCTCAAGGGAAGCACATAAGGTGGCCAGAATGCTTCCTCCTTCAGCTAGTGCAGTCAAACCAAACCAGTAGTAAGCTACATACATCATGAGCAATGCCATTCTCACAGGGCCACATGAAATGCCACGGAAAGTCTTTCCCTGAGGTCCAATGTGTTTTGATTTAACCTTTCAATCTGCTCAGCAAGACACAGGAATACATTGGTCAAGGAACAGCAACAACTCTTCCTATTTTGCACGAGGCAATTCGTTCTTGTTACTGAATGAAAAAGGTAATTGAGACATTAAGAGACTTTCTGCCACTGATATTGTTTGAAAATTGAATGAACCTTTTGTTTTCTGGGCGTATTGAGCTTTATATTTTACTCATATAATTGTAGCTCATGCTCAACATCACTCCTGGAGGACAGAGAAACACGTATGATTTAAAAGAGTTGGAGATTTGTATTGCTACTTTTATTTTTTATTTGCTTTCATGAACATCACTGCAGCTAAAGGTCTGTCAGCATTTCCATTAAAAAACTAAACTTTCAGCAGTTTATATCTCAACTGTAAAAATTCAATCCAGGCTGCAGCTGGGCAAACAAATCCTTAGTTGAGGAGTAAATCGAGATTCTTTTTTTATTTTTTGGTTGGTTGGTTATTTTTTGTTTTATTTATTTCATGCATTTAAAAGGAGTTTTGGTTATTTGAAAGTTAAGTCAATACAACTCTAGAAATAAAGAGATAAGCAATTTAAGCTGCATAAAAAAGCTTGTTTTCCAAAGAAAGTTTAGCAAACAAGCTATAGTAAACGGCAACAAATATACCTTGGCATTTTAAAAACAACAAAAAAACCCCAGGATAATTATTAATTTTTAAATATTTAAACATCAAAGTTCTATGAACACATTTTTGCATTAAGGTGCACGACTGAACAACTGGCTAATTACTTGCTCATAAAGCATGACCATAAAACATTTTCAGGTCTTTAATCAATGTAATGCTTTATGCAGCTTCCAAATTTCTTCATCCCATCTTCTGCCTTGCTTAGATATAGAATACAAATTCTATATAGACATCTCTTCATGTACAGAAGAAAATGCAGGTTTGTAGTTGCACAGGGAATTACCTCCAGAGTTTTCAAAAGGATAAAGTTACCTCATATCATTTGCAGTTGCTATGAGTCACATATGTAGCAGCTGCAGGCAGATCTCCCAGCTACCTACAGCCACTGTGTGGTTGCACCCAAAGCAATTCAGCTTTTCCATTAAATGTACTTTGCAGAACAGATAGGCAAACTGACAGTAAGATAAACATGACCGTAAGGACTGTTAGTTTAGCCCAGACAGATGTGGGATCCAGGAAAAGTGATACAAAGCTGGAGAAGACCAAAACAGTGTTTAAAAATCCCTCAGGCTAGCACAAATGGCAGAAGTGTCTGAACAATGTGGGGTAATTAAGAGGAAAGACGTCTTATGCCTCGTCATCCTTACTCATACTATTACAAAAAAGAAATACAGAGAGGTAATATAAACAGCTGTGGAAAGCTGCTTTGCGCTTCTACATAGGTTCTTGTCATAAGATAAGGAAAAGGTTCTCTCTGAAACTCATGCCAAAGATGGTAGCAGACATGGGCATGCTGATGTATGAGCAACCTCCGCTTAAAAGTTGTCTACCACAAGTCTTCTGAGCCAGAAACTATCTTCAAGGTAATTAATCAAACTAGACAGGTAAAAATGGCAGCTGCTGAAATACAAGTGTTCAGATTTACAAGCAGTAGTTGTGTAAGAGGACCTTAGTGAACAACATTTAAGAGAGCCCAGTGAGTTCTCTACACTGAGCTGATGCATTTGCAACACATGGTGTGTCACACACAGCCTAGGTTATATGAAATGATTCCCCAAACAGCAGAGCTGAGCACAGACAGTCATGAAATTAAATGAGCATGGGAGACATATATAGCCTTAGCTTTTGTCACTGAAGTCACTCATGGTATGAATCGACACATACAGGTAACCAGGGCAACCACCAAGCTACAGCTGAAATGCAAAGAGGAGATTTATTTCACTACCTTTCTAACAATGCTGGGCGGCAGAGACACACAGAGACACAGGCTCCATTAGGGTTAGTTTATCCTAGTGCCCCAGGATAGGGGCGGGTTGAGGGTGGGGTCTGCTGCCTGCCCTGATATATCAGAGGGTTTCATGGGAAACTACTCAAATAGTCCCTCCTCACCAGACCTTCCAGTTTTAACCCTTTCCTCCCAACACTCATACATACATACAAATGCATGCACGTCCTATATGCACATGCATATGTCCTTTCTCTCCCTTCCTTCCTTCTTTCTTTCTCCTTTTCTTTTCTTTCTTTTTTCTTTCTTTCTCTCTTTCCCTCTTTCCTTCTCTCCTTCTTTCCTTCCTTCCCTCCTTCCTTCCTTCCTTCCTTCCTTCCTCTTTCCTTCATTTCCCTGGAACAGTTTAACTCCTGAAAGAGTACCTTTTTGCTTTTGTTCCTGGAAGAATAAAAGCCATTAATTTTTTCAGCTTTTGGTCTTATTCATACACATTGTATCACTTAATAAGGAAAGAAGGTATTTAACACAGTCTGAAGAATTAAGAAGAACGCAGCCCTCGAATTAACAAAGAGTATCTACTGGTAAAGAAAGAATTTTCTCAGTTTGCTAGTGATGATTAATCCTGCTTTACATCTCCAGTACAAGAACATCCTTTTTAACACTGTGCTAAAATACTGTAGTTTCTTTGCATTTAATTCACTGAATGCAGAATATTTCTTTGACTCATTCTTTAGCAACAGTCTCCTATATATTCTATCATGTGAACTCAGACCCTGATCTTATTTTTTTCAAGTTTTGTTTTCATTTTGTAGTGAACTGCAAGCCAGGATAATGCAACACAGTGTCTAAAATTTCAGTTTTCAACAGCCATATAGGCATGTAGTGCTTAACTTGGATTTATCTCAAGCCCTAGATACCGCAGTCCAATCTGAGAATGCATGCAGACAGTAGACATTGGAAAACTTCTCCTTGTGTAAACACAATATAGCTGAACCTGTTCGTCAGGATGCAAAGGTGTATGAAAGGACACTGCACTTGGTGCCCCAAAGGGAAAATATGATGTACTGTACAAGGCAGAGTATTAATCACAGCTGATATTTCTGGACAATAAAGTAGAGTAATCCTTGTGAACAATCTTTCTTCAAGGATAAAAACGGAAAATAAGGAACTGGCAGTATTATATGAAACGACATAGCCTGACACAGGATAAAGCTAGAAGCACCTCAGAAATTTCATTTGGAATACAGCTTAATAATTGCTACATGGTTTATTGTGGCTAGGGTAATTTTTCATTCTGTTGCATCATGGTTATTATTTTGCTTGCACCACAGACATCTGGGCTCCTTGTAAAGTTAGCAAAGCTGTAGTAAGTGAAAGTCCTTGTCCATTTAGACTTGTAGAGTTCACGAGGTTAGACCATTTCTCCCACAGAAGGAAAAATGTCATTATAATTTCAAAACCCCCAGGAACTGGATGTGCAGACAGTGATATTGTTACCCACTCCTACAAGACACTTCAGCTGTTAGATGTCTGATATGTACCAGTATCATGTGATGTCATATATGAAAATTAGGTGATTGGTTTTTGCATATTAAAATCATCTTATGACCAAGTTAGTANATTGTCCTTATTCCTGACATGATGAAACACAAATTATATGGTGAGACACAGCGGGTTCAGTTTTAAAGAAATATTTCTTTTCACAATGAATGTACTGAACCAGCCTGGGGCCAGCATATAATTTTTGGGCAGCAACACTGGGCATACAATGGAGGGATTTACTCAAGCTCTGACTATGCAGTGGCAGGAGCACTGGAAACATTCTCTGACCTCACACAGAAGCAAGCTCTTTTGATTATTAACAGTGCTTTGTAAACATGGAACCCTTCTAAAAGCAGAAAATTGTATGTTAAAATGAAGAGAAATTAGATCCTTATATATCTGGGTTGAAAACAGTGAAGACAAAGAAATACAAGAAATTAATTAAACTTCAGCTACACAAAAACCACTGAAAATTCTGCCCTCTGAAAACCAAAATCAATACTTTAACATTCCCCCTGTAAAAGATTGCCAAGTTTGTAGAATAGAAACCCTGAACTTTAACTCATCTGGGACAGAAATTCACACAATGGTGGCTACAATTCACAAGGGTCAAAGAAATGTTCCTGGTTTTCATCATTTTGATGGGAGGCATCCAAGATAGCCTATAACAGTTCAAATGCATTATAGCTAATGCACAGTTTTCAGGTTCAAGACAAAAAACATTGCCTTTTTCTTTGGGATGTTTCCTTGGTGAGTGAGTAAATATCAAGCATGTCAGGAAATGTTTTTGATCTGGAATGCTGGGTACCATGTTGCGACTTTGCAGCCCTTCCTGCTTCTGCTGACCATCCAAGGAGGTCTGGGCAGCACTCAGCTTCCCCTGTTCCTCCTGCCTTCTCCGCCACTGCTCCTTCTCACTACCATCTCTCCACAGAGGTTCCTTGCATAGCAGTACTGCCCAAATGGCAGAAACGGCTCCCAGAGAAAGGCAGAGGCATGTTGCACACACAGGCTGCCACTGCCCAGATTCTGGTCACTCTTTGTGTGCCCCTGGATCTGACCAGGCCTAAGGAGGAGTGTGCCTAGATCCTTTGTGCAAGATGGTCTGTTCTCTGACACATCATCAGTCATCATCTTCCAGCTAGCCTAGTCATTGGCCTCATTCCTCTCTTTAGTCATAAACAGACACAAACTGCATGTATGTTTTAAAACAGGTAGATACAGCATGTTTTCCTCAAGTGTTTACCAGCAATCCACAACAAAGCAAGCAGCAATGGGCCACCTTCAAGCTGCTTCCCTTTCCATGAGGTGACAGAATCCGTGGTGAGGATATAGCAGATCACATGTCTGGAGTTTCAGATGGAACCTGAGCCCTTGAAAAGGGGTGATACTCAGTCACAGCCAATTACTGAGTGAAGAGCTCCTCTCCTGCTGTCTCATTTCATGCCCCCAAATTTAGTATCCTGCAGCTCCATATTCCAAGGGGTAGATAAGCTCAGGCTGCTGCCAGTACTATTACTTACCCAACAAACCAGCAGCAACTGTCAAGTGGCACCTTTCAAGCACTTCACAGATGTCATTTATTTTAAAATATTTGTTTGGGCTTAAATTTTTTATATAAAATACAAAATTAATGTGCAAACAGTGAAAGTGAGAAATATTTTATGAATACATTTACCAAAATAGAAAGAGCACCTCATATTGCTGCCTAATGATGGAGCATTTTAAGAATGCTCCTATAACACTTTTCTTTGTTGTCTGATCCATAGCTTAGTGTAGCAGGATTTAATTTTTGGTGTCACCATGAAATGCAGTGTGCAGCATATGAAATGTTAATGTAATGCATAAATGTGCAATTAAAAAAAAACAAGGTGATGTAAAACAAAGGAGTATCGAATAGGTGAAATATTCCACAGTTTGCAAATGCCATTAGGCATGAAAAATATTGGATTTTTTTACCCATTCACGTTTTGACATAATTCCCTTCTTTGTTTTTCTTTTAGTCTCTGAACTAAAGTTTCCAGTCTGAACTGAGAGGAACCAAATGTCTCTCAAGTCAAACTTAATATTGCAGTGATTAACATAGAGAGCACAGGCCTTTCTACAGATTTGTACCAGTCAAACTCCAATGCCATTAGTGAAGCTACACCACTAAACATCAGTTGAAGCTTAACTTACTTGGGCAGGAAATACCATTTAGGGACACTCTATAAGGACAACAAGAGCCATTAAAATTTTTTAATCTCTTTTCAGTGTATGAAAATTAAGAGGTTATTTTGAGATTCAACACTGTCTCTGCATCTTTTCCACAATGCTCTTTGCTCCTGGGTTTGTATGACTGACATAACGCTAGCATTGGCTAACTCATGTGTTTCACCTTGTCTTGACTCAGAATCTCAGCCTGACAGAGTTCAAAAAGCATTTGGACAATGGTCTCAGGCACCTGGTGTGACTCTTGGCGTTGTCCTGTGCAGGGCTAAGAGTTGAACTTGATAATCCTTGTGAGTCCCTTCCAACTCAGCTTGTTCTGTGATTCTATGATGTTACGATGCATGATAGTATATAAATGACAGTACAACCTCTGTAGGTAGACAGAGGCAAACCTGGTGAAATCTAATCTCTGTTGCTTGCACTGACAGTCGTTACAATGTCCCATAGGGAACCAGTTTGCTCACTCAATAAAGGACTGAGCAATGAGATGTCATTCATAGGCTGCTGTTGCAGTTTAACCCCAGCAGACAGGTGAGAACCACACAGCTACTCTTCCCCTCAGTGTGATGGGGAAAGACAGAGAAGGATAAAAGTGCAAATCCTCATGAGTTGAGATAAAGACAGACTAATAATTTTTTTCAAAAGAGGGCAGGGGGCAGGGAGGAGGGTAGGGGAAAGAGAAGGAAACAAAACCTAGAGAAACAAATGATGCAAGAGAAAAAATTGCTCCCACCTACAGACCCATGTCCACTCTGCCCCTGATAATCAGCAGTCCCCACCATCCTCCACCTCTCAGCTTTCTCTGCTGAGCAGGGCATCACATGGTATATGGAAAATCTCAGTTGGGGTTAGCTGTCCCAGGTCTATCACCTCCAAATGACTTGTGCACCCCCAGCCCACTTGCTGGTAAGAGTGAGGAGACAAAGAGGCATTCATGCTGTGTAAACACTGCTCAGCAATAACGAAAACATTCCCAAGTCATCAACACTGTTTCCAGCACAAATCCAAAACACAGTTCCACATTAATTATTGTGAAGAAATTGAACACTGTGTCAGCCAAAACTATTACAAATAGGAAAAGTCAGAGAATCAGCACCCATTCATATATCTTTCTGATCTTGCATTTGAACACAAGACAAATGCAAAACTAGGACACAAGATTCTTGGATAATTTCATGTCCTCTTTAATCTAAATATATTGTATAATTGTCCTTGATTTATCTGTCCTAAACATCTAATTTGGGGTTTAAATTGTAATGTTATGTCTTCTAGCAAGAAGTGACATAAAGTGGTCTCTGGAGAAAAAAAAAATTGAAGTTTAAAACTGAAGAATTTCTGTTATCTTTTATATCAGTACTTGAATGTTTAAGTATTAAACAATGCATAACACATGTAATTTGAAACAATAACAAATCTACATAAGCTGGTTTAATAGGCAGGTGGTAGTAATACTTCATTTCTCTTTGAAAGACAGTGAAAATGTCGTAGTAATCAAAATTAAGAAAGTATAAAGACATGAAACCTTTTGATCTCCTTCTCTGTTGCCCATTCATTTCAAAAAAGTCATAAACATAATGTAAAAAGTATTCTCTTTGTATCACAAATGTGAGATGTGTTCATATCTGGATTCTATTCCAGAGTGCTTAAACTGTGACTTCGACTTTGAATAAATTAAAACTATTGTCTTAAATGTAAATGTCTAGCTAGTTTTTAATGAGACCTGGACCAACACATTTGAAGCTAGAAATTAAGCCATAAGGTCACCATCTTTTTTATGTCTGCATATCAACATTAAATTGAGCTTCTCAAATTCTCTAGTATTTTAGAGTCAAAAAAATTGGAATATTGCGGCCAAATCCACTTCAAGGCTTCACATAGTTCATATGAAGTAACTCCCACAAATACAAAACTCACAGTTACCAGCAAAATTGGATCTGTCTTATCTGAGGTACTATGAGCCAAGAACTTTGTATTCAGACAGCAGTGGGTGGGCCAAGGGGTGAGACGAGGTGATCAGCACCCACAGAGATGGGTCTGCTGGGGTTATCCCTGAAGAACCGGTTTCCCACTGCCAGACACAAAGCAAAAGGCAGGCAAGATTTGTGGCCACTAGCAGTAGCCCATTCAAACCCAGCAATCTCCTGTCCAAGCCCCTTACTCACTTAACTTGAGCTTAGTGTCCATCTCATACCTCACCTAAATTTGTTCTTCAGACCCAGATATTCTTCCCTCTGCTCTTGCATAGATGTTTTTCCAGGTCTTATTTCATTCCCAAATACTAAATCCATGGCAAACTGATAATACATTCATTATCTGTAATATTAGTAGCAGCAGCAGTAGCTGTGTTAGAAGTATTAAATAGCTCAAGTTAGCATCTCCTAATTCCAGAGCCTTAGCAGTAAACTTGGAAACAGAAAACATCCGTGTTGGTCCTGCGAGAGTATTCACCTTTCAGCAGTGCAGCATGTAGCTTTATCAGACTTCAGAGAGCCCAGAGGGAAATGCTGATGCAACTTGGCTGCTCCTCTGAAACCTGTTTTTGAAGCTCTTCCATTTCTTTTGCACAAAAACTCAATAGGTTTAGTTTTAAGCTCCTGCCTTCTCTCCTGAGCTGTCTTTGGCAATTCTGTCCGGAAACAGAATACTAAACTCAGTTCTCACTTGCAGTTACAAATCTCAGTGGAAGTCATTGTACAAGATCACTTTTTGTGCTATTTTTACCACGTAACTTTAACCTTGCAATGTAAGTTACACAGATGGACTGATTTCAGTGGAATTGTCTTGGATGTTTATGAGAGCACACTTGATCCAGCAGTAGATTATGCAAGAGATGAGCAAACGAAAATCCTGTTAGCTTAAGAAGAAGACAGTTTGCACCTTACAAAACAAATCGTAAAGTCAGTCTGGATTATCAACTGGATTCTAAAATTTATCAAGTATACTTTTTTCTGTAGCATTCTGCTGCAGAAGCAGCATTTTTTTTCACCATGTGCAAACTATGCTTTATGTTGCGATGTTTCCTCCTAAGCTTCTACCTCCTAGAAGGACAAAACAGTCTTTGAAGAAACCCTGAAGAAATATTTTCAGTTAGAAGAAATAATGTGTATGGTGGAATGCTTATTTATTTAATTATTTATAACAATTAATCATTTATGTCTAATAAATTTTGTTTGAATAAAACATTTTCAAGTCAGATCAGCTCTGGTCAGAGGAGTTTCTATTATGACACTGTTATATGTAAACAGAAGAGAGGGTGAAGAAGAATTACAAGATCCGTTTGAGAATATGGATGATTTTTACTACTTTTGGCTCCTCTTCACCACTTTTACAAAACTCCTTTTACATTGCTCTTCCTTCATTTGTGTTCCCTCCTACCCTGACACTTGCTCTTTTCTGATTTTTTTCCCTTACTCTTCCCTTGCGTTTATTCCCTTTTTTCTCTAATACAAGAAAAGAATGCTAAAAAACATTTACAAATGTACTTCTGTGATTCTTTGCCAAGGATTTCATCAGAAATCCTTTGGTCTACAGGGATAGTCTCCATGACCATCTACCTCTTTTTTGTTCTCCTTTGTGTAATCATTCTCCATTTTCTGTTCCATTGCCCATCTTGAATGTACGAATCTCACAAGAAAGAGGCTACCTGGAAAAGCACCCTGGATTATTTCACTACTTCCCAAACTATGTTTTCCCAAGGAGTTTAAGTTTCCCATTTCAACAGAAAAGGTAAGTAACTCTGTACAAAATACCTCCAACTCCTCTTCCTTAACTTTACCCCAGCACAGCAAATCAGCGCTTAAGAAAGGTGCCATTAAATATTAGCGGTTGAGATATATCTAACATATTGACTTTTCATTCAAAGCTGCTGTTTATTATTATTATTATTTCTGTTATTATTATGCTGTTTATTATAATTAATTATTTCATTATTGCTGTAATGATTAGCAAACTTTTACTGAAAGACAGGCAGAATTCCACCAGAAACCTTCCCATTCTCCCATCAGTTCACTTGACACCTATGGATCCACATCAAATTCTTGGAGACATGGCCAATCTCAGGGCTGAGGACCCCAGGGCTTCAGGCTCAGAGATGGAAGAAAGCCCTGAGGTGAATGGGCATTTAGAGTGTGTCTAAATTTCCCCCAGGCTCAGATCTGATAGCCCAGTATAGTAGATCACTGTGACACCAAGATGCAAGGGGAGTAAGTGACATAGACAAATTATATTTAGATGGTGGCTTACTTAACAGACTGTGCCTTGATCTTTTATGAGATCTGCAGGTTAACTATGCCACTGCTTTCTGAGTAGTAGCTGCAAGATTTTACAAGGAGTGAAATAATGGCTTGAAGAGATGTTTTGTTGCTGAATTTGTGGGATTAGTAAACTCCTTTACATTTACAAATATTTACCAAAACCCAGCGAATCTCTAAATGCTTGCAGACAATTGATATCAACCAAGGCATTTATTCAAATTAACAGCCCCTTTGAAAAGCATTTCTGTGCAACAGACAAGTTCAGAGAGAGCCTTATGTGGCACCCTACAGCACTCTCTCTAGTAGCATTTTAAATGACTCAAGCACCAAATGGGCCTACACCACATCCCTTGGGAGGCAGCTTCACAAACCAGAAGACCTTGCACAAGAGAGGCAGCCTAAAATGCTCCCTCCGAGGTAATCTTTTACTCTAGCATACCTTTCTAGCCTTCTTGCAGCATTATGAAGTAGCTCTTCTCATACCCCATACAAGCAGGTGAAAATCTGATGGAAGGGGAGGTGCTGTCAGTTCCACACCATTTATAACCTTCTAGTTGTGAGATGAGCTTTTATAATTGTTATGCACTGAAGCTAAACTATGAGTTGCAAGGTGAAAGAATAATCTTGCTAAGACATTTTGTTCAGCTTTGGAAAGGATGTTTATAAACCAACAAGGGAGAAATGGCACAAGCCTTGGCATTTGTAGTCACAAATGGAAACACTCAATAAACAGGCAGGGATGTTTAGCCCAGCAGGAAGAAGGGATTAACCAGAATTAAGTCCTGAAAGGCTGGATCTTTGAACTTGCTTTGGGCTTCCTAACCAGAAATGCTAGAGAGATACTTACAGATACGAGAATAGTAACAAAGCCAAGAATGGTATGGAGAGAAATGAGAGGAATCTGAAAGGCAACCAACACTGCCTACATAGATCCCACAGAAGTACTGGACATCTGCAGGAGATACGTATGTAAATGGATTAGAGCCCTGGAATAGTTAGCAAGTTCTCCGTCTCACTGCAATATACAGAATAGATAAATAAATAGTGGGCATATGTGATATATATTTAGATTGTGCATTAGACTTTAAAATCTCTGTCTAACTGAATGCATTAGCCTGTATTTTCTGTTTATGCCTCTGGGATGCCATGGAAACACAGCTCTGAATTGTAATGGGTCTCTCCTGGCAATAAATAAACAAAGTCTTTGTCTGTTCATGTTTCAATTTCTTTCTTTTTCTTTTTATTCATGTAATTTACAGTTTCAGAAGGAAAACAGACTTATCTCCACCCATTGTCTTTGGTTGCAAAGCATGCTTAAAATAAATGCAAAATGCACCTTCTAGTGGCCACTGTGACTTCCTATACAGCTGCTACTGCTATTGGCAAGCAGTGAATGCCATCTATTTGTGTCGAAACTTCCTTCTGAGGAAAAATGTGGCCTTTATAATTGAACCTGGAGTCAGGGTTGCTTTACTAAATTGCAGGCTAACCTAAGGAGCACTTAATATACTCGTTGAAATTGAAAGCTGTTCTTTTGCTTGCAACTCCAAGAGGCTACAGCCAGTCCCTTTTTCTATAGACAGTAACAATGTTCATTGCCTTTAAACTGCTCCTCCAAATCAATGACACACTATCACTTCCCATGCTCCAGAGCTTATTAAAGCAAACCAAAGCAATCATCCCCATCAGGCTAATGCACAGGAGCAAGGTGAAACTCTAGGCACCAAGTGATAGAAATACCGAGTATCACACAGCATCGGTTTGCCATCTGGCACCTGCTGTCCCTGTCTGAAATGAATAAAGTCATCGAGAGGGGATGTTGTGCAGTAACATGAGTAATAGAAAGGCTGATAATTATCTGTGTGGAGAAGTGGGCAGATTTAATTAGACTACTCAAATCTGAAGAGTCAACTGAATCCAAAGGCACTAACCTCGGCTGTGGAGGGCAGCCATATGGTTGCACTCACGCTTTCAGGTCAGACTGAAATTCAGCAGGGACCTTTGCCACTAATTTAGAAATGCGGAGCCATGTGCTTGACTCCACATCTGTCAGGCAGTTCTTGGGCAAGAACTACAGCAATACCAGGTATGTAGGTTTGGTACAACGCACGCTAGAGTCCCTGTCATACCAGGTCTGAATAACAAGCTGACTTTCCTACCACTCCAGCAGGTCAGCCCTGGGAAGAGGAAAGCAGGAAGAAAGGACAAGGGTACAAAATGCCCTTAGGGTGACACACAAGTGTATGGGTCTCCAGTATAAAGGTGAAACTGGGATACTTTTTAGCAGCCTTGAGTCTCCAAAATGCATACGGGCTCACAAACTTAGGCAGATCTCCTGGGTGGTACAACTGATTTTATTATAAATTCAAATCATATCATGAAACATTACTGTGCAGGGAATCAGATGGTGAAGAATCAGTCTTGGAAATTATGGGTGCAGCATGTGAGTCTTAAAAAACCTTCCCTCTTACCCTTCTCCCAACCTGAGTGTATGTACACAAAATAAAACACACAGATTGCTTTCTCTTCCTGCTTTTACTTTTTCTGATTCTAGAAACATGAGATCAGTTGTTTATTTACATTCTGATTTTCCTTTTTCTAATCTGACCATCAGGCTAGGATAATAAATATTTTAACCTTAATAATATACTTAATGGTTTTCTGGTGTCATATATGAAAATTAGGTGATTGGCTTTTGCATATAAAAATCATCTTATGACCAAGTTAATAGTTACTGAAGTTGTTANTAATCCCTGGAAAATAAAACAAGAGTTGTCAGAACCCACATAGTACATAAGGGAACAAGCAGACCATCACACTCTGTATTGCAGAGAGAGATATCAACAAAGAATCTAGTCATGATAACTGGATGAGAAAAGTAAGTAAATAGCTGGACTTAGTTTGGTTTGTTTCTCTAGGATTTGCAAAATCTGTAAGGCTTTGATTGCACTTCCCTTTTGGGACAGATTTTACACCAGAAGGCAGTAGACTGTGAGGAATCTACCATGGAGGGAATGACCATTCTCATCAACTGCCTTCCTCCTCCTGGGTCACGTATGGCTACAACAGTCTCCTGACCTTCTTCTGGCCAGCAAAGGGCAGGAGCAGATGTTCCTCCAGGAAGTAACTTGCTATTCGTGGAGATGGCAGCAGTACAGCAACCATGGACCAAGAATGATGTTGGATGCAAGAGAACTTGGGACTTTGCAATTGGGCTCAAGTCAAACAAATACAGATAGGAGGTCTCAGTGAGCAGCACAGCATGAACTACTCTCAGCCTGGAAAGCTATAAATTCCAGTTTTCCACTCTCATACAAACCCAACTACTCAGGGTTTCCCACTCATTTAGTCAGCTTGGAGAATCATAAAAAAACATGGCATGAATATGTTCATAAAAAAACATGGCATGAATATTAAAATTTAATACTAAATTTTAAGCTGTGACTGGTTAAAATATGACTTGGTTATAGTCACCTTCTCTTATTTTGCCACTTTGGTTAGATACAGGATTTGAAGTGGTTACATGTCCCAGTGGCAGGGTCAAGAGGCCCTGCTGTCTAAGGCACTCACTTTCACATTGGGAGATTTGGCAAAAATTGCCACTGTGAGGAATTATTCAGAAATCTCTCAAGTTCATGTCAGAGTCTGCTTCCTCCAGTGTCTATACAGCACTAGATTTTGCGAACCTCTGCATGACACAGAAGTCAGTCTTATGCTCTTGCCAGGCATCCTTTAAATGTGCAGTTCATCGCACTTTGTATAAGTGGAGAACACCAGCACAGAGCAGCTAAAATTGTTACAGAAGGTTCCAGGCATTTGAGGCTGGAGCCATCTGTAAATGTACAAAAAAGCATGACCTAATCTCATGGTCTTTAATAGAGGGAACCAGATAGCTACTATTTCAGCTGAGGCCACCCAAGTCAAAAATATTCCTTTAAATCACAGGGTTTTTCCAGAGAAAAGAGAGACAGACAGATGGCTACAGAAAACTGTTACACTGCATCAAGCCCTGTGGTAGGTTGACCCTGGCTGGACACCAGGTGCCCACCAGAGTGACTCTGTCACTCCCCTCCTGAGTTGCACAGAGAGGAGAAAATATAACAAAAGTCTTGCGGGTCAAGATAAGGACAGGAAGACATCACTCACCAACTACTGTCATGGGCAAAAATGACTCAACATGGGGAAATAAGTTTGTTACCAATCAAGTTAGAGTTGGATAAGAAAAAATATAACCAAATCTTAAAACACTTTCCCTCAATCCATCTCTTCTTCCTGGACTCGAGGTGGCTCCCAAATTCTCTACTTCAGGGGGATGGGGAATGGAGGCTGTGGTCAGTTCATCACACATTGTCTCTGCCACTCCTTCCTCCCCAGGGGTAGGACTCCTCACACCCGTCCCCTGCTCCAGCATGGGGTCCCTCCCACAGCACGCAGTCCTCCATTAACTTCTCCAGTGTGTGTCCTTCCACAGGCTGACATTCTTCATGAACTGCTCTAATGTGGGTCCTTTCCACAGAATGCAGTCCTTCAGGAGCAGACTGCTCCACTGTGGGTCCTCCAAGCGATTAGAAGTCCTGCCAATAAACTTGGTCTGGTGTGGGCTTCTCTCTCCTTGGGGATACAGGCCCTTCCTGAAACCTGCCCCAGTGCAGGCTCCTCTCTTCATGGGGTCACAGCCTCTTCAGGCATCCAGCTGATGTGAAATTGGGTCATCATGGGCTGCAGGGGGACCTCTGCATCCCCATGGACCTCCATGGGCTGGAAGTACACAGTTGCCTCACCATGGGCTGCACCACAGACTGCAGGGGAATCTCCGCTTTGGCATATGGAGCACCTCCTCCCCCTTCTTCTTCACTGAGCTTGTTTTCCACAAGCTGTTTCTCTCACATATTCTCACTCCTCTTTTTCAGCCAGTTTTTGTCTCGTAGGCCACACAAACGCAGTATGAACACTTGCTTTGAATTCACATACAGCACTGATGTTTCCCAGAGAACTTAATGATTTGCCTGCATTTACCTTCTGTCCCTTTTTTATTAGTATGTCCAGCTCAGGTTGTTAGTTTAAAGCAGTAAGTAGCTAATTGTGTAGTTCAGATTACTTTTACCATTCCATATGCACAACAACGATGGTTGTAAACTTGGAAAAACAGATGAGGAAAAGGCCAAGGTATTCAACAACATTTTTGCCTCAGTCCTCAATGGTTACCTCTCTTCCTATGACTCTTGAGTGGATGGACAGAAGGATAGGGACTGGGACAGCAAAGTTCCTCCAACTTTAAGTATAGGTCAGGTTCATGACCATCTAGAGAACCTGAACGTACATAAGTCTATGGGACCCAATGAGATGCATCCCAAAGTCCTGAGGGAATTGGCTGAGGCAGTTGCCAAGCCACTCTCCCTGACATTTGAAAATTCATGACATTTAGGTTAAGTACCAGGGGACTGGAAAAGGGGAAACATTGTACCCATCTTTATAAAGGGTAGAAAGGAGGACCCTGAGAACTACTGCCCTGTCAGCCTCCCCTGTGTACCTGGGAAGATCCTGGAACAGATCTTCCTAGAAGCTGTGCTAAGGCAAATGGAGAACAGGCAAGTGATCTGAGGCAATACAGTTTAAGGGCAAGTGCTCTCTGACCAAGCCAGTGGCCTTACATGATGGAGTGACTACATCAGTGGACAAAGGAAATGTCATATCTGGACTTCTGTAAAGCCTTTGATATGGTCTTGCACAACATCCTTCTCTCTTAACTGGAGGGAGATCAATTTGATGGGTGGACTGTCAGAAGGATAGGAAAGTGGCTAGACAGTCACATACTGGATAGTAGTTGTCAATAGTTCAGAGTCCTGATGGGTATCAGTGACAAGACCCTCAGGGTCCATATTGGGACCAGTGTTATTTAATATCTTCATTAATGACAAAGATCAATGCACCCTCAGCAAAAGTCCAGGTGACACCAAGTTGAGTGGTGCAGTTGCCACACCTGAAGGACAGGATGCCAGCCAAAGGGACTTGAACAAGCTCGAGAAGTGGGTCCATGGGAACCCCATGAGGTTTAACAAGGCCAAGTGTGGGAGCCAGTGAGTATCTCAATCAGGCTATGAGAGAGTCCACTAAAGGCACAGATCCTGAGAGATCCCCCAGGTTAGGGTGAGGGCTCCCAGGATGCTTTGTTCT
>VZTH01018642.1:234603-269082 GCA_013397815.1 Aleadryas rufinucha
TGCCCCTCTGCTCTGCTCTGGTGAGACCCCACCTGGAACACTGCATCCAGCTCTGGGGTCCCCAGCACAGGAAGGACATGGAGAGAGTCCAGAGAAGGGCCATAAAAACAATTAGAGGAATGGAGCACGTCCTCTATGAGGAAAGGCTGAGAGAATTGGGATTGTTCAGCCCGGAGAAGAGAAGGCTTTGCAGTGACCTAATTGCAGCCTTCCAGTACCTGAAAGGAGCCTACAAGTAAGATGGAGAGAGACTCTTTACAGGAGTTACAGGACAAGGGGGAATGGCTTCAGACTGAAAGAGAGCAGGTTTAGATTAGATTTTAGGAAAAATTTCTTTTCTGTGAGGGTGGTGAAGCACTGGCACTGCTTGCTCAGAGAGGCTGTGCATCCACATTCCTGGAAGTGCTCAAGGACAAGTTGGATGGGACTATGGTCTAGTGGAAGGTGTCGCGACCCATGGCAGGTAGATTGGAACAAGCTAGCTTTTAAGGTCCCTTCCAACTCAAGCCATTCTACGATTCTATCAAAGAAGAATGATCTAATCATTCTGATGACAAATGCTGCAGAAGGTTAATATGACCATAAACTTACATTTACTGGTGTATGGCATTTTTCATAACTATGGTCTTGTGTGCTCCCCAGCTCTTAGAGAAAGATTGATTCTTCCTTGCCTTTGAAAAATGTGAACTGACTTCTGAGTTTCTGTGAAGCTTTGGGATGTTTAAAATGCAGATCTTCATCCCAGTTTTGTGACTTGAATATTACCCGAAGAGCTTACTATCTATGTATGTGACAGAATTGTTTTCTTGTCTCCCTACAGAGTCCTATGGCTTCTAATTCAGCAGTACATGAAAGCAGTTAAACCTTCTCGTCATTGCTCTCAGCATAGAGGAGTGAGTTTTATATCAGACATATGTGTCTCATTGTAATCCCTACAGGGGGTCTTACACTTCACTGAAATGATTCCTCTGATTATGCCCTTCTTCTCTGCTCTCAGCCATGCCTATTAAGACCTGGGCATTGCTTCCAAAAATTCTGTAAGGCCACATATTCTTTTTATGCAAATACCAAATAATTACATCATTCACACATTCAGATCCATCCTTTGCTTATGCACTTGCTTCTCTACCGCTTCCAGTTCCATCAGTTCTCCTCTCCATGCTCCACCAACCATACACATAGCCCACACATTAAGTTGAATGCTTTTGAAATCAGAAAACATGTTTTAAATGCATGGTTTTTTCTCTAGTGGGAATTTTTTCTCAGTCCTTTGAAACAAAAGGCACCATTTTTCTGGTACTCTGTGTTAAATACACCTGACACACAAGGGCAAATCCTTCACAAAAGATCACCAGGAGTTTCTAAACCATATCGGGTGCCTGCCAGAGCTTTCTGGTATTGATGACTTGTGAACTGGAACTACTCTTGCAAGGGCCAGAGATAAGACATCTATTTCTATGTTTGCCTTATTCAGTTGTCAGTTGTACTTGCCATATTCTCCTCTATTCTGAGGACTTCATACCTTAGTTCTTAAATCAAATGGAGATTTTTTCAGACAGTTCAGCCATTTCATATTGTTTATTGCTCTCCCACTGTTTCACATGATATTTTTAAAACAGATACATGTAAATTCATATAAACAAATTACTTAAACCTCATTAACCTATCCTTATGCCACACTGATTGTCTATTCTCAAGCTGTGCTTTTGAATGTAACCACATGTGATCCTTTAAAAATACTTCTGAGACTTAAAAAATCGGTGTCAGACTGACTGGTCTAATTTCCTGCAATTCTTTTAGATCCTTTTCAAAAGTAATTGGAGCATTGCATTAGTTATTTCTCTGGCCTCCGGAGACTTTCCCTATTTATTTTTTTTCAGTTTTTCTTCTTTCTTTTTCTATTCTTTGTCTGCATCTTGTACCTGGTCATATTCAAGACTCTTTAAGGGGTTCAAGACCCTTCATTCAAGACCATGAGCTTGAAGATCACACTCTGTCTGCATGCTTTTTAACTCCTCCTGTTACAAATAACACCAATGGTATCTAGAATCAAAAGAGACTAGAGAGAATTATGCTTCCATTTTCTTTACTTTGTACACTTGAAAGTATTTCCTTCTGCAGCTAGTTTTATGGTCTTCCACATTTTATCTAGCTTCACCTGGTTTTTGTATAGGTCACTCAAACAGGTGCATGAAACAGAACAGCACAGTTGAAAACAAGAATAAAAAAAGATTTAAAACACCAGAAGGACCTGGAGACAAATGTAGTCACAGGAACTGTTTTTAACTCATTTCCTAGGCAAACAAGGTTTGAAATTAATATCAGCTTTTCAAGTGGAAAGGACAATCTGGGCTGCCAAAGAGGAATGGTGCTAAGGCCTGCACAAGGTATGTTCTCTTGCAGACCCACACAGCAGACAAAAAAAGCCCCACAACTTGCTGTTCTTTGTGGAGTCATGTACTAGACACACAGCAGCTTCCTGGTGGTTTGAGTATCAGTGGGATATATTTCCCCTCCTTCTCTCTGCTGACAATAAAATTTCTCATTCGTCTTTTTTTTATCACCCCACAGCCAGCAGTGCCAAGAGAACACAGAGCAGCATGTTCCTCACCCCAGGCTGAGCAGCTGGACCACTCTGCCCAAGGAGCTGATATTCACAAAACCATTGGGGTGCCACAGAAATTCTCCAGCACAGGCAGCATGACTAGCAACTGCTTTGTAGAGTTGGCCATCATGGGCACTAGGTGTCCACACACACCTGAGAGAAATCCAGGATACTACTTCCCAGGAGTTGTGACATGAGTGGGAGGACTGGAGCTAGGCCCACTCTACTTCTCCCCAAGCTGCAGAACTTGTGCAGCTTTGATCCTGAATATCTCCAGTCAACAGACTTTCACAAATAGATCATTTTCCCCTCCACCTCAAGGCCTCTGCACTCATCACAAACAGGGTACTCCAGGGCATTACAGGCTGGAAAGAACTTGTTCCCTTCAGTGTATTCCTATGTAACATTGTGCACAAGATGTGAAGAAAATTCAATATCAGAATAGCAAGGTGATTAGTAGCAACTTCTGCTTGCTATATTGCAGTACTCAAAGAGCGGAAATACCTCTATTTATGAACTAGCACAATTCATGTTTTACTTTCAATAATATTCAGTCAAGAAAGAAGGCAAATTGGACCCTACTTGTATTGGTCTATATATTTCAAGTAGAAAGTGCTATCATACAAATATATTGATCTCTGGGGACCACTGACTGCAGGCCTTCAGCTGGACTCTGCTCCACTGATCATGACCCTCTGATCTCTGCCTTCAGCCAGTTCTTGATCCACCTCACTGTCTATTCCTCTAACCCACACTTCCTGAGCTTACCTGAGAGGATATTATGGGAGACAGTGTCAAAAGCCTTGCTGAACTCAAGATATACAACATCCACTGCTTTTCCCTCATCTACCCATCTTGCCATGCCATCAAAGTCTGATTAGTGAAGCATGATTTCCCTTTGTGAATTCATCCTGACTACTCATGTACTCCTGATGACTTTCTTGTCTTCTATATGGTTTTTGATGATCTCCAGAATGATCTGCTCTATCACCTTTCCAGGAACTGAGGTGAGTTTGCCATTTTTGAAGATGGGAGTAAAATTGGCCTTCCTCCAGACACCAGGCACCTCTCCTCTTCTCCATAATTTTTACAGATGGTGGAGAATGTAACAACATCTCTCAACTCCCTTGGCACCCATGGGTGCATCCCATCAGAGCCCATGGATTTATGGATGTTGAGTCTGCCTAGCTTATCTCTAACCAAACCCTCTAAAGCCTGGGGAAGTCTTCCTTTCTCCAGCCTTCTTCTCTTGCTTCTGAGGTCTGGGACTCCTGAGGGTCAGTCTAAGCAGTAAAGACTGAGGCAAAAATGGCATTCAGTAATTCTGTCTTCTCTCCGTCTTCTGTTACCAGAACATGCCTCTGATTCAGCAGCAGTCCTACGTTTTCCCTAATTTTCCTTTTGGTGCTGATGTACTGCTACTGAAGCCCTTCTGGTTGTCCAGCTCTCTTGGACCCGCTTCTCATCTAGAGCCCTATCCCATGGAATTTCTCTAAGTAGGTCTTTGAACAGGCCAAGGTTAGCTCTCTGAAATTTATGAGATCTAGTCCTGCTTCCTGCTTTGCTTCCTCCATGCAGGATCCTGAGTTCCACCATCCTGTGATCAAGGCTGCCCCCAGTGTTCATGTCTTCAACCAGTCCCTCCTGGTTTGATAGGACAAGGTCCAGCAACATAACCTTTCCTCGTTGACTCCTACAACACTTACAGCAAAAACTATCATCAGTAATCTGCAGGAACTTCCTGGACTGTGTCTGCTGAGCTGTGTTGTCCCAACAACAAATATCAGGGTGACTAGAGTCCCCCAGAACCAGGGCCTGTGACCTCAAGGCTACTTCCAGCTGCCCATAGAAAGCCTCATCAACGTCCTCCTCTTAATGAGGTGGCCTGTAGTAGACACTCACAACAGTGTCACCCATTTTAGCCTGTCCTTTAATTCTTACCCACAAGCACTCAACTCACTGTCTGTCCCTGGACCAAGCTTAATACTGGCCAATTGCTCTCTCACATGAAGAGCAATTCCACCACTTCACCTCGCTCACCTGTCCTTTTTGAAAATATCTGCCTTGCCAACCTTCTCTTTGATTCTTACGCAAGACACTCAATCTCATCATCCCTAGCCTTGAGCACTGTAGAGTTGAAACACTTCCTTACGGATAGAGACACCCCAACACCTCTCCTTCCTTGCCTGTCCCTTGTGAAGAGCTTGTAGCCATCCAGTGCAGCACTCCAGTCATGCAAGTCATCCCACTGTGTTTCCATGGTGGTGACTATGTCATAGATTTCCTTCTCCACAGTGGCCTCCACGTCCTCCTGTTCGTTACTGTGGTAGGTTGAAACTTAGTTGGTGGATAAGTTGCCAACCCAATGAGAGGGCTAGTGTAAGAGACGGTCTGAAAATCCCTCATCTGCCTCATGATCATCAACTAGGACAGAGACTGAAAACCCTAAAAACCCCAAGAAGAAAAGAGGACTTTTGCACAGGAGTCCTGGCCTGGCTGAGGTGGGATGCTTGCCAAGTGATGCCTGCAGGTACGCTGAGGACTGATATGCATTCCTAAGGAACAGGTCGCACTGGCGCCGTTCTTGCTGCCTAGGCGGGAAGGACTGCACTGAAGCAAGAAGGAATGGCCTGTGCTGTACACCTGCTCCCGTATCCCAAAGCAATGGGCTTCACAACAATAGTTGTAGATTTCCTCACCTTCTGGCCCCTCGCTTTCGAAAAGACTATAAAGGGACTTTCTGAATTAACCCTGATGAGATCTCCCCACGGATGCCAGTGAGTCTATTGGCAGAGGACCACGAGGACTTCGTCTCGTCCATTGGTAGCTATTCCCCCCATCCCCATTTTGTTTCTTTTTATCTCTCCCCTCTATTGCATAATCGTGTTGTTTGCACTCATAAAAATGCACTGTTGATTTAAACTGAAATCCCCGTTGTGTGTCTTTTGCACTCTGATATCGGTACACAAACCATCACGACTCCTGCCTGTATTAGCAGATTGTGACATCGAGGTACGCCTCTGCAATCGCATATTTGAAGTGAAGCAAGCGCAGGACGTTCCTCTTTTGGTTCCAGCCTCAGGGGCCGAGGGGTGGCTGGAGGTGCAGGGCCTCCTGGCCGGGCCCGGGCCAGGCCCCCTCCCTTGGAGCCCTGGCGCGGCGGCAGCACGGGGCCAGCTCTCGCCCCCAGGGGAGAGCTGTCCCTGCTCCGCAGGCAGTGTGTGACCCGGACCACGTGGCCGTGATGATTTGAAGTCATCAGACCCTGCATGGAGCCAGAGGGGCCGGCGGGCCTCCTCTCCCTTTTCCTCCCTGCAGCCAGCACACCCTGCACTGAACCGAAAACTCCACACGCCGCAGCCGACAAAGACAACCTTTTCTTTCAAGTCAGCAAAGAAGAAGGAGAAAGTAAAGTCACGTGGGACGAAGCTGAACATGGCGACTCCAAGGTCAGAAACAGAAGGGAAGGGGAAGACCACGTGAGATGGACGCTGACTGACGGCGAGAAAAGAGGGCCAGTTGCACTTCCGATGCGCAGAGCTTAAAAATGCTTCTTGCAAGCTGTAGGAAAAAACTTTAATCCATTTGGAAAAAACTTGGGGGGATGGGAAATCCTTGTGCAGACTGAGATTTTAAAGAGGGGGCCCCTCCAGGCCACATAAAACTTGTGAGAAGCTGTTAGAGATTCGAAGCAGAGAACCTTTGCTTTCAGGCTGAGATAATGCATTCTTAAAAGACTAAAACCCCATGGTTTGTTTTTCCTGTGAACCATGACTTAGCAGTGTGGGAAGACTGCGAGATTCATGGGAGAGTTACCTTTTTCACTTCAACAGATTGTTTTTCCGGGCGGACTGTTGGTTTGTGAAAATTCCATAGCACAGCAGAAGAACCTCTTTTTCCTAAAGCATAAAAAGACTCTTAAAAGGAATGCAATTCTGACCAGATCCCATGTTATGTTTTGTTATCCTTTATGCGAGTTGGGTAAAAAGAGAAAGGCACTAGAAAAGAAGGGTGTTTAAAGGTTTGCTCTGATTTGTTTTGGTTTTTTATTTCTTTTCATTCTGTTAATAATAAATTTTTCTTCATATTACCACTGTTTAAGTGTGGACCTCTTTTGACCCAAAATTACTTTCCATTTTCCTCAATAAATTCATATTCCCCTTATGCATTTAACTGGCTTTCATGTGCTTAGTGCTTAACTGCGTTAAACCACAACAGTTACCCGCACTGTATGCATTGGTGTAGATGCATTTCAGATGGGCTATTGATTTCATTCCCAAATTAGTTTCCATCTTCAGTTCTTCTTCAGATGATTTAGAACTTCGAGTAATACTGGGTTTTATGGTTTTTGTTTGGCTGGTTGGTTGTGTGTTTTTTTAATTTCCCTCCCAGATTAAACAAGTTGAAAAGCAAAACTATTTTTGATCTTCTTCATAATAAAGTATGTCTATGAACTTGGGTATGTTCCTGCACTCAAGTGGCAGAAAAGAAAGCTGGGAAGAATTTTCAGAGTTATAACTTTCATAATATCTTACAGCAGTCAAATGCATGAAAAGTGCAGGAACATGGTTTCCAATTTTTTTTCTGTACAGAATAAATCAAGTAGTTCTGCAAACACAGCATTCATTTTGCTCACTAAATAGAGCAACTGAGACAACAATTGTGTTTATTCAAATAGGTACAGTAAATCCTAGATCTCAGTTCCTACAAATATGACAAGTTGAGCAGTTGTGGAAAAGTTTTCTTCAAGTCTTCATTTTCCATGTAATCATTGCTCGAGACAGATAAAGAAGCAAGCATAAGCTGAAATGCAGCAGTCTCCTTTCCTGAAAAAAAGTGTTTTTTTAAAATGTGTATCTTCCACTGTGCTAAGCTGCCTTCACAATTTGTGTTGACTCTTTATATAGTTTTACAACATTGTCATAAAATAATCATCATTACCATGCTTTAATTTGAGTCTTGGAATAAGAATATCCCAAATCTCCATACATCATATCACAGAAATCTGGCTTCCACACAAACTAAAAAAAGTACAAATAAGAAACTCAAAAAAACCTGGAATAGGCTTTGTTAGATATACAAGCTGCAGCAACCAGTGCTGTATTCAGGAAAGTCAGGGTGAAAAGTCATCAAAGCAATTACTTTAGGAATGTTTAATAGCACATAAACAATGCTTCCTAAAAAAGAAATTTAATTTCAGTCTTCACCATAACAAGTACAATGACAACTTAAGCTCTTAACTGACTAAGATGGTTTTGAAAAATAATAATGAGAAATACTATGTTGTCCTTTTTGTGACCTCTTTCTACCAAACTAAATAGCTCAGATTTTGAATATTCATATTCACTAAATGGAATACAGCCCGAAGTGTTTGTGTCACATTGTCTAATAATAGAAGCATTTAAGGAACTCATATAGTTGGAGAGGAAAAAGAGGCTAAATTTAACAAATTATTCACCGGAGATTACTCACTTTTCTCTGATGAGAGCAGGAAAATGTGACAGCATGAACAAAGTTTATAAGCTCATTCGTGTCAGTTGAGCATAGTTTTATGTCAAAAAGAATGAATGATAAAAGCCACAATTCTGAATATTAAAATAAATACCTTCAGGGAAAAAAGAGAGCAAAGACTGCAACAAAAGAATAAGACGGCATAGATGGAGCCTCTTATGAACATACAGCAAAGAGTTCATCACTTTACTTTATATTTCTAATTAATAGAAACACAGGAAAGGCAGAGAAATTTGGTATGTGAGCAGCTCTTACTGTTGCAATTTCACAGTTGCCAGTACCTTAGGAAAAGAGATGACCAAAGGATGTGACACTGTACCTACCTATGGTGTCATGTCTTTTCTTTGATTTAGACTCTTTTTTCCACAGAGTACTGAGCAGCACCAAAGAAACTGTGACCAGTGACCAACTAGATGAAGGAGTAACCAAGCATTACACAAATATTACTTCATCACTGCAGAAAAATGTGATATATTTTTGATACATTGTAAATCACAGGTGAGCTTTTCCTTCAGTAAAGTCAGGAACAGTATCCTGATGCCACAGCGAATGAGCAGAAGATTGACTTCAAATTCTACTGACATATCTTTGAGAAATATGTCCTTAGTTTTTCACTCAAACACCTCCTGATCTCTCAGGTAGTTCAGGTGTTAAGTGTTTAAAATTTTGCTCATTCACTAAAAGTAATCTGAAAACGTTTTTAGTGGCCGGGTAAAATCCAGTTTTATTTACATTTCAGACAGTAAGTAACTTGATTTTCTGCCCAATATGGCTAATTTTTCTAGCCGGATTACCAACACTCTCATAGTCTTTGGCAATTTTTTTAAGATGCCAAACTTTTGCTGTTGATAACAGCCAAAAAAATACATGTGACTCTTCATTAGTTTTACTGGATCTATTTTTATGACCCCTCAAAACTCATCCTGAGCAAAGAAAGAGACAGAAGTGAGGAAAAGAGTGAGAGGAAACATAGACTGAGAAACTTTTAACATTTGCATGAAGGAATATCGTCATTGACATCCTGTTGTAATCCAGCATGACAAGCTGAAAAGGAAGCGTCACTATACATGTTCTAAGGAGAGGTGTTAGGTACAGAATAGAACACAGGAATCATGATATGATCTGGCCAGAGTATTCAATCCTTTGCCGAGAAAGCCCAGCACAAACACTGACAGGACACAAAGGTGCTGGTTAGTTCTCTATGTCTCACCTTGGGAACCAGAAGAAAGAAAAAAATACAAGAATACCTTCTTCAAAATGAAACTACCAACACATTTCCATATATAAAATAAAAGCTCTCAAGGAAACAGAAAAAAACAATCACAGGTTACAGAATTGTGAGAGCTGCCAATATGAATAAGTAGAAACATCTGGTCTAACCATGTATTTTTTCTTTCTCATCCCTATCCCAAAAGTTTCTTTGGGGGTGGAGTTTCTAATAATTAGGTAATCAAATTCTTAATGAAAGACCAAAAAAAGACATCTAATCAATACTTACCTGAATGGCCCACTTGTAGCTGTATCAGAAAAGCCATCTCTTCATGTAATCACAAAGATCCTTCCATCACTTTTCTCTGGCATTAACGAAGGATCCTTTACCTGTTGCTTTATGGTGCTTCAATATTTACTGTTTTCCAATTTTGGAAACTTATAATGGTTAGAAATTTTCAAAGATAATTCTTTGTCATTCAAAATCACCATATACCATATCAGATGTCTTTTATCAGCTGCTACTAAATTCCTTAATGGTGACCAGTGCTTGTTTAGAGGCAATGTCTTGTGACCTAGGATCTTGCTGAATTTGTAGAGGCTTACTTAATACTTTAACCGAACAAAACAGACATTTACTTCTTTCTTTATTTCATTTCTAAACAGTCTTTGGAAGAGATGAGTAAGTAAAGGGAAAAAATATCTGAGTTAGAAACTATCTTTTTTGTTGGTCGAAACCAGTGTGAAAGAGAAGCAGATAAACTTCAAATATAGGAAGCAAAAGGTGCATTTGTGTTTCTTACTATTTGTGCAGCATACATAACATGAAGGAGCCTACTAAGCACAGCAGAATCCAAATATCTGGTTTATGAAATGTGTAACAAAGGTCGGTTACACATTCTCCCTCCTCACTGCCAGCCCAGAAGGAATGATATGGAAGAAGCAGCTGAAGTAGAGACCCAGGGCATCAGAGTGGGTTAGAAACAGTCTGAGGCTTCCCCTGTACTAGGGCTGCTCAGGTGCCTACATGACCGAAGAGTGACCCCAAAAGATTTAGGAAGCAGCCTAGCAAGTGTTTTCAAGTCACCTCAGGGCAAAAAGGCCAGTGACAGGTCTACACAGCACTCATAGGGATAATCCAAATCCAATCAGTCCAGGTTACATGAGGTTACAGAGTGTGAACAGAAATCTCATTATGCCTGACAAGATTGTTTGGCAGGGGCAGAGAAAGTGCTTGGCATTTTGCAATTTATACTTCATGCATTTGGTAGCAGCTAGGACAGCTTCATAAGTTTAGTCATATTTTTGTGTCATTTGCTGTGATATGAGATACATCACTAACAGCGACAGACATCCTAGCACTCACACTGGATTACAGTGGAAACCAGATATAGGATACTACAGAAATACATCAAACGTTCATGACTGGCAGGCTTGCAAAACGCTAGCTTTAACTTAGCTAGCTTTGATCAGCTTTTCTTCCTGCAGGAATTGACCTCTTCTCACTGTCCAGAACTTTAAAATGAAGTGTTTGCATGTATATTTTGAAAGGAATTTGCTTTTATAGGGAGATAACTAAACTTCAGCTAGATCATAATAACTCTTATTTGATTAATTTTTCCCATACAAGCCTTTTTTCCAGTTTGGATGCAAGTCTTAAAGTAGAATAATGAAGCAGAAGGCAAGGAAAGTGGTAGGTTTAGCCATGACTCTATCCACTCTTTTTTTGTTGATAAAGCCAGAGAGTAAGTTGTTCTGTGAACACAACATGAGTAGCTTAGTCCATGAAGAAGAGCACTACGGCCTGTTTCTATTCTGCTGAGCTGTTAGGCCTCTGACAATCAGCATTCCTTTCTGAACTAATCCAGAGAACAAGCAGACCACTCCTCACCATGAGACAACATTTTACATCTTGCTCATGGTCTTTTGCTACTTTGCATTATACACAGTTCAGCCTAAGTTTTTATACAGATGCTCTGAAGGAAAAACGCTTTGAGGCTCCAGCTGCATTATCATCTTCTGAGCACACTCAGGAGTAAAAGCCAAAGACAGATTTCACCCAGAAATAGAACATGACCAGTACACCAGACCAAGTAAAAGTACAAGAAGGATTATTCAGCCATCGAGAGGGAAGCCTGGAAGTTCAGTGCTGTGCTCATGCTGGTCAGGCTGCTCAATTGCCTGTAGCAGCAGTATGTTGCATCATGAAGTTTCTTTCCTGTTTCCTTTCCTAGATTTATTCTCCCATGTTGACTTTTCTCTTCCCCCTAGAAAAAGAGATGTACTTTTAATCCATTTTCAAGTTTCTGCAAATCTTTGCAGTTTGTTGGAATAATTGAGCTTTCCATCATGGAAAGACCTCCTGTTAAAGTGAGTGAAGCAGGTTGGACAAATCAGGACCAAACAGGGTGATTTATCAAAACTCAGACATTAGAAAATCTTTGTTGACTTTCTTGGTAAAGTTTGGTTGGACTTTTTTGGTTTTGTTGATTGATTTTTAAAATAAGCCCAGTGTTAAATTTCCTCAATGTTACTAAAGGCAATGCCCAAATTACCCAGGCCCAAAAACCTCAGAAAGTTTAAAAACTCATTTTCTAGATGAGAACAGAGACCTGGCTAATGTAGAAACATAAGTACTTTAGGTTTTGTCATGTTCTTTGAATCTATAAAGCTTTTGAGGCTTTTTATTGTGATTTATGAAAATATTTTTGAGTAATTTTTGTACTGTATGTATGGCAGCATTGCATGTCTTGATAAAGCAGATTTTTCATTCTCTATGGTCCTCCAAACATATCCACAATAGGTTTCAGTTTCTGGTAGAACAGACTTTTAGTTGCTATGCATCTGCTATGAGCTTTGAAACATATTCCCACAAGACACTGGGGACACGATATCCCTGATGGACTTAGGACTTGCACTGGCTTGTCTCTTGACTTCAATATCTCTTCTGCTGTGTATGTAACAATTTTGCAGGCTCAAGAAGTCCATGTATTGTCCTCTGTCAAGATATCTGCCTTACAGATACACTTTAATCAATTAATAGGTTTGATCATGCACCTTTTGAAAGTTTTTATGCATTCTAAACTGTATCAGTGACATCAGTCAACTTCTTTTGAAGGCAACTCATTCTGTTTCATCTTCTCTGGTTGTGGAGGGTATGCAATACCTTTTCATAATATCCAATGTGACCTTCGCCTGACACAAACTCATTCCATTTCCTCTTGTCCTATCCCTCCTCACCAGAGAGAGGAGTTTGGCAGCTGGTCCTCTGCTGCACCCCTTGAGGAAGTTGTAGGCTGCGATGGATTCAGCCTGTAGCCTTCTCTTCTCGAAGCTGAACCAGCCAAGTCACCTCAGCCACTCCTCTGAATTCTTGCCCTGGAGGCCTTTCACCGTCTTGCTCACCCTGAATACACCCTGATGGTCTGAGGTCCTTCTTATATTGAGGTGCCTACAACCACACACAGGAGTTGAGGTGGGGCTGCACCAGCACAGAGTGGTGTGGGACAGTCACCTCCCTTGCCTGGCTGGTGATGCTGTGCCTGATGCAGCCAGGATATGGCTGGCCCTCCTGGCTGTCAGGACAGACAATGCACTCATTTTCATCAACCCAAAATCCAGATCTCTTTCTGCAGTGCTGTCTCCAGCCTCCCTCCCGTCCCCCAGTTTGTCCATATAACCAAGATTACCCTGTCCCAGGGCGAGAATCCTGGGCTTGCTCGTGTTAAATTTCATTTGGCTGATGACTGCCCAGCACTCTAGCCTGTCCAGATCTCTCTGTAAAGCCCCTCTACCTTCTAGGGAGTCCATAGCTCCTCCTAGTTTAGCAGCATTGTCAAATTTAGTGACATTCAGTTCCAGCATCCAGAATGTTTACAAAAACCTTTAAGAGCATTTGCCCTAAAACGGAACTCTGGAGAACCCAGAACACCAGCTGTTGACTGGTGACCAGCCTGATTTAACTCAGCTTACTATAACCCTTTGAGCCCAAAATATCAGTAAATTGCTCACCCAATGTGTTATGGACTTGTCTAGATTTGTGCTGGACATTTTTTGCAGAAGGATACTGTGAAAGACAGTAATAAAATGAAGACATTTTCATTGCCTGAACAGAACAAGCCCAATCTTTGACTTAACACAGAGCTTGAATTTCATATAATTCCCGCATTGAGCATAAAAACATCTTCCTTTTACTCTCAGGAAGTATTTGTTTTCTCAATATAACAGGTTTGCTGGATGGCAGTTGTTGTCCCAGCTGGCACTGCCTTGAACCTGTGTGCATTGTTTTCTCTGCTCACTTTCTTCTTAGTGCAAGTCAATATATGTTGTTGTATGCACAATAAAGAATGCTAATACTCCTTTTATTCTTAGCTCACAAAGGCATACATTTTTTAAACAGTTATCTAAGTGTTTTGCAAAACTGGCTATTGTCAGGCTTGAAATTACCTGAGATGTGTCTCCGACGACTGTATTGTTCTGCAGCTTCATGACACTGAAGCTGCACTAGTTAAAAAGATCACTCTGGACAACACACATTTCTGAATTTTCCTCCACCTCAGTTTTAGAGCAAGCACTGGATTTCTAGTGTTAAAAGTGAAACAACATTAACTTTAGGCCGTCATAAATCTTGCAGATGCCAAATGGGTAGAACACTATACTTTTTCCCAAGGTCAGCTCTTTTCTTTTGAGAGAAATGCAGTGCAGATAGATTGTGAATTAAGTTGTATTGCATCCCTTCAGGTTTGGGACATTCAGCCCTTGTGGTCTGAACTGTCTTAGTCTGCATATAACTGCTACCCTTTTAAATGAGTAATATGTAAGCTCTTATGACAGTATTGTACATTCTGAACTCCAAGACAAAAGGATTTTTCCTCTTTAAGTTAAAAGATAGAACTCAAGCATGGTATTTAATGACAGACCAAAGTTTATAATTCATTCCTTAAGGTAATGGAACCATATACACCCAGTTGAGCCTATATTCTTTTAAGTTATGGCAAAATGCAATTACAGTTTAAAGAGAATATTTATGTACATTAGTTAACAACATCATTGCAACTTAGTGCTCACACATCAACACTTAATTAGTGTAAGCATAAGTGACATAATTGCTACAAGGCATGTATTACCCATAATGTGAGGTAATTTCATGTGCTATGCACATTTTAAATATCTACTCTGTATTTTTCCAGCTTGGATTTTTAAATCAATAGGAGATGTTTGTATGTAAAGTTACCTTAAACTATTTTGCATTTTATTTGAATGCAGGGTGTTGTCCAGCAATGGAGAACAAAAAAAAGTTTCTCCTTGAGGAAAATCTAACCAACTTTCAACATTCAAACTTGTCAGTTCAAAAATGCGGGATTTCAAAACAACAGAAATGTCTATGTGAACAGTATGTTAACTTTTCTATTAGATAAACATTATTCATGCTTTATCCACAGAATAGTCAGCCTTAATACACTGATGTTGTACTTCTGTAGGATTAACCATGCTTTTGTCCAGTCCCACTCTTCACATGAAAGGCCCCTCTTAGCTGATCAATGAAGCTTGCAAACCCAAAATTCAGTATGTCCTGAAGAAACCCAGCTGTTATGGTAACTACAAGAAACCAGTAAACTAATGAGTAGAGGGGGCATCTGGGATTACATTATGGATGTATAAGGAAATAGGTTCACATATACCAATAAAAATGCAGTCATTCATTCCCTGCTTTATTTTGTTTTCTATTTTGTAAGAGGATTGTCTCTTGGATTTTATTTTCTGTTTGAGAAGGAATGACTCTACCAATACTCTATGGAACATGAAATGTAATTTGCATACTACTGTGTCTTATGGAAAAAGAAAACTAACTTTATAATCTAAAGACAGGAAACAGAAACTGCATGTGTCTTGCTTTGGAATGATCTGCAGAAGTTATATATGATCATATGGAGGCAAGAAGGAACCAAGCAGTTTTAGAAAGTTTAATATTCCCCTGTCATGTTACATAAAGGGCTAGAAATCTTCAACAGGATTGCTGCTTCCTGCCTAGACCTAATAACACATTCAGCAATTAGTGTTTAATAGTTCTGTTGAAGGGATAATCTAAACTTAATACCATCCTTCCCTCTCATAACCTACAACTTATAAATAAGAACAGAGTTTAAACATCTGGAAGAAATTAGGAACAGCTATGTTTCTCTATTTTTTTTTAGAAAGGGAGGATGGGTGCAGTTAGCAGAGTTGACAGAATTTTATGTGTAATCATTTCACTGTTACTCTTCATTAGTCAGTTAAAGCACTTTTAAAGCTGGAGAAATTTTACCAGGAGAATATTTTCCTGCTAGAAAATGTTCTTTTTTATCATTTAAAGTCTTCTGCAACAATATATAATTGTTGAAAATTTATTTTAAAAATAGAGAAAAAATTAATTATTAGACTGAGGGGTGACATTTCTTCTATGCTAGAGCTGTCAGAACTTTTATTGCAGAAAGGCGTTTGTTACTGATTTTAATTTTTGTTATTAAAAAACCAAATAAATCTTTTAAAGTAAAGATAAAACTGAGCATTTTTCTTTGAAATGGTTCTTTTTTGAAGATAACTCAAAAATATTAACATCATTGCAATTTTCAATAATCAAATCCACCTGCAAGCTTACTGAAGGAGTTTGTACTTATGGGATCAAAACCTTCAAATAGTTATTTTTTGTTTACATAAATATAGGTTTTCTTAGTCTGTAACTTACCAAGAGACAAACACCCAACATTATAATTTACTATTGTTTGAAAAAAGAATTATGAACATGTTTATCTTAGTAGAAATATCTTTTTTATTGTCATTGACATGAACCTTAAGTTTTTGCTCTTACTGAAAGGACTAATCAAACAGTCATCAAAATTTAGGAAGATGTTGCATCTAGAAGTACTGACAATCTGGGGATAATCCATTGACTTTTAAAATATCTGACTTCTCTTACATCCTTTTTTGGAAACACCCACAGCAAGCTGGATCTGGAGAAAGCTTGATAGATCCTACAAGAAGTTGCAACATAAAGTCCCTCCATATATTTACTGAACTCCACCAGGACAAGCTAAAGAATTAGGTTTTTTTCCCAAAGGATTTGTGCATTCCATTATGCCCAAGCTATATTAAAGTCTCAGTTTTCTCACGTTGAGAAAAGTGCAAGTTTGCAGCCCTTTATTTGCTGCATTCCTTGAGTTCTTATGCCAGCAGTAATCTCTACTAAAAATATTTTCTCAGATTTGTAATGCAATAATAATTATAAATACAGCAATTATTTTTTTCTTGGTCTACCAACAGAAATTACTGGTGGTCTTCTGATATGAGATGTTTCCTAAACCTCTCAGTTGCCCTCTTCTGCACCCATTCCAGTTTGAGTACACCTCTCTGAACTGGAGTTGGATGTGGTTACTGCTGTAACCAATAATTTCTACAACAGTATCAGTACCACTTTTACTGAAAATATCTTGTTTGATATACCCTAAATCAGATTAGCTGGCTTTACTGACGTATCACATTAATGACTCACGCTCAATGTAAGATCAATAAGCGCATCCAAATTCTTATCCTTCTATGCTGCATCCAATGCTGAACCCATCAGTTTACAGCTTACTTTAATTTGAAAAGTATTTTATGGTTTATTTTAATCTGAAAAATACGTTTGTACAAATAAGACTCATAAGGTATGTGAAAGATGAGACATTAGCTTAGAATATGCATCGGTATTTGCCAGAAAGCTTATATATAGTCTTATACGAATATAAATATGTATATCTACATATTATTATGTATTTTCTAGTGTGTAAAACTAGTCTTATAGTTTATCATTACTCTTATTATTATTTATGTAATTAAATGCATCCTTCATGCAGCTCCTCTCTCTAACCTACCACATATTCCTGTAAAATCAGATCTCCTGCTTGACAAGTTAATATATTGCTGTCACCCCACTGAATATTAGTATAATTCTGATTTTAGTTTACTAAAATGACAAATGCAGCTACTTTATAGCTGCTTTGGACCATAAAACATTTTGAAAGTTATTTTGCTACTGAATCAGTACTGAAGCAGATATGCATGAAGATTTGGTATTTAATATGTGAGGTGGTTTTGCCCCTTTTCTGTTGTGGGAAATTTGGTTATAAATTTTTCATGACATAGTTCTTTTGTCTGTCAGCACCTTTTACTTTGGGAAAAAAGTCTTCTTGACAGCCACTTTGAGCCTGCTCCTCCAGAGTTTTTACTCGTCACAGGAAAAAAAGTTTAGGAATAATAAAAAAAAAAAAAGGAAGAAATACAGACAAAAATAAAGAGAATTTAAGAAAATACTCACTTCTTTGTTGTTTTTTAAAAAGTACTAGATATGAGATATCTGTCTTCACATAAAATGAAATAAGGAAATGTTTTATGGTTCAGTAAGAAATCAGAAGAAAGTGTTTGTAGCTGCAGACCAAAGGCTCCAGGATTGTCTGCATTCTACATTGCATCCAGGCTTAAAAGCCTTTCCTTTGGAGAAATCAGACTGAGAAACAGCAAGGCTCTACCCCATCACGGAGTGATACCTGTGCTTAGTCTTATGAACAGCGAAACCTTACACTCTTTTAAAAGCAGAGCTTTTTGTGATACAGATACTCTAGTTGTACACAGAGATAGTCACAGGCCAAAACCAAGCTTACCCTTCAGGATTAACAGATGTGTATTGCACTACCACCATTGTCAAGAAAATGGATCTAATGCTAGCTTGTCCCTGTACATATGCAACAGATTTGGTATAAGTAATTCTGTCATGAAAAGGGAGAAAGAAATACATAGTTCAGTGCTCTAGGCGAAAAAATGTAACTACAGACACAACTGTACAGAAGTATTCAGCTATGCTGGTCTTTAGAATATGAGCAAGTTTCCTCGGTATACACTTCAAAAGACTCAGCTTCAAGTGCTAACAGACCAAGAAAAAAGCAAGGTCATCTGTTCTCTTAGGTGTAGGTGGGGGGACTTAAGTGTGCATACATTGCATTGCATCTCTGAAAGGTGGACGGTATCCCGTGAGAAAACAATGCTTGCCTTTTCCAGAGACTCCATAACAACTTCTTTTGTTTAATCTAAGGTGAATGGTTATTGACTGTTGTCTCTCACAACTTGCCTGACTGCCATTCCAAGGAAGTGAGTACCTTCATCCTCCTGAGGACATCAAAACAAGGCAAACGTGACAGCCTGCGTACGGATCAATGCCACAGAGAAAGTTGCTCTTTTTCCTCCAGAGCAGTGTCATCAGCAATGCTGTCATATTTTGCAACCCAAAAAATTCCAATTTCAGAGTTAATCTGAGGAGAAAGATCTGTTTTCAAAAAGAAAAAAAAAGAAAAGAAAAGAAAGAAAAAAACCCCAACACTTTAATAATTTCCATTAGACAAGCCACATATAAAACAACACGTGAAACTCAAATCCAAAAAGACCCCTTTTTCAAATTCTGCATGTAGTTCACACCTGGCATCAACTAGTCTCCAGCTTACTGAGTACAGAGTTCATTGCATGTATCCAATTTTCCCTTTATATGATTAGCAACTTTTTTAAAAAAACGTTACTTGCCAGCATGGCTATGGAACATAAATCACATAATAGGAAACATAAATAAAGCATAAATAAAACACCAAAAAATCTGCATAGCCAATGTGTAAAGCTAAATGGAAATAGCTTTACACATTTCATTAGACCTTTTAAGAGAGACACAAATTCTTCTCCTCCTCAGAACTTGGACTTTAATCATTCTGCATGAAATTATTTGTGTTGCGCAAGAAATGGGGATTTTCCTGTGTGAGTTACTTTCTGTTTTCATCATTCTTTGCCTGTAGTCCTTCCTTCATTGTAAGAGTCCTTGAACAGTGCTTCCTGTCAGTCGTCCATGTCATCATTCTGTGATCAGCCAAGTTTCTCAAAAATCACTTTCAGTTTCTATAAAAATGAACTGTCTATATATCTGTTGTTATTCAAAAATATACATGAGGATAAAGAATTGCTGGGAAAACACCAGCATTTTAGGTTACCTTCGTGCAACAAGCATAGCTGGAGAAAGAGAATGAATCACAAGTCACAGTAACTCTGAGCAATTCAAATGGCCAGGCAAAATATAGTGTTGGGGTTTTAAGAGTTCTCTTTTTATTTTCTTTTTCTTTTGAAAGAATTTTTTCCCCACACATGTACATTGCTGAGAGGGAGTCATTGCCAAGGTACTTGAAAGAGACAAAGGACTTCGCTGGGGAGGAGCCCCGGCCAACTGGCCCCCTTTACCTAGGAAGAGGGGGTTGGGCGGGGCCCCTAGGCCACTTGTGCTCTGGCATTCGGAGGGGAAGGAGGCTGCATCGCTGTGGAGAGAATCCACCATCACCGCAGGCTTCTACTTTCTGCTGCTTTTCCTCCAACCGTGAGTGGAGTTTGCTGGCTGGAGCGGCTCTTGCACAGGGGACCCTATTTTTNCCTTGCTTTATATATATATATATGTATATATATATTAGTAAAGAACTGTTATTCCTATTCCTCATACATTTGCCTGAAAGCCCCTTAATTTCAAAATTATAGAAATCGGAAGGGAAGGGGGTTGCATTTTCCATTCCAAGGGAGGTTTCTGCCTTCCTTACAGACACCTGTCTTTTAAAACCAAGACATATAGTTAGCCCAACAACAATTGAGAATATTTCCGTGGCTTCTGTAGTCTACAGTGATGGTCAACATGGACAATAAAACATCCAGATATTAGAGCAATGAGGAACGATTTTTTGTGCTAATATCTCTTCCCCATTATATCCCACTGGGCATGGCCACTCAACAGTGAAGATGGGCAACAATGAAGTTCCCAGTTTCATGGAAATTTTTGACAGTTTTGGGGGCCTGGAGGGTTCTGAAAAAATAGAACAAACAAAATAAAATTCAAAATTTCATTTGAAATGATGAAAAATATATTTTTTGGTGGATATATGATTTTTGGTGGACGTTGTTTTATAACATCAGTACATTCTGTTCTACCCTTGAAGCATTAACAAAACACATAATTCAAAAAAGAAAAAAACAATTCAGTAAAAAATGCCAAATTTTGAGTTTTATTATTTTTGCATTATAATAAAGACAAGAATTTTCCTCAAAATTTTATCCGCAATTCCTTTAGCTAGTTATAATTGCCATGCAGTCAGAGAAAAATTTTTGTAAAAATTTCTGTTACATCACTGAAAAGGGAATTATTCCAGTCTTATGAACAGGAAGATGTCACGGGTTCCCTTCACCTAAGCATTGATGACTGAGAGAGAGTAAGAAGAATGGTTCAGCTGCAGGATGATGTGGGCTGCTTCCTCATTCTGAAAGGAGTATAAATAAATACACTGAATTCTGCAATCTCAAGTTTAAAACCTGTATGTGAAAAAAACTCTCTCATCTTTCTCTTGCTATATTCACTGTGTACTTTATAAGACTGATGATAAACTTTCCCTTGTGATCTTGGATGTCATCTTCTTGATATTGGATATAAGATTCTGGAATTACTTCCTTGTGGAAAGGGAATTGAATTTTACATTAATTAGAAACCTATTTTTCTCTGTGTGGGTTCTCATAGGTCTTTGTAGGTCACTTTTTCTTTTTGGTCAATAACACTACAACAATAATATTTAGTACTTTAGCATTTTCTTTACCTTTTGCTGTCCTACTCATTTCTTACCTCTATGTGCCTAGAGAAAACTATCAAAGTGCTTTCACATGTCCAAACTGAGTTTTTTTCCAGTTTGAGGACAAAGTTAGGGTAAGGAGAAGATAATTATTTCCTTCCTCAAGTTCAACATTATGCAACAGAGTTGTGTTTCTAACACAAACATTAATCTTTACTGGGTTTTCATTAATATCAAAGGTATGCAGTGTGATTTCCTAAATGTAATTAATCTCAAACAACTGCTGAACCCCAACGAAGACTTACGTTTATATCACAATTACATTTCAATTGCAATGATGACATGACCATGAATTACATGTGTTTAGCAATAAGAAAGCCATGAAATGTTGTCTCTTGCTTGCACATAGAATTTTTTTTTTGAAGATACTATGATAATATGAAAAAAACAAAGAACTTAGTCATTCCCAATTATGGCAAATACATCCATGTTGTCATCTTGTTATGAACTCAATGTCTATTAAATCTTTGGAAAATGATATCTCTTCTGTACTCAGTCTGTCACCATCTTACTAAACCCTTCAGCTACATAGAAATAAATTCATATACTGAAACAGAAATTATGGTCAGCAATAAGCTGCAGCTTGCATTTTTATCACCACTGGAATAAGGAGCAATACCTTAGTGAAATCAACATTTCAATAAGTAAGGCAAGCTAACTATTTCCACAGAAAATGCTTTGCATTTCTGGGGTGGTCTCTGTTTTCCTTGCCTAAACTCCAGGCAAGGATTAACACTCTGCAGCTCTAAATCCACAAACACAGCCAGACACTCACCACCCTCCCTCCCCACCTCAGTCACAGGTGAAAGAAAACTCGTACAGAGGAGATTTTGCTCTATTCTCTCCCATCCCAGTTACTTCTGTAGGTAGCGGCTAATAACAAGTCTTGCCGTGTACATCTATTTTCCATTTTGTCTCCAGACTGTCATACTTTTAAATTTGCAAGTAATACATGTGTTAGTCTATAAGAACAATCTAAAAGTTTGATAGGTTGGACTGATACAGAAACTCAACAGATCAAAAGTAATGGTCTTGCTAAAAAAGCAGATGTATTGAAAACAAAACAGATACTTGAAATGAGGGGATTTTTTTCTTTGCTTTTAGTTCTCTCCCTAAAAGGTGTTTCTCCTCTGCTAGGCACAACAAGCAACTCTGTGGTTATTACATGGAAATAAAAACCAGGACTTTAAAGACAAAAGTCTGACAAAAAGAAAAAAATTCATTCTTTCACAGTTCTGGTTTTAATTACTTTAGGCTGTACTAATAGGGCAACAGGTTCAGTTCAGCAGTTGTAACATTTATAAAATTGCAGATTAAAAATTATAAATCATGCCTGTCTCTAAATCTCCCTAGCATACATTTTTGGGAGGATACATCCCAAAACCACAATGCCTTACACCATTCCTTTCTACAGACCAAGCACACCTTTTGTTTTAGCAAATAAAACATTAGATTGAGGAAGTTCTACCCCTTAAGTGAAATGGAAGCTGCATCTTTAAATTATAAAAAAGTTTGCTTATTCCTCATGTGGGTTGAGGTTTTTTATGGATTACTCAGGACAGCATGATACGTCTAAGTGAGAAACCTAGAAGGGAGACAAATAGGGAAGGCTTGTTAGTGAACTGAGTTCTCTGGAGTAAAAATAATTTCTCCTCCTTCAATTTTCCCAGTGCTCTGGCATGTTTATTTTCCATAGTTTTTATCACAAGACTTCAAATAAATCAGTAGATTTATCAGATGCCTCTTTTGTCAGGCTGTTTTTATAAAATTAAACACATTCAGTGCTGCTTGCAGGGTTCTCCCCTCCACAAGACACAAACCCTTGTACGCATACACACAACAGCATCTTGCTACTAGACAGAGATAAATTCCTCACCACTGTGATCATCAGACACTAAGCCAAACTCATCTTCTTTTCTTTTTTTTTTTTTTTTTTTTTTTTCNTTTTTTACCCCTCTCTGTTATTCATAGAGACCACAGGTGAACCAGGAGAAAATTATTACAGTGTGATGACTGCTGAAATGATAGCAGGTAAAGAAGATGGATTATCACGGTGCTGACATGATTTGTATGGATTTCCAGAATTAAGCTGTTCACTTAAAGTGACCGTCTTCTTTGCACCCACGATATTGCAGCTGCCCTAGTAATAACCTTCATCTGCACTTGTGAGCCAAGTGAGCAGAGCACGTTTCCCATTACCTGTCAAGCGAGTATGTAGAGTTCTTCTGGCCCCGCAGTAATAGCAGGGCTGCTGGTGAACAGAGTAATAAACACCTACTGAGAGGGATGTAGCGTGAAAAGATCTCATCACCTGCCATTAGCACGCTGATGAATAATGCAGCATTTTCGGTGGCAGATGTCAGGGGTGGGAGGAAGAATCACTTCTGTAAATGCTCTGGTGAGCACTTCAGCACAAAGTGAGAGGTGATAGCAACAGATGCATGTGACAAAATTACACTTGCTATTGTGTTTTAAAAGAAATGGGAACATTTACTTCACAAATAGCTGGCAGGCTTTCTCTCTCTCTCCCTTCCCATTCCCCCCCTTCCTCCCCTTCTCCCCCCTCCACCTTTTTGTTCCCTCAGAGTCAAAAGATGCTGCAAACTATCAAACTAATTCACGTATTGCTAAGAGTTTACAGCTCCTAACTTAAGCACTGTGTAAGGGACAGTGTGGATTGGCAGTCCAGCCAGTTAAGTGCTTTTCCCTGTTGACCCAAACTGGCAAATCAATTGAATAGGTAAGATTAGAAATAATAGTAATAATAGTAATAATAATAATAATAATAATAATAATAATAATAATAATAATCTTTTTTCTATTTAAATTCCCTTCCCACTGTACATTTCATTTCTCTCTTTCAAGAAAACCTACAAGCCACTGTGGAAAAGACAGTGCCACGTGAAGTGACAATTCCTGGATTTTATGCAGTTAAATCCCTCAGAGTCTCTGGCAACAGTAAAAAAAGTTTCGCTAGTGCAAATGTTTTCAAGAAACCTCCTATTACTCCTCCAGTTCCACTCACCCCTTCTGCTGCTGTAAATAAGGCAAAGAAGTGACATAGCAGTAACACAACGTGTTCTTGGATGTGATTTTAAGCGTGGCAATCCCTGTCAGGTAATCTAAATCAGCGCAGGTATTGCTAATTGTTGACAATTATTTTTTTCACTTGAGAGAAATCACACACCCAGACCAAGTCCTTGTTACTGTCAAAAGATTTGACATGATGGGATAGCAAAGGACTTCCAAGCTGCCACGATGACTTAATTCCCTGTATGTACAAGCACAGGTCTCAGAGAACACTCAGTTGAATTTGACATAAGTTTTATGCCATTACTTTATTGCAGAGAGAGTTCCTCAGTTCTAGATATGAATGAGGTTCAAAATCTGTCACATCTGACACCTACATATACTGAGGGGAAAAAGTATGAATTCATAACCAATAATAATGTTATATGACTGAAATATTATTCTTGGCACATGCTATCATCTTGTCTGCGAATCACAGATTCCGATGATTTAAAGCAACTGGTCCCAAAACAGAAATGTTTTCTGATTATCTTTAGATTTCTGTTTTCAGTGTTATTTTGAGCCAAACAACTGGTTTTGGTCAATTGCTGCCACTCCGCATGGTAGCTTACTAATATCAAAGGTCCTGGGTAACAGGATGCCACATATGGTAAGAAAAGACCTGAGCTCCTGAGCACCTGCACTCAGTGAGAGCTGGATACACAACAATCATCATGTGTTTGATGCCTGAAGGACAGCTGAGAAGAAAAAGGAAGAACTGTTGGTTCTACCAGAGGACGGTAATGCTTAAAAACCTTATGGTAACAGGTGAATCACAGGATGGCATAGACGTTGTCGATGCTCAGAAGACTCTTGTTCTCACTCAGGTGCACTGCACAAACCACAAAAGTAAAATTTACATCAGGAGTCCTTGTTTCTGCCCCTCTGCAAGCCACGCACACATTTGTATTCTCATAATTTTCCGACTAATTACTGAAGGGCTAGGAAAGGCTACTGGGCTATATAAGCTGGGCATTAAAGAGCTCTGATGGGGCAAAAAAAAAGTCTCCATTGTTAAATAGGATCGTGGAAAACATAGTGCATGACAGAATCTGTCTTCTGGTCACCTTCTTGGCTGCAGTTATTATTGCCTAAGCTCTTCTGCCACTGCCTCTCCATACATTTTTCAAAGGTCAGTGCTCTCCTGTTTGCCAGGGCTGTGTCAGAAAGAGACAGTGAAACTTAGATGAGACAGCGAGACAAGGATGCAACTTCAGCAAAACAAAACCTGTGGGATGAGCAATGCAATGGAGAACTTCCTTCAAATGATAGAAACACCATTATTAGAAGCAGAGTAGACAGAGAATATATCCAAAAAGAAAGAGAGAATGTTCTTTAAGAAGAAAGGCATATAATGAAGTAGGTATAATCAAGACAAGGAAAATACTCATAAAAATCCCATATCAACACAGTTCTTATTAGCAGAGGGTTACTTTGAACTGTGATTTAAAGACTGGGTAGAATTGAGAGGAATAGAGAGATAGTTACACATATATCTGGCACACTGGAGCTGTGCCTGCTAACACAGAAACTTTCAAAGAACGGGTATAAATAACACCAGATTCCTCTGGGGGAGAATCATGAATAATCTGGAAAAAAAGATCACCACCTCTTCACCTTCCCCACCCAGTCTATTTATCTGGAAAATTCCTGCCAAACCCAAGAAGTGAACCCACTTAGGTTCGTTTGGCATTTCTCTTAGCAGTAGGTCACATTATATGGAAGTAGTGCTGTAAACGATATGCTTGTAACTGATGCGGATAGTAAGTGAAAGTTACAGGAATGAAAAGACATCTCTCTTTAAGGTTTAGGTTTGAGTTCCCTGCAGATGATCCTTGGATTAGCTAAGATTTTGCTTTTCAAACTTGAAGTGAAAAAGAAATATGATAACTTGGAAAACAAATGCTACTGTAAAAAGAAAAGTAGTGGTTTCATATGGTCTCTTTTCCTATAGGGGATCATCTTGAGATTCTCTAAAAATAGAGGTTTTGCTGTTTCAGTAATTATATACCTGCCTGGAAACCTGCTGTATTATAATGTTGCTCTTTTTTCACTGATAATTTCATAGCTTTTTAAGAAAAAAATATACCTCACCTACCTTCTAAACTTGTAATTCTTTGTTGTTACACTTATAGTTTGATAAACTTCCCAACAGGTGGTGTTCACAGAAGTTTTGTAAATATCACAAGAATCCAGAAGAAAAGACATTAAAAGCTAAAAAAGTTTTGATAAAAAGTAACATGTGCCATGTGTTTTGTGCCCTACTATTATTCCCACCAATATGTAAGTCTAAAAAGGGCCACCTATTATTGCAGTGATGTATCTAAAAAAATCTCAAGTTGCCTGTAATAATCTCCATTATGTATAATGACCATTTTGATAATAGTCTTTAGAAGAGGTAATGGCCCCGCTGAATGGTTATTACCTGTCTGTTCATGCTGGAAGCAAGATGCAGAAGCCAAAGGGGACAGTGAAATGGTCCTTATAGCACAGTCTGAAGGAATAAGAAATATTTAACAGAATGCAAGAAACAGACAAGCAAGCACCTTTGCTTGTAAAACTGTCTGCAATGGTGCAGTAAACCATTGTGAATTTCCTGAAATAATAGAGGTATAAAATAGTAATTAATAATAGTAATCAACAATAATAGGCAAACTATCACTATGACAGCTATTTTAATTCTAAGAGTCAAAAACGCTGTTAGAAAATAAAAGATTACCTGAATGGTAAATATAATTTGGTTCATTATGGAATGTTAAATATTGTTATACTCCAATTCTATACCATGCCATAGGAGCAATATCACTTTAGTCCAGAGAGGCCTCTGTACAAATCAAGGGTCAAAAGTGTTTACATCTTCCATGCAACTACTCCAAAAATGTCCCTCTATGCAAAAATACGGGGTTATAAAAGCAGCAAATAAGTCATGTCAGAGTTGTAAGGACTCAAACTGGCTTTTAAAACAGACAGAATTGTCTTGTAAATGAAGCCTGAGCATAGACAATCCACTGCCACAAAAATATCAGGACATCAACAATTTATGTCACCTCTGCTCAGGCTAGATGATCAGCTCTAGAAGTTGACTCTTAATTGATATCCATGAAAATAGTAAGTCCTTCCAAGCAGAGACTGCCTTTAAAATCTGCACAGTGTTAAATAAAATTTGGCCCTGATTTCACTGTGGGATTTACCACAGAATAAAGATGCTTGTAATAAATAAATACTGAATTATGAAAGTATTAAGTAGTATTCTGGCCTCATGCTTAGAAGTACACTGGGATATTATTTCACTGAATAAGATTGGGTTAAGAAAACAGAATTAAAAACAAAGATCCTGTCTTTGAAACTAAAGGAGACAATTGAGAGAGTCTCAGTTTAACAAAAAGAAAGGTAAACCCTTAGTTCAAAATGCAGGCCACCATGAATTCTGCATGTTTTATTCCATGTACTGCTGAGCCATGGTATTTCGGGAACCCAATAAACGGATGTGTTTTATGTCTTTAGGTGTATTACATTTTTCCTAAAACTTACCCTGTTTTCATCCCTCAGAAGCTCTGCATGTAAGAGCATTCAGAAAGAGATCTCAACCAGATCTGTGATTATTTGAAATAAGGAATGCCTTCAGCAGAGATTCCTTTTGTCAGCAGCCTATTGGGTTCAGGGAAACCCAGAAGTCCCAATAAGAAAGCTCACACCATAAACTTTTTATTGCTTCCTTCTCCAGATGGATCAGGAAGGGGCAAAGGAATGCCAGCTGCATTCACTCCTCTGGTGTGTTGTTGTACTTGTGCACTGAATGGGGACATTCCATCACTCAACAAAAAAGAGTTACTAGAGCAGACCAGTAGGCATTGGCACTCCTGGATCTAGCCCTCCATTCAGGATCGGCTTATATTGTGACTTGAACTGAAAAGTTTGGTCTGCAGGGGTAGTGATGGTATCTCCTGCCTTGCTCTTCTCCACTATTATTACATTAACTTGCTATCAATAACAAAAGAAAGAAGTCAAATTACAATCAAGTTTTATCATGTAGCAGACGTTTCATTTACTATTACAGAGAGTAGCATAGAGTAGTTTCCTCCATCTCCTCCTCCCATTTTGACTCCTTTTCTGGTCTTAAATCGCATTCCAAAGGTCATCTCTCGCTTTTAAAATAATTTCCCTCACTGCAGTTCTACAAGATACTCATCTTAGGTAGAGTATTTCTTGTTTCTTGCTGCCTGTGTGAAAGAACTTTTTCTGTCTTGTCTCTTTACTTGAGCAATTTGCCCTTTGCCTGAGAAATCCATAAACATTGAATAGACCTAAAAAAGTGATTCAGGACATCTTAGAATGCTGATTAATTGAAGAGGTTTGAACTCACATATTCTGCAAACACAGTTGAAACCCTGTGTCATGAGGAGATGTATAAAGGAATAAAAATTACAAAAAGAAAAATAACAGAATAATAACTTATACCCTATAAGGCAGTCCAGAATAAGAAATTGCTTTAAAGAGAATACCACACTTATTGTCAGAAAGAGGAAACAGCATGCACCAGCATGAGAAAAGGGGACTACCCTGATGTTTCTTCAATTTGTACTTGCTGGTCATTTAACTTGAATTTCATCACAGAGCCTATGATACTGGTTCTCAGTAAGACACACAAAAAAAAAAAATGTCTAGGTAGTGTCTGAAATCACTAACACTTAATAACACTGGTAACTACACACAATTACAACACAAGAAAATGAAAATGTGAAAAACCATATTGAAGTTGTACAGCCTTGGACATAATTAATGCCTCTAAATAGAAAATGTAATGCCTGTTACTAGCGCAACAAGTAAAAAAAAAATTTCTCACAGAAAAAATTAGAAGGAAATAAAGAGGAAAGATGCAATGTGGAACAGCTCTAATAAGTTCCTGGTAGCCTGTATCTCATCCGGAAAGAGGTTTTTACAGAAGTAATAGACATTATTTCAGGACAAAATACAAGACTACGTAGAATACAACCACAGAAAATTGCTTTTCACTTGCTTCCTTGTCACTACAGTTTGTGAACCACTCAGGTTTTTTCTAATTAAATTAGGCAATATATGACTTACATATGAAAATTCAATTATATTTATTTTATGGATGATGGGGTTTGGCTTGTATCTAAATTTTCTTAACTTCTCTAAAATATTTGCCTTAATATTAGCCTCCAGCGTTTAATTCCACTAAGCAATTACATATTTCCAAGAAAAAAAAATCTTCTATCATTTATAAATATGACAATTATTTGTCTATAATTCAATTCTTCTTTTGATATTAATAATCAAGCCGTCTCAGATATCCCATCAAATGGAAACATCCTTGTGGAGAATACAAAACCTTTACAAATGCCCTTTCAAACTTTCATCTAATCTGAAAGAAAAACAAATCTGTGATAATTTCGAAAATATAAGGTTATAAGAACACTCATAAATAAAAATAAATAAATAAATAGACAGATTACTTCTACCTTATAGAAGGAAGAGTGAAAATAAAATTATTTTAAACTCCTCTTGGTGCATTAAAGCTGAAGACAGAAATGTTAAAAATTTTGCTTGGAAATGTTATTTACCAAATAGACTACACCAGATTCCTTTTGTTGCTCTTTAATGACAATTTTTCTTTTAAAAATCACAAACAAAAAAAGTATTTTTATATTAGATTTTTCTCTTTTTTTACTTTTTGGAAGAAATTCTTTTCAGGAAAAGGAAGATGTTTCAAGAACTTCTCCTGCTCACACAGTTTCTGAGCTGACATTCTCAAGTACTTTGTAGGCTCAGGTTCATATCCTTGTCACAGACCTTGTTGGACAGGTTGTACTTAGCTTCATGGTTCAGCCATTTGTAACACTGGGATAGAAGTGCTCTGCTGTTTTGCAGATTTCTCAGCCCTGCAGGACTGCAGTGTCCTCCTGTGCTAACAACAGCAGCCAGACACCTGCCACCTGCAAAGTGCTTCAAGATGCTCAAAGTTTCCTGGTTACCTATGCAGCATAGGAATTTCTTAGCCTGGTGTGCTAGAGAGGAAGCCAGCTCTGTACCTTCCCTTCCTGGGAAGGGAAAATGGGGCACAGTAAAGGCTGGGTGACCACACATGCTGCCCCATAAGATCAACATAGCATAGGTTCACCTTCCTTGCTCTGCTGGTGTCATCCATAGACCATTACATGCACCAGAGCCAAGACATAATTAGGAGGCAGCATCTCAATGCTTGGGGAACTCTGGACTTTTCACATTCTATATTTTTCACATCTGAAAACAACAGATTAATATCAGTCAGCAGAGAGCTGAATGTTCCAGAAATACATTTGTTTCAAACACTTAGTATATGAGTCACACGCAAGCTGACAGGATCGCCTCCTCCAAGATCTGCCCCTCCACTCTTGCCACTGCTTGCTATTTACATATTTTCCCATTTACGGAACCATTCTGTTAACCATATTTGAGGTACGTTCATGACGAACAAATATTAAAACCTCATAATAACGGAATGGTTGAGATTGGAAGTGATCTCTGGATGTCAGCTGGATCACCACCTTGCTCAAGCAGGACTGCTTGGTCTTGGATATTTTTGTCCATGGTCAATTGCCCAGGACTGTGTGCAGAGGACTTTTGAATAACTTCAAATAAACAGGTACAAAAATAGCTAGACTTTATAGTACATACTTGTAGAACATTGGGGTTCTGAAGGACACAGGAAGGAATAACGTGACTTCTTTTGTATGGCTATAACACCACATGTGTCTGTCTGTGCATGGAAAAGGTACTGACGAATTGTAAAAAATGTAAGGTTTCTAAGCAGTTAATGAAGCAATCAAACTACCTTCTCTGGAAAATTTAAAAACAGCTAAGAGAATGGCATGATCTCTGTCAATTTTGCCTAGAACAGAGGACACGTAGCACCCACAAAAGAATCAGGGTCCTAGGTGAAGAGGAACAGTAAAGGAAAGGAGGCAAAAGAGTAAACTATCAACTAACACACCGAATAGGCTTTCTTGGGCTAAATAGATATATTTGAACATATTTTATGCCAAATGTATCCATTTCAGATTACAATAAAAATAAAAATGAAAAAAGTGTAAACATAATTTGTTGTAATTAATATAAATTTTAAATTATTTCTGAAGTGCATAATGAGTAGAAGAAATACACGTTGATAAAGTCAGAGATTATAGTGTAGAGTCAAGCTTGATTCTTACAAGTAACTGTCAAAAGTTTATTCTGTGAAAAGGGCATTATCTGTTCTCTCAATTGGTCAAATACAATCACTTCAGACCTTGATAAAAAGGTTTTAAGCTCTTACTGAAATGAGAAAACAAGTAATAACAAAAAAATTACAAAATGGTAGTTCTGTGTTCAGTAATATCATTCTTATTTTCTCTTTCCTTTTCTCACTCTTTTTAAATCCCAGATCGTATAAGCTTTTTAATTCAGCCTGATCAATATAATACATGAGCTTGTCTTTTGTCTACTTTTTTGGCAGCAACAAAGAATTACTGTAATGAAATAATTTCTGGCTGGCATGGTGCCCAGGAAACTTGTGGAACCATTGTGACTGGTTTACATTCATTCCTCACAACAGCCATTTGAGTAAAAAGCTCTGGGATGATAATTTATTTCTCCTGCAGTTTTATGATATTTCAATGGCCTGAAATATCCTACTTGATGGCTACTTGCATCATTATGGGTCTGCCATAAATGATGCAAATTGCCATAAAACATGAGGAAAGCCCTACATCACATCTTTATCTAGATTTGTCACTGATGACATTTGGGTTTGTTCAGGGTAATTCTATTCATTTAGTTGCAGAAAAACACACTCCTCTTATCAGGCTTTTCTAGACAAGACATTTGGGGTTTCTGCTGCCTATTAAATGGGACAAAGAAACAGAATTTTCTTCCCGTGCACTGAGCACCAGCTCAGGAGTAAAAAAAACCCACATGGATTCTGATGTTGCATTCTACCAGCTAAAGAAAACCACCTACAGTTTTTTGGGGCTTTTTTCCTTTGCTATGGAGCCCCCATTACAGCCAGATTAACAACCCTAATCCCTATTCCTATTACTACTACTCCACCTTTAGGAAAGGGACTTACCTCTGTCTAAATCTTGCTACAGAAGATTGTCTGTCTCATTTACTGCCTAACTGTCAGAATTTGAAATATCAAGCACGTGAGAAGCTTTGAAGGAAAATACAGAAAAAGTTGTAAACAGTAACTACATTTCTGTTTGGTGATATGCTGTCTGTGCGAAAAGACAGTCTGTCCCACGGATGTAGGGGCTTACCTGTCTTTCTAGCTGTCACATTTATGGAGAGCAAATTTTATGCTCATTTTTGTTTTCATGAAGATCTGTTAATAATTATTTTCATACTAACAATAACTAACTCTGTTAATAATAATGTGGCTAAGTGTACCCAATCTCTGATCTCGTGTTCATATTTAAGGCAACAGTTGGTCCAATATGAATGCAATTTGAATTACCTGAGAGCATCCCAGGTAAAACTGAGAGCCGGAACATGGGCAGCTAGTACAGCACCAGTAACATAACCACCCCTTACAAGGAGAAATACTAATTAGCAAATAGCACAAATATTCTGACTTACAACAGGAAAGTTACAAAACCTTGTAATGACACTTTCATCTAAAGCAAATACTATCCATACCAGTAGAGCTCTGACATCCTGAGCTACACACATTGGTGTGAGCTGGCAGTAACTTCCTTGAAATCAACAGGATAGTCCAGGGTTTATGACAGCATAGAGGAGATAAGAATCTGTCCCCATATTTTGGCAGAAGCTCTAAATATCTCCTCTGAAAGCATGCCTGGACATCAAAATCAAAGCTCAGGAAAAGATACAAAATTGAAAGCTTTTTCCAATTCTCAAGTGTATGTAGTTGTTTTAAGGCATCCAAATAATTTACTAGCTTTCTTATTTTATCTTCAGACATAAAAATAGTTTGGGCAAATTTACAAGATTAATTTACTGCAGGTTAACATTGTTCTCAAAACTGCCTGTAAATTGTCTGCAGTCTGAATAATTTTGCCAGTTCAGTTACGGTGGTGTAATTAAAGTAGTATCCAATGAAATAGTTATTTAATAAAAGAAAGGTATTGACCTAATAATGATTATCGGAGAGTAAGTCTGTCTAGATAGCTCATCAGTGATTCTCTCTGTTCTTTGCCTGATAATACCCTACTGTGGGATTGCAGTAGACCACCTTAGCATATTTCTTCCTCACTTTTCATAGTGTTGTTGACATCCCATTAAGGAGTAGTGATGTTCAGTTCTGTAAGTTGCTGACTAATTTGCCAAAACCTCTAATTCTGTGCATCATCATCCCTACTCATTGTACTGATTTGAGCTGTGTTTTGTTAAAATCCCTGACTGTTAAACCAATGTTAACTTCAGTTTTATGTCACAGTGAATGCAACAAATTTGATGTTTGCAAAGAAATATGATGCTTGCCTTTAAGCCTGCAGGCCAAGTCACCCTGAAACATAATAATAGTAGCAGAATAAACAGAAAAATCATGACCCATCACCTGGCTGACAGAGAGAATCAGAGACTTCCCATTTCCCAACAGAAAACTCATTCAATAATCTTAAAGAACAAAAATCAGTAGTTGTGTCCTTGCATCTTGTGTATACAAATCCACTGGCACATACATAGGTTGTAAAATGCTGATTGCAGATTTGTAATCATTCATTAAGTTTGATCTCCTTGAACATCAGCTGTACTGAATTAATTCTGTTTAGTAAGTAAGTACCAGGAAGAAACACTGTGTTTTCAATCCTTCTTCCTACAAATATCAGATGACATATCCAGAAAGCATTTCAGTGAGGGAAACCAGGTGAACTGCTGAAAGCGATGGCCCTCATTTTATTATCGTGAACACCGAATAATGTAAACGTAGCAGTGAGTAGGAGTCCTCGCATTTCTTAAATATTCTGGGACAAACATAATCAGAACCAAGAGAGATAGACACAATTCCCTCTTGTTCTTTGAATATTTTATTTCAAAATACCCTTAGCACATGACAATAATATTCAAGGAAATGTAGCAAAGGAAATATTTTTGTCAGGGGCAGTAATAGAAACATAAACAGGAAAGTGCTGAAATTTTGTTCTACACTGTAGCTCTGAGATATATGCTAACTTCATTTATGTAACCTGTTTCTATTTCATAGCTTCTTCAGGAGAGAACTGCCCACAGAGCAGCCTTGTGAAATTAGGAAAAGGTTCCAGTCAACATCAGCCCTTCTGAAGGCTTAGCAAGGATACCCAGGGTAGAGAGTTGTACTCAGACATTTGGAGCTTGAACTTTGTCCACAGGACAAACTAAAAAAAAAAAAAAAAAAAAAAAAAA
>VZTH01018642.1:269104-316774 GCA_013397815.1 Aleadryas rufinucha
AAAAAAAAAAAAGCGCAGGAAAGCTAGAGTATAAGCTATTTAAGACGAAGTTATCTTTATCTCATTATATCATTATCAGAGGGACTTCTAAAATGAAAAGCTCTGTGATATTCTCCTTGAGAAAATTGAAAGGAAATGCACAGGAACACTTTAAAGCAGATATCTAAAAATCCCAAATTCAAACAGAAATGTGCCTCTGAGATCCAACTGGAGTGAGAATTCCTGGGGACTGAAAGTCATGTCCCAACAGTGTGAAGAGGGAGCCTGACACAGTGTGGAACTAGAAGTGAAGTCATCAAACAGGAGCTGTGAACCAGAATCTGATTTATAGCTAAGGTACAAATATGTTACAGATCATTTCTGGCTTCTCTAGAGGCAGTTTCCAGAAGGGTGGTGTGGTAGACCTTCTGTGACTTGCCCTGAGCAAAATGAATTTGCCTAACACCAAAGAACTATGCATGAGGGCAAGGTGGTAAAAATGCAATAGCAATCTATACAATCTTCTTTCTCTATGTACGATAAATATTCAGACATGGCTTTCAGATGAGCAGAATATGACTTCCAAATTTCTGCAGTGGGTTTCTTCTAAATATTGTAAATGTTCCATCAACAAGACAAAGCTCCTCTTTATAATATTCAGATAACAAAAAAAAATTAAAAGATAACATTCACTGGCATTAGAAACAAGGAGCATTCATCCAGAGTAAAGAATATATACTGCTTCTATGTTGCTGCCAGAGTTAAGAACCTTTTTACTGCTGTTCAGAAGAGCAGTGGTCCAATCAAATGATGTGAAATATATTTCAAAGACCCAAGCATCACTTGTTTTCACATTTTCTGGTTGCTGTGATCTCTGAAGAAAATCATAGAATTACAGAATCATAGAAGGCTTGGGTTGACAGGGCACCTAGAGGCCAACTAGCTCCAACCCCTTTGCTGTGGGTAGGGACATCTTTCAGTAGATCTGGTTGCTCAAAGCACCATCCAACCTGGCCCTGAACACTTCCAGGGATGGGGCATACACAGCTTTCTCTGGGCAACCTGTTCCAATGCCTCACCACCCTTGCACTGAAGAAGGTTTTCCCTAATTGTTCTCTGAACCTACTCACTTTCAATTTGAAGTCATTCCCTCCTGTCACTACAAGTCTTTGGAATATGTCTCATCAATTTTTCCTGCAGACTCCTTTCAGGTAATAGAAGGCCTCAACGAGGTCACCCCAAAGCCTAATCAGAACAATGGTGCTCTCAAAAATCAGGCAAATCTAGGATATTTGTTGGAGATGAAGTAAGATATTAACATAAAATCCCAAAATTACTTGTGTGTCTGATCTGCTTAGCAAGTAAGTGCTCCGTGAAAACATCTGTCTATATTTTGCATCACACCAATTACCTCATTTCTGATTAACAAGCAATAAATAAATATAAAGCTATAAATCATCACATTAACAACTGTAATAGTAATTCTAGGACTGAATCCATATATTAATAGTAAATTACTGCTTCTTTCTTCAATTCTTTTCCCACAAAAAATGAAAAGCATTCTGAATTCAGGAAAGAACTACAAGAAATAGGGTAAAAGGTACTTGAAAGTAAGGCTTAGAGAGCTGCTCCAAGGAAAATACCTTTTCTGATGCATGTTGTTTCTTTGGTTTTCTTTAGCTGACTGAAGATGAGACAGCCAGGCAGACTAAAAGACTTACGAGATTGGGGAAATTGTCAGTGCGAGTCAAGGGGAGGGGTGTGTGAACGTGTGTGTGTGTATGTGTGTGTTTGTAATAATCGAGGCTCCATTCCAGTCAGCAGAAACTGAATTCAGCCTAAACTTTGAGTATCAGATGACCATCATAATGATTCCTGCTGCCACTCTGCTCTCCATGGCAAAGTATGCAAAGCATCTGCAGCTGAGCTGAAATTAGCCCTATCCTGATGTTCCTCTCTAAATGTTTCCCTGTTATCTCCCTCTTGTCTTGATAGCTAATATAGTTCCCACAGCTGCTATATCATATTAGGTCAGAGCAATGAAAACGAATGCCATTTTCTTGATGGCTTATGCAGAATTGTTGTAATTTGAATCAAGTCTCACTAGCCTCTTTCTTTCGCTCCTATTCTTTCTGCCCCTCATACTGAATATATTGGGGTCCTGGCGAGCTGCCATTCTACTGCACATTAGAAATGGTAGAGTTTTCCTCTATCTGATTCTCTAAAATGAGTTCACGAAAAGGTGCAGACCCAGCACATTTGTGGTTTTTCCTATAAATTACTTTAACACTGTGTCCAATCATATATATAATTTCAGATTTTCAATTTCAACTCGCTGCTGTGTCAGCACAGACTCCACTGATATGTCTAACGTATTTAGCTTAAAATGAAACGGATGGCATTTCATTACCAGGAAGATAATATTTTTGAATATGTTTGCTGCATGGCAGGATCCATCATTATTCTGCCATTTTATGTTCGGAGTGTGTAATAGCTTTTTAATGCTTTGATGTATTTTATTTATATATGTAATATTTTTCTAATATCATGGGGTGATTTAACTCATTGAACACATTATACAGTCTTAATTGAATGCTTTTAAATATTAGTTAGGGAGGAAAAGCTTAACAAATTGCCAATATTTTGTTTGAAATTTAATAGACAGTAGTTGAAACACCAAAAAACCCGTCTCATTCTCACTCCTTCACATTACTCCTCAGCTCCCTCTGACACTCAAAACACGTTGAAAGGAAAAAAATGGGGAAAGAAAATCCCACAGTCCCCTGAGACGCTCAAGCTGTCAGCATGAAGGTAAGTAATGCAGGAAAACTTGAACGTGCCCAACTGTGAATGACAGAAGCCCTCTTATTGGAAGAAGCTTCTGACAGGCCTGAAATCCTTAATACCTGGTTGCTCAGTCCTTTGACCAAAGTCATGGAATTTTAAAACTGCTAAGAATTTCTTCAAAGTTGGTTGTGGTGGGTTTGGGGTTTTTTTGCTTGCAAGGAGAAGATGCTACTTATGTACATTAGCATAATACCACAGCTTAAATCTGCCCCAAGAGAAGAGGTAAGTATTAAAGGGCATTTCTTGATATTAGCAGCAAATGTTAAACTGAGCCATGCTAACTGCTCCTTTGCACTGGATTACTCTTGTATGTATGCTTGGGATTGCCCTGACCTTGCACTTGGCCTCATTGAACTTCATGAGTTACAAATGGGTCCCCCTCTCAAGCCTGTCACAGTCCCAATGGATGCCATCCCTTCCCTCCAGCATGTTGACCACATCATACAGCTTGGTGTCAGCACAGTTGCTGAGGGTGCACTCCTTGCTGAGGGTGCACTCCATTCCACTGTCCCTGTCACCAACAAAGCTGTTAAACAGCATCGGTCCCAATACCAGCTCTTGAGGACACCACTCGTCACTGCTCTCCACTTGGACATTGAGCCATCAACCACAACTCTTTTAGTGTGACCATCCAGCCAATTCCTTATCCAACAAGTGGCCCACGTGTCAAATCCATGTTTCTCCAGTTTAGAGATAAAGAAGTTGTGTGGGAAATTGTAAAATGCTTCGCATGAGTCAAAGTAAATGGTGTCAATTGCTTTTTCCTTATCCGCCAACACTGTAACCCCACCATAGAAGGCCAACATGTTTGTCAGGCGCAATTTGCGCTTAGTGAAACCATGTTCACTGCCAATGAGCAACTCCTTATTTTTCATGTGCCTAAGCATAGTTTCCAGGAGGATAGGCTTCATGATCTTGATGGGCGCAGAAGTGAGACTGAGCCAGTCTGTGGATCCTGAGGCTCTTTTTTCCTTTTTTGAAAATTGGGGGTTACCTACCCCATTTTCCAGTCAGTGTGAACTTCTCCAGAAAGGTGATGTTAGATTAACTATGATCTTCTACGTCCAATTTTTGCATTATCATGTTCCTTTTGCTTTTAAAAGAAGCTTTAGTGACTCATTTTTGCAACAGTTCTGTTTGTTCACAGAAAAGTCTCCTTCCCCAAGTGGCCAGTTTAATATTGCAGAAAGCATCACTTTCTCTAAGGTATTTCAGGTGCACTTTTCAGAGAAGAGGAAATGCATTGCTATCCTTCTTAGAGCAGAGGCAAGGTACAAATAAGGCAAAGTCAACCCTTACTTAAATTTCATAGGATTTTGTGCTGCTCAGAAGTACCAAGTGGTTTTTAGTCCTATTGAAAATGGCTGTGTGNGAAAGGAAAAAAATGGGGAAAGAAAATCCCACAGTCCCCTGAGACGCTCAAGCTGTCAGCATGAAGGTAAGTAATGCAGGAAAACTTGAACGTGCCCAACTGTGAATGACAGAAGCCCTCTTATTGGAAGAAGCTTCTGACAGGCCTGAAATCCTTAATACCTGGTTGCTCAGTCCTTTGACCAAAGTCATGGAATTTTAAAACTGCTAAGAATTTCTTCAAAGTTGGTTGTGGTGGGTTTGGGGTTTTTTTGCTTGCAAGGAGAAGATGCTACTTATGTACATTAGCATAATACCACAGCTTAAATCTGCCCCAAGAGAAGAGGTAAGTATTAAAGGGCATTTCTTGATATTAGCAGCAAATGTTAAACTGAGCCATGCTAACTGCTCCTTTGCACTGGATTACTCTTGTATGTATGCTTGGGATTGCCCTGACCTTGCACTTGGCCTCATTGAACTTCATGAGTTACACATGGGTCCCCCTCTCAAGCCTGTCACAGTCCCAATGGATGCCATCCCTTCCCTCCAGCATGTTGACCACATCATACAGCTTGGTGTCAGCACAGTTGCTGAGGGTGCACTCCTTGCTGAGGGTGCACTCCATTCCACTGTCCCTGTCACCAACAAAGCTGTTAAACAGCATCGGTCCCAATACCAGCTCTTGAGGACACCACTCGTCACTGCTCTCCACTTGGACATTGAGCCATCAACCACAACTCTTTTAGTGTGACCATCCAGCCAATTCCTTATCCAACAAGNTGAGTTACACATGGGTCCCCCTCTCAAGCCTGTCACAGTCCCAATGGATGCCATCCCTTCCCTCCAGCATGTTGACCACATCATACAGCTTGGTGTCAGCACAGTTGCTGAGGGTGCACTCCTTGCTGAGGGTGCACTCCATTCCACTGTCCCTGTCACCAACAAAGCTGTTAAACAGCATCGGTCCCAATACCAGCTCTTGAGGACACCACTCGTCACTGCTCTCCACTTGGACATTGAGCCATCAACCACAACTCTTTTAGTGTGACCATCCAGCCAATTCCTTATCCAACAAGTGGCCCACGTGTCAAATCCATGTTTCTCCAGTTTAGAGATAAAGAAGTTGTGTGGGAAATTGTAAAATGCTTCGCATGAGTCAAAGTAAATGGTGTCAATTGCTTTTTCCTTATCCGCCAACACTGTAACCCCACCATAGAAGGCCAACATGTTTGTCAGGCGCAATTTGCGCTTAGTGAAACCATGTTCACTGCCAATGAGCAACTCCTTATTTTTCATGTGCCTAAGCATAGTTTCCAGGAGGATAGGCTTCATGATCTTGATGGGCGCAGAAGTGAGACTGAGCCAGTCTGTGGATCCTGAGGCTCTTTTTTCCTTTTTTGAAAATTGGGGGTTACCTACCCCATTTTCCAGTCAGTGTGAACTTCTCCAGAAAGGTGATGTTAGATTAACTATGATCTTCTACGTCCAATTTTTGCATTATCATGTTCCTTTTGCTTTTAAAAGAAGCTTTAGTGACTCATTTTTGCAACAGTTCTGTTTGTTCACAGAAAAGTCTCCTTCCCCAAGTGGCCAGTTTAATATTGCAGAAAGCATCACTTTCTCTAAGGTATTTCAGGTGCACTTTTCAGAGAAGAGGAAATGCATTGCTATCCTTCTTAGAGCAGAGGCAAGGTACAAATAAGGCAAAGTCAACCCTTACTTAAATTTCATAGGATTTTGTGCTGCTCAGAAGTACCAAGTGGTTTTTAGTCCTATTGAAAATGGCTGTGTGTTTCTCAAGATCAGGTTACTCCTTTAGATGTCTAAATATGGAGCTAGGGATCTGTCTCTGCATTTTGTAGCCAAAAGCCCTAGTCATCAGGGGTAGTTAGGTATCTAAGTTGTTTTGAAAAATGAAAGCATTTGAGACCCAAATATTTTGCAAGATCTGATTTTGGCTATGAGATGGTTAGGAGCAGACATCAAGAGACAGAATTTATTTTCATCTTATTTTACTGCTTGCTATGACAGGCAGAATAATGAATTTATATTTAGGAAAAGTGGCATTTTAATATGGACTAACTGATGTTAAATAACTAGCAGAACCACTTAAGATGGGGGCTAGAGAAAAAAAATAATTTAAAAATGCATAATTAATAACTCCCAAAAAGAAAAAGCTGAAAATTATAGTAACACATTGTTGGTCTAGTGGGAATTTGTGCTGAAAAATGAGAATCTCAAAGGAGCTTTATGCTTCTCAGCAAAGTTATTGGAAAATAAAACACATTCTAGGTAAGTCCCTTTTATTTATTGTTGGGGTTTAATTTCTTCTTTTAAGTTTTTTCCAATGTGACAGACCACAACAATAATTCATATCTAAAATATAGCAGATAACTTCATAAGAGGTCCTTCTCATATCTTCCCAAATAGTTGGATTATCAAGATAATAGGTGAAACCCTCTTTCTTCACCAATCACAACATGCTTTCCCTTTACTGTTTTATGCAGACTATTTCATCATCCAGTACAACTTTGTGAAACAGATTCCTGAAGGAAATTGTCAACATACAGATCTTCACATATGTACTAGCAAACAGATCCAGAGGAGTTAGTGTGAAGACACACATATTATTCACATGTATACATATCCCCAGCTATTATTCCAGAATGCCCTGCTGATGGTGCTTTGCAATTATGTTCTGCCTGAAGATCACACACCAGCTGCAATGACCATGTTCGTGCCAAAACACCACAGCAGAAGTTTCCAGGTTTGCTACGTTAGCATACATTAGTCATAGAATCATAGAGTCATAAAACCACAGAATGTTGGAAAAGACCTCTATGATCATCATATCCAACCATTAACCCAGCACTGCCAAGCCCACCACTAAACCATGTCTCCAAGTGCCACATCTACCTGTCTTCTAAATACCTCCAGGGATGGTAACTCCACCACTGCCCTGGGCAGACTGTTACAGTGCTTGGAAAACTTTTTGGTGAAAAAGACCAAATGGGCAAACCATCTCCTTTGCCCTTTTCTGGATGTGCTCCAGTACCTCAATGTCTGTCCTGTAGTGAGTGACAAGCCCAAAACTGGACATGGGATTTGAGGTGTGGCCTCATCAGTGCTGAGTACAGGCGCATAATCCCTTCCCTAGTCCTGCTGGCCACACTATTGCTGATATTAGCCAGGATGTCATTCTCCTTCTAGGCCACCTGGGCACACTGCTGGCTCATGTTCATCTCTCTGGCAAACACCTCAGATCCTTATCAGCTGGGCAACTTTCCAGCCACTCTTCCCCAAGTCTAGCATTGCATGGAGTTGTTGTGAGCAATGGGGACCAAGTCAAAACCTCTTGTACAGTTCAGATTTGAAAGATGTCAAGTGATTCTCTCTTCAGGATCTATTCTGCGCTGTAAATCTGAAAAGTAGTTCAAATATTTCAAAGGCCAAGGTATTCATTTCAAAACCACTGAGTAGTTAAATTTGAGTGCAGCTGTGCGGGGTTTTCTAATGCCTGGTGTGCATTTAAAAAAAACCTCAAGCTGTCAGATCTTTGACTTGTACCTCAGTTTCTCCATTGCAAGTTAATGGTAAAATTGTTAACTCATTGGAATTATGAGTCACACAAACTCAAAGATAAGTTGACTTGGCACCCTTCAAGTCAATTAACCCCACAGCACATCCATCTCTGAACATAAGGCAAAGGCTCATTGAACTAACTCAGCCTTGAAAGTGAATGTATTCAACTACATGTATCTTTGTTTAGAAGCTACCCTCAATTAGAAGCTGCTCTCCTTTGGTAACTGTACCATTACCCTGCAAGCCTCCAGGGAAAGTAATTAAACTTAATAGATGCTGCACTCCATTTAAAGCCGTAGAGAAAAATAATTGAATATTGTAGGAACTCTGGACTTGAAATAAAGATATATATGACAAACACAAATCAATCCACACCCCCTCCAATTAATTCCAAAGTAATTTTAAACCTTCCATAGGATGTTGCTCCAGGTACATTTAATCTATGTTAACGCTGGAAGAAATGCAAATGCAAATCCCAGAAATCTATTGCAAAATACCTGACATTTCTGTCATTCTTTAAATTGGAACATCACATAAAAGCAAAATTTTAAGCTGACTCATGGAAAGGCAACATGCTGATCCAATAAAATATGGCCACCTTTATTTACTTTTAATATATTGTTGAGCACAGAGTTTGTTCCACGTTCTGAAAGGAATTTGGCCAGAATTACAGCCTTCAAAATCTTGGACGCTCTGTGTCCATACATCAAAAGGAGGTTTTCTATCTGACCTGCATTTACATATCTAAGGTCAGAGCCTTCCTTAAAAACTGAAGAGATATGGGATTCAGCCTCACGTTGAATAAAGAGCATGTTTTCAAGGTTATTCTCTTAGAAATACCACAGAGTGATAATTAAGCATGTTGGTAGAGCATTGTGGTATAATTAGTGCCATACATTCTTGGTTTTAATTCCAGGACAAGATGAACTGGGTTAGTGAGAAGAACACACAGGGTAATAGACTGATTTGCCAAAACATTACTTCCAGGCATTGAATTTCTGAATGTATCATTTGATTTCATTATGGCTGTGCAATAATGAGGGGAGGGGAGGGGAGGGGNCCAACTTTAGTCAAACAGCTACCTTAGAGAAAAAATCAAGCCCTGTCTAAAGTGAGATGAATACACTTGTGGATTAGAGCAGTTCTAGTCTTGCATCTGTGCAGAACTGCAAGTGTGGCTGAGGTGTCTTGTCTCTCTGGTACTTCTAGTTGACCATCCTGAGTCTTAGTGAAACTGGACTCTGAATACTCCAGGAGTTCAGAAAGTGTAAAAGCTTCTAATTCTCAAGTAATTCAGGCCCTGTGTTAATACCTTGCAAATGGTGCCATCTAAAAAATAAAAGAAAAAATAACAAAAGCATGCATGCAACAAACACATACAATTTAGATTTCCATATACTTTACTCAGCAAGTCTCAGGTTATTAGACCTTTGATTCTAACGGCAGCCAAACAGCCACAATTTTCACTGAAATTTAACAAAAACTGCAGCAACTTTGTTTTTCTCTAGACTGTCCCATAAAATCTAATATCTAATGAGGTATCATATAATCCACAACTACCCTGACTAGAGTAAGAAGACACTGAAATAAAGCAACACTCTATTCTTTGGTGATCAAAAGTTTTAAATGAGGATAAATTGCGTTTTTCCCTGAGCCAAAGACTATGTTTCTTTCTCTTGGTATTTTTTGTTTCCCTGACTTCTTACATCAGAAGATATGCAGGAATCAGAGCTCTAACTTTCAAATATTCAGCTGGTGATGTTGCAAACATAATATGATGGAAATAATGCAGCTTCTTTCTCTGTTTAATTCTGAGCTGTCCACAGCTGTGTGTTTAAGTGCAAACTGTCTTGCCATCCCCCTCTAGTTTCACATATCAGGTCACACCATAGCAAAAAAAAGAAAAAAATCGCACAAAATTTGTTTTATGTATTTTGAATTGATGCACCTTTTCTTAGTTTCAGTGCATATGACAGTAACCTGGAAACTTGGACTTTCAAGTCCTTTCACAGGACTTGAAAGGCATCTCCCCGTGCAGTTTCTCAGGTTTATTTGCACTTGCATGCTAAATTACCCATTTAGTTTAAAAAAAAGTTATTAAACATAAGAGTTCTTATATTCCACTCTGCAAAGTAGTTATACATACATGTTCAGTGTTGGCATCAACCCTTTGCATAAATCTTAACACTACATTTGAAATTTCACAGTCCTTCACAATATGCTAACCAGGTACCAGCCACACTGACAAGAAATACCTTCCTGGAAAGGAAAATGCAGATTTGTTAAGATGTGCTTCCAAGTGCCCCTTTTAAAAGGTTGAACCAGAAAAAAGGAATAATTCAAGGAGGTCCAAACAGGAATGGAATAGGACAACTACAAGCATTGCATTTAAAAAACGTAGATCAAAATAATAACATAGGAACCAGGGTTATATCAAGATGCCTATTTTGTATTTTTCAGGCTACTGAACTGAACACTTTGGCCAGTGCTGGAACCCTTTGGCCAGTTTCATCAAAGTAAGTTTAAGCAATCAATGAGTTTTCATCAATCTGCCTATATATTAGTTGCCAGGGAGCAAGAAGGGCAGTAATATATTCTCCCCATCTTTTTTCATGAAACTGCTGCCAATCGCTTGTTGTTTTCACGAAACTTTGCAGTCTGGGATGAACTGAACTAATTCAAGTCTTCCAAATTTCATAACATAGGATTAGACTGATTAACCATGACTGAAAGAATTCCCATTGACCATGCTCTAAGCCATTTCCCTTTCAGATAACTTTGAAAACAAACACATTGTTCTTACCAAATGTACACTCTGATTACTGACTTGTATGATAAAAAGCAGATAAAAATCAACCCACAGAAATTTCCCGTATTTCTAAGAATATCTGAATTTTTTGTTTGACTTCCAAAAATGGAATGAAATTAGGCATCAACTCTACACAAGGTTTTAGGCTTACAGCTGAATACTTCTTTATTACACTTTAACGCATAGATGAGATACTGGTATCCACACCATTGAACATTCTGCTAGTCTGATGCTAAAAAATAACCGGGTAAACATAAGTCTACCAGTAACCATCCTGAAACAATTTTCTCAGGGACAGCTTCAGCTGTTAAACAAACTCCCATAACAACTAAAGGCCATCCCAAATTTCCGTGTTTTCAAGTCTAAGTGAAAAATTCATTTAATCTGCTTTCTTCCACACAAATGTAAAGCTGAATGTATTTTAACAAAACAAATGAACAAACAAAACTACACTGCCCTAACAGTTCTTATCCTAGAGGGAGAGAGACCAAAGAGAAAGAACTGGTCTGTAAGATTCTGCTGTTAAATCAAATTACATAATATAGGCCGAAATATTTCCACAATGAAACATGGGGTTTGGAGAATAAAATGTAACTGTGTCCATAGCATCTTTATTTGACATTTATGAAGATGGGATATACTCCAAGGACACTCTGAGATATGGAGGCTTGAATCCGATTCATAAAAAGATGCCTTCACCCTTCTTGAACTGTACCAAGAAACCTGAAAAAGGTGAATCTTCCAGATTTAAGGTCACTTTGTCTTGTACTGATACTAAGAGAACTCCTTTGGCAAATGTGTGAAACTCCTAATTCTTTTAACTAAGAGGAATTAACTAGGTCACAAGGCATAAACCATGAGTAAGTCTGAATAAGTACCTTTAAAACAAACCCTTGAGCATTTTCTTTATGATGAGCCATAGAACCAGTGCATGATTCTTTTATCACTGCTCTATAAGAGACAAAGTGCATGTCCCCCATGAGAAATTACTGTACTGTTGCAAAGTTTGTAATTTAGTCATTCATGGATTTGCTATAAAAATTGTACATTTTTTAGCTGTTTTTTATCCTGAATTATATGTCTGGAAGTCACTAAATTTGAAATTATCTCAGCCAGCGACAGTTTTTTGTCCTGATTTATTAATCCCAGCTATTACACAAGGTGGAACCATCACCTCTCTTGCTTGAATGCACTGCTGGATCTGCTTAAGTAGTGCCAAGTATACCCTGATTCCAGAGCCCACTGCTGTGCACCTGTGTGGCAATATATCAACAAGAAGTGTTTATTTTCTTCAGCAATAGGTCTTGATGCCTTGCTATCAATGCCTTGTATTATTCTGCAGCGCACATTAATGTTCTTTTAGACTGTATTGGGGACAATACTTCAATTTATCATAAGCTGGGTCCATACCCTGCCCTTCTCATGTGAAATACATTGTTTCTCTCTTCAGTTGGCTAAAATGTTGTGCTTGCTCCTCATGCTCTCAGATAACACAATATGAATACACAATTTCATTACTTCCTTGTTTGATAATCACAGCTGAAACAGCAGCAGTCTTGAAAAACTCCACCTGATTGAAAATATAACGGCTTCATGCTAAGCAGAATCAAGGGACTTGGGTCACTTGGAGATCTCAGACTAAAAGAATTAAAAATCTTTCTCTACCTGAAGGTGCAGACTTGGAGTTCTATTGATAATTTTAACTTTGCTATTCCATAAGCCCCAGGCTGCTTTCAGAGCTGTTTTTTCATCCTCAATCAAAAATTTTCCATAGCCATAACATATCAAGGACAACAGAAACAGAGTTACAAAGATAGGGGTGCAGACTGCTCTGTAAGAATGAATACAGCACTGCTATCTTCAGAAAACACAAAATCACCAAACTTCCCCACAGTGAGGAACAGTCATAAAGGGAACTTAATTCATAACACTCTGTCTTTTTCTCCAGCAAATTTACTCTTGGAAGTGCTCATATCCTATCTGTAACTTAAGTCTTCTCTCCATGACAAGAAGCAGAATTAAACATCTCCTCTAACATTACACTTACACATAACTTTCTGGACAGTTAACCAGGAGTTTTCACTCAGAACTCTGATGCATGACATATACACAGAGAATACAAAGTATTGTCCGAAGAAGGCTTCAGTCAAAGCTTATGACAAAAGGTCAGATGAAGCGCAAGGCAGAGTTGCCCATAATCTTTCAAAATTAATTAATGGTGTAAGGCAACAGAAAGCAAGCCCTTATATGGGTCAGTGTAGCAGCGGGGAGAACCAGGCAGTCAGAGCAACTTGACGGAATGGTCAGTCACCATGAAGAAGTGGAATAAATGCAGATAGATTGTTTCGAGGTTTTGTGTTATGGTTGCTGCACATTTTCAAAAGCTAGGAAGTTAAGAGAGTTATGGAAAAACACATTCACAGAAAGGATTCTCCAGTACTGCAAAAGCTATGTAAGATATTCAGTCAAAGTGATGTTGAATCACAGATAGAAAAATTACTGCTTAATGGTTTTATTGACATCCCTGCTTCTGCACCCGTACTGTAGTTATGCAAAAGAAAGCAGGAGGCATATGGTTTGTAAGTGAAATGAATTGATTTCTCTTCTATAGATTTAGCTAGTGTTTACCATCAACTGCTTCTGCACCAAGGCTCTTATGACTGACTTGACCTCATTGGGAGGCTTTTCTGCATTTGAAGGACTTTTCTGCTATCAACTTGCATATGCTTGCCAGCAATTCATGATAAGATTGTGATAGATGTGTTGCAGAAATTGAAAGCCATGTAAAGCTAGACAAATGAGAAGTTTTATTTAGAGTTAATAACCTGTGATAGCACTGCATAATTGTATTTTTTCCTCTAGAGTAAATCTATCCAAGAACAAATGAAAGAAAAAAACTACCAAACAACCAAAACTTCTTTCAAAAAACTTTCTCCTTCTGGACACTATCAATTTCTTGAAGCATGGTCATACCATGATCTGTCACAAAAAATTGCTGGATAGGGTTTAGCACAATCAGCCCACTTCTTACTGTAGAACCTCTAAGTCGTACACATTGCCACAAATATCCTATTACATTGATTGATCATTAGCAATTACGTCTGAAATAACCTTCTTGTCACATTCCTGTGTAACAATAATGCCATTTAGTTGGCTCTGGTGTTCATCCACTAAGGAAATTCCTTGTAAATCATGTATGATAATGATTCTCAGCTTACCTGTGTTGACTTTGCTGTTTTTCTTCAGGGGCACCTAGGTTTGCTAGAATGTTATCCCCAGTCTGACAAGGAATTTGAAAAACTTAGTCATGTCCTACACAGCCTATTAAGAACTAAAACAAGGCACAGTATCTGGCTGAAACTTACTTTCTTCATCATTCTCTAACCACACCAGATGCTTTTTACTGTATCATTTAGGAAGTCTTTTTCAGAAAAAGATCCTTAGTGACCTCTAACAGGCTGTCATCTTCTTTTTCTCTATAAGCAATCAAGCAACTATAACAATAGTCCTTTTCAGAGTAGTGAGAACCTGGGCAAAATGCACTGTGTATCAGAGAGAGATGAAAACAGTGACAGCAATAAATTCACAACCTTGACATTTTTTGCCTTTGCTCCATTTGAACATTTTCCAGTAGGAAAGATGTCATTGGTCTATCCCTGTACAAGACACTCTTCTTTAACTCACAAAAGTTTTCTGAATTTTTTACTCCACTGTGTATGAAAACACGACTGTGGAGAAAAACAAGACAGGCAAGGCAAGAGAGAAAGAGAGAGGAAGAGAGAGAGAGAGAAGGGGAGAAAGAGAGAGAAAGAGGGAGAAAGGGAGAAAGGAGGAAGGAAAGAGAGAAAGAGAGAGAGAAAAAGAGAGGGAAAGAGAAAGAAGGAAAGAAGGAAAGAAAGAAGGAAAGAAAGAGAAAAAGATGAATGAGCGCACAAGCACATATGTACACTTTCTTCAGAATAGATAGTAACCCTATTAAAACTTGATCCTGGATCTGGTGTAGCAAGTGTTCATCCACACATTTTCTGAATCAGAAAAGCACCTTCATTTTCAATTTTCCTTTAAACAGTGAAGTTCTTTGACTGCCAAGCTATTGACTATTCTGGAACTGGTCTTCCCCCAAAAATAGTTAGACTAAAAACTGAAACAAATTATGTGAATAATTTTCAGTTGTCTTGGACAGACAATGGAGAGGTGAAAGGGAGTGAGCAGTCTTGGAGAATAATGCTGAGGGTTGATCAGCCAGCTGGCATGTAGCATTGCATTATTAAACTTCCAGAAGGGAGAGAACAAAATGTAAAGAGCAGTACAGAGACAACAGTGTCTTAAGAGACAAGAGATGCCTTTTCAAAACTTAGTCAGAGGTGCAGAACACATGCTAATGTTTTGTGCAACACTGGACAGAAATGGAGGCTACAACTGACTCTGATGGCAAGGAGACCACCAGGTCTAGTAATGGCACCTCTCTGTCTTTCAAAGTGTGTTGGCATGCAAGTATCAACATTTCTCTTTCACAGCTTGGTTACAATTTGTAGCTTGCCTAAAATTGTTACAAAAACAATTGCTTCGTTTAATTGAAACCTTGTAGTTCTCCACCTGAAACCAACTGATCAATATAACAGGAATCTTTCAAAATGTGCCAATGGGAAAGAATTTCTCCAACAATTCAGAATTACGCCTTAGGGGATGTCTTCTTTCCATAGCAGCTGTAGCTTATATATAGTTTGCCATCAGACTCTTCATAGCAGTGGTGGTACTGCCAAGCTTTTTGTTACTTCCAAGACAAAACCAGCTTTTGTTACTTCCAAGACCTGCCAGCCTCAGGTCATTCACTTCTTAATGCAGATGATGTTTGTACATCCACCACAAGCTTCAGCTCAGCAGGGAAGTCCAGCCTGTAATCTCTTGTGCTGGATTTCTACTCTCTCCCCTTATCCTCACCATTGCCCTAAGTGGCAAAAGACTTAATTGCCCCAGGCTGTTGTTCTCTGTTTTTTCTGGAGATTCAGCTGCCTGCTTTCAGTTTCCAGACCAGAGGGAACTGAGGAATTCCTTTTAGGCAATCTATATGGTCTAGCAGTTCACTGTGAGCAGTGCCTTATTGATTTCTGCCATAGCCTCCACAGCTGACTCTAGGATCAGAGGTTCTGGCAATGGCTAACAAGTTTAAACAATTAGTCCCATCTGTTACTACTTGGTGAAAGGCTTGTCAGTCTCAATGTACCTTGTACTGTAGCTTTTAGTGGATTTCTAGTCCCATTCACTTTGCCTCAATGACCTCTGCAGTTAATGGGGGTTATTGGAAAATTATATTTTTCTTCAAAAGCTTTTCTTTCTCCTCTCTGCTTTTTGTTTTCAGAACATAAAAGCCATTTAGGTTGTGATGTTAAAAAACAGCAGTGCAGGCAATAATCTGTTGCTCTCCAGTGAGAAAATATGTGTCCTTGTGTACTGTGTGTTGTGTCTGATACCAAAAAACATCTTTGTCAATCAGGTGCCAGCAAAGTAATTCATTCTGAATAGAAAGGTTTGCTGAGAGCAGTATTATTCTTTTAAATGGTCATATTAAAAATCCTCACCCTCTTCAAGGCTGAGAACTTCTCATTAGTATAATTTCACCATATTAAAACCTTTCTTTTTTCTCTGTCTAACCTTCTCAGAGCAGTAGTTTGCAGTTTTGTCATACACACAGTAAAATTACTTCAATGTGAGATTCCTACCATTGAATGGGCCCAATTATGCCAATTTTCATAATAATTAGCACTATACACTAGAAGCAGGTCCTATTAACTTTGGCTGTGCTATTCCCTTAGGTGGCTCTCAAAGGCCACTCCAAAAGTGGTCCAATGTTCACCATCCTTTTCTTTACTGCAGGCCTAACAGACCTCAATATTTCCCTACTGTTCATTGCCTGGAGAAACGTTGGGTCAGAAATATATCTAAAATAATATCTGAGTGAAAAGACTGTGCTTACCACCATTTTGTTCCCTGCCAGCTTTGCAAAGAGATGGTGACTTGCAAGGTCTAAGGGAAGAACCAAGAAAACTTACTACGTTAAAAATACATCTGTATCTTCTTGATGTCTAAGACCTAGCACTCATCTCAGGCATCACAGCTTACATTCCATAAAAAGAGACACCTCAGCCACCCTCAGATTCGCTAAGAGAACAACCACATGGCTGAAGCCTGCCCCAGCTGAGGCTTGACCACTGCAGTGGTTAGTCTGTGCAGATACTGCAAGCACATACTAGTGAACTATGCTGCTGTCCAGACAGAATGCTGACTAGCAGTAGATGCCTAAATTCTAGATGCAAAGCCTGCAGGTCCAGAGAGGCAGTATACCAGTTTCTAGATTCTGACTTTACTCCCATTTTCATCTCTTGGTCTATTTTTGTCCTTTTTGCTTATTGGACCATTTGTGCCATTTCTCTATTCCCCTTTCAGAGTCAACAGAGATTTGGTTCCCTGTACCTGTTTTCTCACAGAAGTCTGTGAGGCCACATGCCCTTCAGTTTATCGTGTCCTGAGAAATTCTGTCCCTAAAAGAAATCAGGATGTTTTCCAATATGTTCTGGAAGGGACCCATACTTGCTGTGCTTGGGTGTAGAGACAACAATCTCTCCTGTTTCACTCTCAGAGGCAATCAGGAGCCACCAAGAGTAGTTTCATTTGCTGCCTGCAGGAAGTCCTTTTGGTTTTGCACTCTCATGTACATTCCCTGGAGTCATGATCTACGTATACAGGTGTTGCCATTGTGCAAGCCACTAATAAATCAAGTTCAACTGCACCTTCTCATCCTGTCAAATATTCATCAAGTGCAATTTTCAGCAGCTCAGAACTATTCACACTGTTTATCCTTGGCAACAGCATGAAAAGTAGTTCTAACAAAGCACCAGTTCCTGCCTCACCAGCAGAATGATGCACAGAGATCATCCCTTGCTGGTGGGTGCAAGGGTTCTACCAGGGGTGCCTGACAGCAACCATGAATGAACTACAAGCAGACTCCCAACCTCTCTCATTTGAAGTAAAATATGTGTCCTTCTTTCCATTCTCATTATAACCAGCATAAACAGGAGGAAGACTTACAGAAAGAGGGTACAGAGTTCCTCTCCTTTCTCACAAGGAAAAGGCATTGTTCCCAACACGGTATTCTGGAAGTCTGAAAAGACATTCCCACTCCATACTTGGGTCTGTAGCTCTCCTCTGTGCCCTCACCACATTCAGGCACTGCCGCAACTGTCTCCTGATGTTTGTTCTTTCCTCAAATATCTGTTCTGCAGATGTAAGTGCAATTATAAGTTGCTGCCTTTTCCAGAACCAAGCATATGTAGTGGGTCCAAATATAATCCAAGTCCCAGGTTAGAGACTGACAGTATTCCCCAATTTCCTTCTCCATCCCTGGAGGGCCTTCTGTCCTGGCACTCTTCCTTGACTCTCTATGTTGCAAGAAAGGTCAGTTGGTCTTTCAATGTCACCTCCTCCAGGGATAGGGTAAGCAATGCTGTCAGCAGAGGACTGCAAGGCAGTGGGGGAAATAGAATGCATACTGGCTTCAAAAGGAATAAACAGCATTTAAAACACCACTGTTGGTGCCACGTGCTGGGGTAACTGACATGGCTGTGATAGCTACATTGAGAGACTGAGTGTTTCAATACCACCCTTTTCAGCCAAAAACATCAATAAAAACAAGTTGATGCGGCCTCCTTCCATCTGGGTGTCTTCTTCCCTTTCCATGTCTAGTGACTAACATCCCACCAGCTGAAAATGTGGCCATACGTACCACATGCAGATAAAGTAACGCCCCTCTTCTCAAGGGTTAAGGAGCACCTCAAACCCTGGGTGAAAAGACTTCTCTTCCCTTCTCTCCAACTAACACAGCTGCCCCACTGAGCTATTTCATCTCAACACATGGCATTTAGGAAAATCTGGACAGTGAAATAAGGATGCATAGGGACAGGCTATATTGTATAGCCATGATAGCAATGTGCAGTCAGGTCAGGAGCAAGGATGAATTAGACTAAGGGATGGAGGGAACATTCCCATGCCTGTCCAGGACACTGTGGCAATGGTGCCAAGAGGATGCCAGCAAGAATATTTCAGAGGCTCCATGGGCAAGGTTTTACCTCATGAAAGTCAAAAGAAAACAGTATAAAAGCACTAAAAATAAAATCAAGGTGTAAGAGAGAGAAAGAGTAGTCAATAATGGTCCAAACAAAACTTAGGTGCATACATAATGTTACAGAATTAAAAGGAAGCAGCTGAGCTTTATCTCTTCCCTGATCTAATCAGCAAGACCTCAGTGTCAATCTCTGTGCTTGCTTTGCTGTAGATATATTGCTGATGTGTAGCATCACAGAAAGGGCCTATCATAGAATTTTCCATTACATGTTTGAATTAAGCAAAAGACATGTATAACTGAATAGAGGGGTCCTTGCTCTCAGGATTCTATAATTCATCTTTACCTTGTAAATAAATACTTTTGACTGGCTTAAATTGTCATGCTGTGCACCTCAGTCAGCCTCAGGTCAGAAGATAGAAACACCTTTTGAATGCAGAGTCACTTAAAACATATTTTAGGTGCGACTTTCTCATTCCACCACCAAGGTGAGGTAAGATGAAGTGTTCATTTCCACAAGGTTTTCCCAGAGAATATTTTCTGGCTGTGGTGTTTGCCTTATCTTGAAGTTACAGCACTTTACTTACTTAGGCAGCAGCCACAAAGAGGCATATGTGTAGAGAGTATGTCCTTATCTAATCTCCCAGGAAAAAAAAAAGTTAAAAAATCCAGACCAAATATGACAAAAGTGTAAAAGACTTAAACATATATTTTTCCACTAAAACAGGAATACAGAAAATGAGATCTCCACTGTCAGTGATTTTCTTTTCAGCTGATTCTTTCTGGGGCTGGCATCTATAGGATGCCATATTATGACTGCTTAATTGTAGCGTGGAGTACAGGAAATTGCTGCTATTTTTCAGAACTGGTGGAATTCTTTGACAGCTTAATACGCTTACACACTTTACTTCCACCTAGTTGGATGTGTATTGGTGATAGTAGGGAGACAAAGCTACACTGCCTGGCAGAGAGATGAGCAGGAAGAGTGAACAGCAGAATAACACCCTTAAAAATGGCACTTAGGAACAATTGCCATCAACATGCTCCTGGATTTCTTATGGATCATCAGCAGTTTCACAAGGACTTCTGGTAGGATCTGTACACTATCATTTAAATGAAGGAGGTTTTTCTCAAGATTCTGGAAGTCCTATACTCTTTAATTTATTTTAAAAGCATGATGAGTATTCAATACAGGCTATCCTATGAGCTTTATTTTCTTCCTCAGAACACATAAAAAGAAATAAACCTTTTTCTGAGTTTAGCTTTAAAAATCTTTTAAAAATTTTTTTAAAGCTAAAAATCATCCTGGATTGCATAGTGACATCTTGTGGTGCAAGAAGAGCACAGCTGAGTGGGAGTTCAGAATTGTGATTATTATCAGCATAGCTCCAAAATGCATAATAGCACTTTGTGTCTGGCTTTTGATTTTCTCAACAGAGGACTGCTGCTGGATTATCATCACACCCTGTTCATTATGCCACCTAAAATGCTTTTTCTGAACGGGGTATTAACTTATAATTAATCATCTCTCATTAATGTAAATTTATCCATGCAGGCATATTTAATCAGAGTTCTTTCATTTTTCATAATATTTTAATAACAGAGCACCAAAAGAGACTTTCAAGATATAAAGTTACATGAATAGTGTTTATAATCTGAGTCTATTCAAGGGGTTGCATTCTTGGCTTTCAAGGAAGCTGGAAAATTACGTCATTTGAACCTATGCAATCTCATTATGATTAACCTGCAAACAAGATATGCTTACGGAATGTTACACATTCTGTAGAAGTCATTCATAAAAGTGATGTGTTTTCCAATAAGAGTAGTTATAAATGTAGGACTTAATTCATTTTAGAAGCCTCAGCACACCAGTGTATCATCAGAACAATCAGAAGTCAAAGGCTTTCAGTGAATGCAATGAGTGTTTATATAAGTGGATGCATTTAAGTATGTGACAGATTTGGGGATTATTAAATTTATCTCATTTAATTTTTTTAATTCTTGCTCTAGAAGCAGTATAAAGGTCTGATTTTTTAATGAGTATTGATGGCAGCTGTCACTAAAAAGACGGGCTTGTTGTGAATAATAAGCCTGCACTCATTGTAGGCACTTACTACTACTGCATTTCTGACATCATTTACACCTTATCTCCTCCCTAAAACGCCAAAACCCAGCAATATGCTCTATTATTCTTTGACAAATTTTCTATTCAAAGATAAGTCAGGCATGTTATGAACAACAGAAACACTTCAGAATCTTCATGAATTTGGAGCCTTGTGAATAAAGCAAACAGGGCTCAAACCTGTTTGCACAAACCCCAGGTAAGTTTGGAGTAAAGCTGTCTCTTTGAAGTGATCTGGACCATATGCCATCCCTAAGCCTGTCACCCCTGCCCAGATTTAACATGCATTCAATTAGCTTTCAAGAGTCCTTTTTTGCTCTCATCCAAAGCATGTGTTTTCCATTGTGATGTTAGAAAAGTTAATAAATAGACTGCAAGCAGACAACTTTTATAAACAATGAATTCTAAAAATAATATCACCGCTTGGAGTAGACCAGTAGGTGTTTTGTGCTATATATAGACTGTGATCAGTTTCTATATCCTCATTAGAAATATTCATTACTAAAGCAACCAATTGTTGAAAAATTGAATGTTTCTCCAGGATTAGTGGCCACCTGGGAGCAGATTAAAGCTTGCTATAAATTCAAGGCCATTAAGACCATTTCATACTTAGTAGGAAGAAAATGTCCAGTACAAAATTATTTATTCAAATGTTTGATTTTTCCAATTGAGGAAATGTTTGATCCTTCCAATTAAGGATCTCCCTGTGTTTTACAAACAGCAGTGATTTCATAACTCGGCATCCAAAGTGGGTAGAGATGAATGGTTACCCCACTTTCTGACATAATGTAACAGACACACAGAAAAATTAAACAAATTATCAAAAATTCCAGAGGAGATCTGCCAAAGCCTTTTTTTGTCTCATGTATGGGTTTGTGTCAGGGCAAACAGGGATCATTTTTCTTCCAAGCAAGAGCTTTGGCAGTTACAGAGGGCACGTTCTGTGCATTTGTACCACTCTGATTCCCTTTCAGTCTCACATTTGGTTTATGGTTGTTTCTGTCTGCTTCCCACACACCACTTTCTCTGAGTAAAACAAACACCACAGTCATCACCTAAAGAGAGCTTGCTGATGAATTACCTACTAACAAATACGAATTTTAACAGATTTTAATTTTGGTAGATGATAGGTTAAAGATATCTCTTGTTTTCTCCTCCAACCATTTTTATACTACTTTCCTCCATAAAAAAAGAGGTGAGAGACAATGCGACTTGAGTAATTTAAGTCAGACACACATCCGTAATGAACAGCTAAGCCTCCTCAGTGGAAACAAGAATTCAGAAGAAGAGAGTCAGACTTGTTTATTACAGCCATAATTTCTCCTTTTCAGGAAAGGGAGAGAAGGGGCCAGGGAACAAACAGCAATGCTTCCCATAACAAAACATTTAAAGGGATGGGAGATAAAAAGTGTATATATGCAAAGCAGTTGCAAAACCAGAATCTTATGACACTACTGTAACTAGATGAGGGTGATGGTAGCACTGGAGTTTATCAACACTTTTGGCACCATGTCCTGTGGGGTAGAGAAGTGATGAGGAACAAAGTAGCAAAGTGAAGTGGAATGAAACAAGTATTTGCTGTAAACTCAGGGGATTAAAAGATGTTTGAAATATTTAGAAATCAAGCACTGGGTCTGTGCCCTTTCACTGGCTGTCTGCAGGACTGAGGAAACTCACAGGTGCTGCTCCAAGAAATTGGTTGTGTGAGGAAGAGTATGCCATGGCAACATTTCTCAGCAGTCCTCCAGCAGCACAGAAATGGAGAGGTGCAAGAGCAATACTTACATCTCACTGACGTGGCTTCCTCTCACCTCTCCTCTGCATTAAGTGCTGTACAAAAAGCTTTAATGGCCTCAGGCACACTTTCTTAAGATTCATCTACATTTAGAACGTGAGCAGTAGCCTCTTCTGGCCAGCAAGGTGGATTATAACTCTTTAGACAAGGATCTTCCTCATCCAGGAGAAATGCGGAAAACATAGACCTCCACAGAGGGATCAAGGGAAGATGTGTGGAGGAAAGGCTCAGAGCGCTTCTGAACTTCTAACATAACCCAAACATATATGACCCAGGTAACTACTAACTCCAATCCAAATTCCTGTATCAGTTTTTTTTTTACCTGTCCCAGCCAGCAGCACACTACACCCCCGCCCCTTCCCCCCGCCGCCAATAAAAGGAAGTCAGGATGTGTAAACAAGTCCCTGGTAGATCATCAGAATTTGCTTAGGCACAGATGAATGACTTAGGCAATGCTCACATTAAATTTGCCCTTTGCCACAGGCTGTCTATGGAGCAGTAAGCTATTTTTGCTCTGGTACCATTCTGTATTGTAAACACAATTGTTCAAAATCAACTGTCCTAAAAATATAAAGATGTATATACCAATAATTATTTCTCTGTGAATAACAACTGTGAGGTTTATTTCCCTTCTAGGCTCCAAGCTTCATGGTAGGAGCTTCACTTACTTAATATCTTTAAGCCATGGTAGGAGCTTCACTTATTTAATATCTTTAAGCCTTTTTATTCAGTTATGAGGCTTGTGCTACAGATCTGTGAAGTAACAACTCCAATGCTTTTTAATAGATTTTTAATCTATTATAGATTCTTACAAGTATCATATTCAGAATCTACCCCCTGAAGTTGCTCCTACAAGCAACTGTAACTTCACATTTGGCAATATTTCTCGGTTTTCATCTTAAAAGTATTTCCATGCTACATCACTTTTGTAATGTCACTTTGGAGTCTTGTTAGGACTGTCAAGGGAAAAAAGACCAACACTGAAAACCAGAACAGAATATAAGTTGTTATGTCTTTAAGATACTAACTCAAAAGAGCAAACAATGCCAGTTGTTTAAAGGCACTCTCCACAGCAAAGAAATAGTCATCAGAAATTAGGTATCTGACCTGATCACCTTCCTAAAGCCTTTCAAGAATGTCTGCCAGTAAAGCAGAAGAAAATAAACAGTCCTAAAATGCTACAGTTTTTTTCCTGTTCTTGTACCCACTTTCATTTTCTGTATTCCTCATTATATTGCTTGTATTAATCATATTTTTTCATTCACAACTGTCTAGAATTCTTTTCACTTTTCTGTTCATTACTATGTCTTTCTTTTACCTGCCCTTTTCTTTCTTTAAAAAAATTCCTCTCATGTATTCCTTATCACAATCATGGCAATATCCTCTCTCCTAGGACCTGCTTTGTTTTTCAGCCCCATTTCATTCCTCCCTAACGACCTTGCCTTTTCTTCCCTTGCCTCCGGTTATTGACAAGGGAATCATCAGGTCACACCCTACTTGCCTGCTGGGAAAAGAAATGGGGTGAAGGGAGTGATGTGACCACTAGAAGAATGCATATAAGCCATTCTGGCTGTTCATTTGTCACACAGGCCAGCTGCCTATTTACTTTCCTGTGCTGCCGTGTTGCCCTTTTTATGCTTCTCTCTCACATTACTACTATGTTTCCTGATGCAGTTTTATCCCTAAACACTGTTACAGGGCAGGCACCAGACCCCTTTTGATGTCATAGGCGTAGCAGGAGCCTGTGAAAGCAGACTTTTGCTACGACAGAAGTCCTTCCTGCAGAAGTTGTGCTCAGTCCCATGAAGGTGACGGATGTTTAGTAAGGATTTCCATTCATTATTGTATAAAGCCAGGCTCCCAGAAATTGCCCAATGCTAGGAGAAGGGGGGAAACTGATAAGATAACTGGGGAAAAAAAAAAAAAAAAAAAGAAGAGAGAAAGAAAAAGATAAACCATTAATATATGAAATAGAAAATTGAAAGAATTGAGTCCATTTGAAATGGACTTGAAATTTGCTTAGGAGAAAGCCTATCAGGTAGAGCCTGCCACTGCTACACTGCCTTTTCCCTTCTAGCCCAGGTGATGGCTCTTATGCAAAAGAAATGGCACTCAAATGGTTGGTTTAGAGATGGAGCAAGAACAGAGAAAGAGAGTCCTCCTAAATGGAGGTAATGTAGTCATGGAAAAAATATACTCACTCTAAATATTTGCAGTTCTGGGAAACTTTCACTGAGTATACAAAATCAACATTGTTAAGACATTCAGTAGGTCTGTCTTCCTTCTTATTGCACTGAGCTCAAAAGGCAGACTGTGTTAGTCATTGGAGATAGAATTTCTCATACACCTTTCTAGTTAGTTAATTAACCAGAGTGCACTGAATTCATTTTCACAGTGATCTTAATTTGAAAATATGCCAATGCTCTGCTTTAGTGAGTATTTCCTCATTTTACAAATCTCATTCAGCACACAGAGACAATTCTCATTTCCAGTGAAGTTAAACCTCACATTAATCTTTATCTGGATTCAGAACCGAACTCCTGCCATGATGTGATCTGCTTAACTAAGAGAGGCAAGGGCTTTTTTAAAAAAACATTCCTAGGGTCATACTTGAGGTGGGAAGACTGCCTCTGAACAGTTTTTCTTTAGGAGCAAATTGTAGTTAGCCTTGGCCTAATAGCAATGAAAGAAGAAAAAATGCTGCAGCTCTTCCCTGCATCCTAGTACATCTGAGGATACCTTTGCCAGCTGCAATTCAACTGCATATGGTTATGGCAAAGTTTGCAATAGGGAATCTAGTTTGTCTAGGTAGCTGAGCCAGAGTCTGGCAATATCCACCAGGAACACTGTAACCCCAAAGCTGGCAGCTGAGACGATATTTACAGAGTATTTTTCGTACCATCACAGGTCCACTAGCTAAAACGCAGATGCCCACAGATTTGAGCTGACCAAGGATAACTGAAGCCTCTAAGCAACTTTACTTGCTACTTAAACCAAATAAAATTATGTCACAGGACATATCAGAGGTAAATAATTGTTTGAGATACCTGGACCTTAATAGACACAGCAGGACCTCACTCTTTAACTGGCTTATAGATGTATCCTTGAAACCTCAGCAAAGTAAGAACAGAGGCATACAGCAGTTGTAGCAAAGACTGTGGTAAAAGGAATGGGTGAAAGCACAGACATAATGGAAATGTTTGTGCTTCAGCATGACACTTCATGAGTGGGTCCACTTTCCAAAACAAGATATTAGAAATTGGTGCAGCATGCACAGGTCTGAGCTACCGAAAATGAGAAGAATCCTTCCTCCACCCATTAGCTCCTGGCCCATCCTGACAAAAAATTCAGAACTGGGAAGAAACATATGGTCAGAATATCAGCAAAAGAATAGTCTTTTTATTGCAACTGATGAGCCGTAGGCATGTAAGCCTTGGTATCATTCATTTATAAGCCAGTAGCTAATGGAGAGATCACATTTGTAATTTAGATGTTAAAGTGCATGGGTGTTTCTCACCCTCCTAAGTGGTGCTTTGAATGTCTTAAATATTTCAAGTTCTCTCCTCAAAATTACATCAGACATCTGGGATAGCTGACTGTTCTTGCTAATTAATTCTTATGTTTAGTGCTCTGCCGTTGTCACCATTTGTTCATGGACTTTTCATTATCATAATATTTGTTTATCTGACTAAAAGCAAACAATAACATTTTGAAGTACAGTACACTAAACGCAGCTTCCAGTGCAGGCAGAAAAGCATACATGAAAGTCTCTTTGCAAAACATGTGCCTGCCAAACCACATGCAGTGATGCCTCTAAATGAGTAAATTTAGGTAATTAACACAAAGCTAAGCCAAAGAAATACAACAGGAATGAGCTGCCAGGCACCAATTACCTGTATAGCTAAAACTGGGGACTAGAATTCACAAAGGCTTCTATATCAAAGTCATGGGGTTTGTTCAGCACTTTCTTTTTTTTCAATCAAAAGCCTCTCAGCTCTGTCTTATGGCCAGTTTTTCCTTCTGATAAAGCAAGACTGGTGACAAATGCAGAAACAGATTAAGTGGTTTCAGTGGAGCTAACACCTGCAAACTCACAAGCCACACTTTGAAGCCAAAACTGACTCTTGCAGTAGGGCTTAATAGTTAGAAAGTGTTGTGTATTCTTCATGATTATAGCAGAATGGAAGTTTAAAGAATGTTCCTCACCATTCATGGAAATATGGGACCCAGGAGGGCCTTCCTGCAACGTGCAGATATAAAATCTATCAGTAGTGTAGGAAGAAGCATCGTCTTTGTGGTATCTGCTGTGATGGCACATGCTCCAGGCCATTCCTGCAAAGCTGCATGAGAAGAATGGCAGAAGTCTCGTCTGGCACAGCGTAGCACACATACAGCCATCACAGGCTGGGCTCATCAAGTACCATCAAGACAAAATAATAAAATATTCCTAGTTTGTTTTGTAATGCATGCTGGACTATAGCGGTTCCTAAATTCAGGAATCCCCCCACCCACCCTTCTTTAAAGCAAAAAGCTAAAATAATCCTGTTGCCTTTAAATTTAAGGGTTTTTCAAGTAACTTAGGTCAAAGTCCTCTCCTTGCTTTATCAAGTAAGGATTCTCCATCAGACTCCAAAACCCTTCTTCCTTCAAATTTACAAATATGAGTTGTATAATCACATAGGTATAGGAATCCTCCTTATCTGATTCATTCACATTAGAATGGAGGAAATGTGACTGGAAAAGTCAAAACAAGTTTAGCTTGTTTTTTAATTGCATTTACAAAATAAGAAAAATTATTCCTCAGCTTGTTGACTTAATTGTCAAATCGTAAGAGCTCTCCTAGAAGAAATAAACATGGAAACCTGGTTCTCCTCTTATTTACCCTAATTTTACATTGATGTAATTCCACTGACCTTGAGTGTTACTCGAGACTTATGTCAGCAAAAATTATTGGAGATAGAAAAAAAGACTGTTGGGCTGAAACCATTATTCACATAGTCAAATTCAACCGTGGGCAAGTTTTACAGTCTCTTTCTCCTCTGTAAAACTCAGCAAAATCACTGATAGTCAATCACTCCCCTAAGATTTATGAGGACATCTCTGATATCACATTAGAAGTCTAGAGATATAAGCACAGACAGGTATGAATGAGCAAAACCCCCCAGGAATTACAATACACCTTACATGTGAACCATCAGAATTACAAACTCTACCTAAGCAGTGAGATAAGGAGTAAGCAGAAAGACCTTAATGCAAGAGAGAACAGATAGGATCTTGGCAATGAAGAATTAAACATAGAAATTAAATTGCTAACATTTTTGTTTCCCTGTAATTATATTAATTTATTTGCAATTATTCACTGCAATAACACTGATCTCAATTAATTCGTTTGGTATTAATGCTGCTATGAGAAACAGTTCCAAAAGAGTTCCCTAGTAATTCAGAATTAGTTAAATGTACCATTAAACCAACATGTGATCAGTTCATTTCTGTTGTTATTTGCAGGATCTATTGAAAAAATATTTCCTTTCAGTCAGCTTTCTGAGACACTCATCAGCCCCACAGTTTCTATGTCAGGGCGTGCCTCTCATTTAACCTTATTCCTCATTCAATTTTCTCCTGATGCATTAGTATTAAACCATAAATAAATGGCAAATAAGCATTGCTTTGGCTACACAAAAGAACAATCATTAAAGAAACCTCTCATAAGATATGAATCAGAGACAGGAAGTCTTTACTATTTTTTCACTCAAACTTCCCTGGCTGAGGAGCTGCTTGCAGGAGCATGCTCCACTTATACTTATGTCTGGCCTTATTTTTTCATTCTCAAACCATTTTTACCAATTTCTCAGTAGCTTTTGTAAAATATACCCAGGTATACCCAGGCAATAGAGAATCTATTAGAATCTAGTATAGTATGATTTTATATAAGTTTGTTCTCAGTCTAAAATGTAATCCAGCATGAGGAAGCATGCAAACAAGAAGGAAATGAGGGCTGAGAGACAGGCATTCTGATGTGAAAAACATGTCTAATTAATAAAGTGAGATATGCAGAGAATTTAAACCGTTTATCCTAGTGACCTCTGCAGAAGATAGAGCAATGAGACTGGCAAGTTTATGTTTAGCATGCAGAGATGGACATTAATTTTTGCTGTTTCTTTTAAACAGCTCAAAGCAATTTTCCATAACCTATATCCCTGCATAGCTATCTAATGCTTCTGAAAATCAGTGAGAAGGTGTAAACCATAACAGGATCAGTTCTTTTCTCTTAATGTTCCATATACAGTTTCTGTTTCTTCTTATCCTTCTCCCTTATTTCATTTGCTTCATTGTGTGTTCTTGTCTTGGTTTTAAAAGACAGGTGTCTGTAAGGAAGGCAGGAACCTCCCTTGGAATGGAAAATGCAACCCCCTTCCCTTCAGATTACTACTTGAAATGAAGGGGCTTTCAGGCAAAGGTATGAGGAATAGGAACAACAGTTCTTTACTAATATATATATATATGTATAACAAGGCAAACAAGCAATAATAGCTATGGCACTGAGAACAAACAGAAGCAGTAACCCAGTGCCAGCCTCTCTCGGCTCTCAGGCCCTTTCCCCTTCGGTGCAGTGACGCTCACAGCCGGCAGGGGGCGCTGGCGGCTCCCGGTGAGCAGGGCGGGTGCGATGGTTCCCCCGCGCCTGCAGGGGGCGCTCCGCAGCGAGCTCGGGCACCACGCGGGAATGGCGGATGGAAAAGCTTCCCTCACAAACCCNACCTCAGTAATGTACATGTGTGGGGAAAAATTCTTTCAAAAGAAAAAGAAAATTAAAAGAGAACTCTTAAAACCCCAACAGTTCTGTTTCTTGAAGGATTCAGAGAAGTTCTTGTGTCCTTAAATTGAGATTAATTACCTTTGAACTAACAGAAGTTGCTGGCCTCAGCGCTGTGATAACCTGGTTGAATACAGACCACGTTATACAGTTAAGATTAGATGTTTTGCGGATTCCAAAGCTTTGCAACACAGAATTTTCATGACTTATCCTCAGGTCTGGAGTGTATTTAAGACTGTTATAAATCAGGATTGGTTCACGGATTCCACTTCATCTGCACATGTCTACACAACCAGACAGATGCAATGCTCGCTTGCTGAGAAAGGAGGAAAGGAGGGAGAGAGGGAGGGAGAAAGGGAGGCAGGAAGGAAGGCAGGAAGACAGGCAGGAAGGCAGGAAAGCAGGCAGGAACACACTTGCATGTCCTATTTTACTATTCAAGATAGTAATGCCTCTGCTGAAGTCACTCAAGCTCTGCTGCTGTGAAATTCAAATACAGAGAGAACAGAACAGGGTTCATATCAGAATTAAACCTTGATCAAATGCAGGAATCCCACATTTCTAAAGAAAATGATCACATGGCAGAACATAACCACATGTTCAAAACCCAAAGGGCACATTTTTCAGAAGCCAATATCCAAAGAGATCGCCATGTGCAAACTTCTGCCATCTCAAATCTGGGTCCAGAGAAAATAGCAAACAGCAGATGCTGCTACTGGCACAAGTACATCACAAGCTATGGCTTGCCCTCCAGATTTGGGGTGTTCATGATGTCCTTGAACACTGCTCTAGAAAAGGAGTACAAGAGACAAGAGGGACCCAAACAGCAGTATAACTCGAAAATCAATAGCACATAAAATCATTTTTGCAGAAAAAAATACCATGCTTTAAATCACATAATACCTTGGTCCCAGTCCATGGTGATCTAGGCAATTATTGATTTCTGTGGAGTTTATGCTGACATATCATTAGCTAAAAGCCTGGTCAAGAATTCAGAAAGAATGCTAAAAGCGTTAGATTTATCCTGACTGTGGTGTACTAACATCAACACCTTGTGATTTATACTGGTGTGAGAGGGAAAAACCCTGTAATACAGACACAGAGCTGAGTAGCTAAAGATCATGAGAACAGCAGGCTTTTTTTTACCATGAAGGTAACACTCAGAAAAATAAAAACATATGTTATTTTATATGAATTTTCCTGACTTGCATTTCAAAAGAGGCATGGATAAATGATAGAAAATAAAAGCTTAAGGTGGCACAGAAAAAAAGAGAACTGACTCAAGAAGAAACAAACTTAATGCCAGGAATAATTTCCTGTCTCTGAGATCTGGTTAGTCTTGGGCTAGCACTCAAAAAAAAAGACTACATAAAGTTCATGGATGTGATGTTGAGAATAATCTTGTATCATCCGAAAGATAATGTCTGCATTATCTACGATTCTATGATCTAGGATTAGAAAAAGAAATCAGCATCTCAGTAGTGCTGAGCAAAAAAAATTTTGGCACAGCAAACTTCTTGTTAGAGCCAAATTAATAAGAAGATGCCTTCAAAGAAATAAGCTCAGAAAATAAGAGAGAAGAGTGCCTAGTCTTAATCAAAACCCTCTGTAGTACCAAAATAAACACAAACTGACTCCCAGGGCAGTCCTGTTCCAGCTAATATCTACCATACCCACACAATGCAGAATAGCCCCAAAACACATACCCATGTAAAGCCTCAAGAATGATTGAGAATGACTGAGTTCACACCTTTTATGGGTCTTCTTATTTCCTCCCAGACTGCAAAATTTAGCACACAGTTATCAATTAGTATATTAGAAAAACGGGGGGGGGGGGNAAAGAAAAGGGGGGGGGGGGAGAAAACAAAAATAATGGGTCACCTGTAAAACAAAAGAAAAAATAATGTTTAATGCATTAATATTTCATCTTTCACAGGTAGTATGAAGAAACAATGCAGCTAAAAAAGTAGCAAAAGCAAACATTTTTGCTTCTCGAGTATTCATTCAAAAGAGGAAAGAAGGTTTGTAAATGCAGATAGAACAAAAAAAGGGTGCTACAAACACAGGTATGTTGGGTAAATTAATCAGGGTAGTTCTTTCTTTTAAAAGGTCTTTCTTAAAGGTGCTTAAATCAAAAAGCAAATAAGCCATCTTGTCTTTTGAAATTTATTGAAGCAGCTTATCATCAAGGAGGAAAAAATATGTGGAAGAAGAAAGGAATATTTAGAGTAAAAGACCAGCACTCTCGATCAATAAATATTTTGTTTACAAGTATAGAGGGATGCATAGTCCTCCTTCAGTTTTGAAATCTAATTTCAGTTTTGAGACATTACGTGAAAATTATTTTTTTTAAAACCTTGGTATTAGTTTCTGGTGATACTTGTACCAGTGTATTTGCTAAAAACTGTTTGAACTCCATTTCTACCAAATACACAGTATTTGCTAGGTGTATGTCAAGCATATTGGACGCTGCCATCTCTCTTGAAAGGAATTTGCAGGTATTCCAAGCAATGCAGTCAACAGAAGCCCTCTTTAACAATGTTGATGTTGCAAAACAAATAGTAGCCCAAAAGATGAAAATCTCACTCTCCCTTTCTGGTAAGAACCTCTGAAAAGGTGGATCTTCCAAGCTATCCCTCTTCTGCACACCAAGCAACAGTGACAGTGGGGTTCTTACAAACAGCAGTGAACAACATTGACTACATTTTTGGGGTTTAAATAGGTTGAAAATAAATATTGGGATAAATATAATATTGGGCTTAAAAATTGTTAGTTGAAGCATCCCAAAACAAACATTGGATTTTTCCAGTCTTGCAATTCTAAAAAAGAAAAAAAAAGCAATAAATTACTGTTATTTAGTCACACTAAATAAACATTGTTACTGAAAACAGTAAGGAAAAGTATGTAAAATAAATAGCTCTAAGACCTGCTGAGCAAATGCTTTCATTTTGGTATTGTTATTGCTTCATATGTATACCGGGTAAATGTTTAAACCAAAAAGATGATAATAATAATAATAATAATAGTAATAGTAATAATAATAGTCATAGGAGAAGGTCAAGATCCATTTCTATGCAAACATCCAAGAAATAAGGTTGAACTTTTGGATCTGGGAGAGATTTCTAGGAAGGCTAACACACAGTCAGGTCAGTTTTAAAACAGAGATCATATTGTAGCCAGATAACTCTAACTGCCAGTCATTTTAAAAGAATGTGGAAAGCAATGTATGTATCTATAAGAAAAATAATTTTATGTGTTATCTGCGTATTTGGACATGGATTGTGACATTCATAGAATCATAGAATGTTAAGGGGTTGGAATGGACCTTAAAGATCATCTAGTCCCAACTTCCCCTGCCATGGCCAGGGACACCTCCCACTAGATAAGCTTCATCTTCCCTCTTAGTTCTTCTGAAATGTGATATATGAATTCGTGCTNTATTTATTACATGAAACATGCAGGAATATTTCTTCACCAGATCCAAGGTACTTCTATAGACAATGTGGACCAACTGTCAAACAAACAATCTCCTATATGGAAGTAGTTTTTTCTTACAATAGTTCTGCCATTGTCTGCACTTTAAAGGATGCTGGTTTTCTTCTGATTCTTTGTTTCATTTTTTTATTAATCATCTAATGCAGGATCTCCTTTCCACTAAGTGCTAAGTGAAAGGTATTTCCAACAGTACATAAGGTATTGGGAGAAGTTCAGAGAACAATCTACCTTCTCAGCTGCTAGAGGAAGATGCCACAGGAAGGGTCACCAAAATGTAAATCTTGGGACAGTCTTCCAATGCAGCTTGGAGCAGAAACTTGGCAGTAGCTTTGCTATTTTCTGTTTAATATATAGAGAGTATTGACAGTCACAGTGTATATTAAATTGTATTATTAAAGTGTACGTACGTGGTGCTCTGCAAAATCACAGGATGAGAAACATTCCCTGATTCCAGTTATCTATCTTATTTAGCAGGCAATAGCTAACATAAGAGAAACTACTGGTGAGGAGAGAGGTGATAGGAGGACTTACTGCTAGTCCTTGCTGGAGCAAAGAGATAAAGGCAAAGATTGAAAGTGAGCATGGGGTAAAATAACATTAGGTGCTGACAAAAACTAAGTCACAGAGCACTTTGAAACAATAGGTCTTACAGCTGCAGTCCTGAGGCAAGGAAGCGGAAATGGAGGAGTGATCAGGCAAATCAAGAAGTGAAGCATCTGAAAAGTGTCTTTTTCTTCCTGAAGTAGAAAAGCTGGAAGGAAAATGAGAGGCATTGAAGGAAAGATATAGTGATCAGGGAGATGGAGAGATCAAAAGGAGATTTGATCCGCAAAAGAGATGGAAGCAGAATTTTAGAGTGAAATAGGTGTCTGATTTTCCCTAAAATACCTCTAAATGCATGCCAAGGTCATGCCAGAAACTCTAAGATGCAGATGAAGCCACTTAATTCTTAATTCAAAAGAAAATGAGTTTGTGCAATGAAAAGATAGTGAACTGAAAAAAAGTAGGAAAAGTCTTTGGGGTAAAAACAGGAAACCATGTCTACTCGTTATCATGGGAAGTATTTAGGGATAACCTATTTTTGCCCAAGATTTTTCAGACAGAAATATATATACATTTGCTATTTAAAGCTTCCACCATAAGTTCAATCCATGGGAAACTGTACCTACACAAACAGTAAGCCCTTACTTTGGTTGACAGTAAATATATGCAAAGTGGACACGTCAAGACTTTTCAAACGTATAGCTGCCTATCTGTAACTTCTGAACAGTAGGAATCTCAGAAAAATACAGGCCTTCCTCACAGTCTCCCAAGACAGAATTATGAGACACAAAGAGAAATACATGTCTAGGGAACTCCAGACATCTTGTAGTCTTCCTAATGTCAGATTTATCATTTGTAGAGATTTTGCTGCTATGTATCTTCGATGTGTTTTCCAAAGTTTCCTGCCTATATACACAGACTCAATTTATCAATGGACAAATATTCCATAATATTTTTCGCAAATTTTAAGCACCTAGAACAGGTACCCAGTGTCTCTGGAAATTCAGAGGGCAGCACAGATTTTGGATTGGCAAGATTGAAATAGGACTCCATTTTGACTGTCAGCCTTTTCTTTCTTACTGATTGGAGAGTGGAAGAGTTACAGACACTGCTGATTTTCTGTGGAAGGAGGTTCCTGAACAAAAACATACTGGAAATATTTTCATTGGCAAAGTATAAGCTCATGCCAAAAAATGGCTTTACATAGACACAGAAAGAGACTTCACAATACATCTCCATGTTGTCCATGAGAAATCTAAATCCAGCACGTCATTAAAGAAGAGATGAAGAGTTGTTTACGTGCAAATTTTAAAATATGCTAACATAGACTAAGAGCAGCAAAGTTGAGCAGAGAGACACGAGTATTGAAATCAAACAGAAAATCAAATTGTAAAGAAATGTACTTTAGAGCAACTAAGATACAAAAGTCCAGAACATGTGAGGTCTAGAAATCATCAGGAGATGTCCTTGCTCAATGCAGAGTGTTTGAATCAGATGACCTTTAAAGATTCCTTCCAACACAAAATATTCTATGATACTGTGATTTTAAAAGCCTAGATATGTTATAATACTGTAGAAAAAACTAACAATGTTATTTCTGTACTTGTTTAATAGTACAAAAATGCATCTTTAAAATATTATCTTCACAGTAAATTAGAGAGAGGGAGAGAGAGATTTGTTTTAACTCCTCCAGCCTTATGGCTCCCATAGCATAGAAAATTCTATTAAGAGGACAGAGGAAAATGGTATAAATAATATAGAAATCAGTGGTGGATCACAGGTAAAGAGCAATCCCAGTGATCTCATGATTTTAACCAGACAGATCAGTTCTTTGATGAGCACATCCTCCTCGCTGCTTTCCATTTCACTTTGCACAATGAACAGAGAAACCTAGAGAGCAGTTTTATATTGTGTAGCTCTTGACCTGGATCATCTTCAGTATCCTATTCATGAATGCCACCTTCAGCTTCTAACTTCACTCTTGCATGCTTACTCTCCGTTCCCGTTAAGCAAATACACATTTTGCAAGCATATGAAGATTACTGCTTCCACATTTATGTGAATGATACTAAAATGATCAGTGGACAGCTATTCTCTACCAATATGAATGTATGTGGCATTCTTTTATCAAATGAAATCCACTTTACTGATAACCTTAAAGAATCAATATTTTCCTAATGTTGTTTACATGTAAGATAATTCTGTGCCTCCATCTGATTAAAGAACATAATTTAACACCTATTCTGCCTTTTTCTAACATTTTTTGATTATCTGTCCTTTTTGGAATTAATTGCACCTCATTTTGACCTCATTTCAATTTGAGCAGGTTAAAATTTCAAAATTAGTGCAGGGTGAATAGATTTAATAATTTTTCAGATTGGATAATTAACTTGGAAAAAAAGGCATTCTGTCCAACTTTGCAAGAAACTTTGAGAAGATGATTAAAAACAAAAATCTGGAGAGTGTGAGTTTGAAGTAGGACATGACAACCCCCCCAGAAATAAATCAAGAGAGAAAGATCTGGCTATGGTCCTAACACAGGAGTCCAGAATACCATAGTAAGTTGACAGTCACAAAGAAATGTTCATATAGCCATAGGTATATCTACCGGTAATCTTTCTCCTTAAGGAGAACGGAATAGAATAGAATAGAATAGAATAGAATAGAATAGAATAGAATAGAATAGAATAGAATAGAATAGAATAGAATAGAATAGAATAGAACAGGAGTATTACATATGAAAGGGACCTACAATGTTCTTCTGCACCAACTTCTAATGCTGGGACATTGTTTTAAAAGCACAGAAGTTTCATTTGTGAACTGCCATCAGACTCTCTCTTGTAAGTGTGCTTGCTCTTCTGTAGAAAATATATTCTACGCCAAACTGCCCTGTGGCTGTTGTTTTTCCAGGAATAGACCAGGCAAATTACCACTACTGCCAGCAGGAGAGAATGCTTTTCTTTACACCCACCTTACCTGCCTGCCTTTTAGAGTGACATGTAAAGACAAAGGTGTGTGCAGTCTGGAATGCCAACATGAGACTGCACCCATCCACTCAATGAATGATCAAATGTCAGTGTCAACTTAATCCAAAAATGGAATTTATTACTAACCAAAAGGCCAGCCTCTAACATGGTCTTTAATCTTCATGTGGCTATGCAACAGAAATAAATGCAGCATCTTCATGATGTACTGAGTACCAGTTTGGCAGGTTAACATGTGTGGGACAAGTGAACAAGGAGTAGAAATGCTACTTATCAGAGAACATATTGAAGAGAAAGCTCATTTTTCACAAATTATAGGCTTTTTATTGCTGGTGATGCAGAGAATATTAAAGTGAAGTCTATATTTCAGAAATGGGAAGACCAAATGATTTAAAACCCTTTTTATAATGACCTGCCTGGGAGTGAAGAATCAATTTCTTTTACAGCAAGAATCTGTTAATACCACAGGAGTGAGGAACATAAGATGATGAGGAAAAGAAAGGACAGATTCTTTCTTCCATTCATATTTTTATATTTTTATATGTCTAATTATAGAGGCTGCTGACATTATTTCTGTACTATTTTTTAAGCAAAGAAATTGTTCTCAAAAAAAAAAAGAAACATGCTTAAAAATTTAGAAAGAATTATTAAAAGAAGTGTGGTTACAATGTTTTGCAAGCTGTCTTTTTATTAGCAAACTGTAGGTGGTACGTTTCTTTCAGAAATTTAGCCCCCCTAATTGGACTGATACTCTTCTGTAATACTGAAAATTATCCCCAGTACAGTATCTTAAATCTCACTTTCCTTATGGCAATATAGGCCAAAACTGTCAGTACCCAAAGCTAGTTAATGTGATTTCTGTCTCAGCACCAGCAATGCTGAATTCCCCTTTTTAAAGTCACAATACTGATCTTCACACTAAAGCACACTGAGTTTTGACAAGTTTCTTGTTCTTTTTCAGGCATTACAGAAAACAGAGGCCAGAGCTCGTCATCTCTGCAGCTTGCAGTATGTTCTGCAAGTCAAAACTCTACCGTCCAACACCAAGATTCACCTCTTCAACATCCATTGCCATTTCTGCACTACTGCATGTAGACACTGTCTTCATCCTTTGACACTACTGGGTTCAGTAGGTATCTTGCACCAGGAATAACCAGGCTGCATTCATCCTAATGACTCAGCAGACACCTAGGCACAAGTAAGGCATGCCAGACCTCTTCCTCCAATACCAAAAGGTACATCTAGGAAAGCAGACTGACAGACATTATTCACTCCCTATTTCACTAAACTGTGTTTCCTTCAGATTTTTCATGGTTTTCATATTTATCTAATCCCATTGTCTCCAATAATCAGCATTCCGTAACTCTTTCTCACTACTCTGAATCATCAATTTTTTTTATTAATTTAGACAAGATTGAAGGAGAAATCTAGTCTTATTAATGGTAGGGAATGTGAAAAATCCTAGGCACACACACACCTATACCAACACTCCACAAATGTCATCTGAGGCACATAAAACTGGCCTTCCAAGCAGCAGCAAAACAGAAGAATACAGGTTATTTCCAGAGCATTATGGGTCTAAGCAGAGAGACAATGAAATGCTAGTAACAGGATCTCAGTCAGATCTGATGACCTCTGTGCAAAACTCTGCAGGAGAATTTTTAAGACATGATTTTATATTAAATAATACATTTTACAGATATTATACATTACCTTATTAAATTCCCTATTTCTGCTTGCTTTAGGAAGCATAAGGCAAAATAAAAATATCAAAAATTGTGTAAGACAATGATAATCTTTCTTACGGTAGTAAAACAACAGGTCTGTCAGAAGGATATGCATCTGTCCTTGTGCTGAGCAAATAAAGAAGCATTGCAGTGCCTCTTTCCACTCGTAACAAAGCTGCAGAACAGGCTTTCCAGAGGTACAACAATCATCAAGGTTCTTTTTAACTTTACCACACGCTCCCATATCTTTTCAAAAATTCAAAAACAGCTGTTCAATCACAACACTCCAGCCACACTGAACATTAGGGATCTAAAGCTGACATTCTTGCTTGGCATATGTCTCTAGTTATTTAGTTTACACTTTGCATTTTTTAAAGTTCCATGAAGTTAAAATTATTAAAATAAATCCATAAATTGCAAATGTCAATCATCAGTATATAAAAGGCAACATGTAAATATCTTGCCAACTTAAAACAACTAGAAAGCAAAGAGAATACTTATATGAAATAAGTTAATTTTGTCAGGAATACTGTTTACAATAACATCATGTTAGCACATAACAGCTTCACATTTTATAAAAGATACTTATTTCCTAACAAGTGATAGGGACTGTACCTTGCAGGAAGTTTTTCTGTAAAGTAGACATTCAAGGAGAAGACTGAAGGCTTAATGTATATGCTACGAAGAGATTGTTTGGAGTTCAGCCACATGCAATGGCACAAAATTCACTGTCTCCCAACAAAAATAGATCACAGCAATGACAGGTTAGGACAGATTAGGTCAGATCCCAGTCACATGGCAGTACCAAAATTTGATGCCATTTAACAGGCTAATATGAAGTTACAACCAGTACTTCATTATCATCCTCAGTCACACTTCTTCATGGCCATGAAGTACTCCAGCACAAGTGGAAGGAGAAAAATTAAGACAGAAACAGGAAGCTGTCAGTTCCTTAGAATATTAATTGTTTGTGAAAATAATGTATTTTGAGTAAAATTACCAAGATGTCACTAACTTAATGTTTTCTCTAGGCAGTAAGACATGAAGTAGCTGAGGACCTGTAACAAAGCTGCAGGTTAAATGCAAGGAAAATAATATATTTTTAAATACAATATAATTTTTCCTCACAAATTTTCATGCTCCTCAGTGATCTGTCACAAACAGATATTACACCCAAACCTATAACACGCCATTGAGGGTTTAACAGCCAACCACAGTGGAGAAGCAGGAGATGGGAAGATTCTTGAACTGTTACTGCACTTAACTTAGTTTTGATTTTTGTTTACTTTGTCTACTAGAAATACAAGACCTCAACACCAAAAGTCAGCAGAACTTCAAGAAAGATTTTACTATCTCACCCTCATGTGGATGAAGTGCTAAGCATTCTGCAGCAGCATTCAAAGGAAGAAGTGCTCCAGAAAGGAAAAGAACAGATGATTAAACTCAGTAGTTAACAGTGAGGGCCTGCCTTCTGTTCACATTTTGGTCTTAGTGCACCTGAAACCACCAAACAGCTACACACTTCTGGGTGATGTCTGATGACAGAAATGATTCCCAGTTACAACATATAATATCAGATATATATATATTGTGCCACTTTACGTGCAGTCTATTTTACTCTATCTAGCTGAGACAAAAATATATGAATAATTAATATATGCACAATTTGTCATCTGCCATTTGAAGACAAGCCAGAGCTACTGTGATGGCAAAGAACTGGGATAATGAAAGAAAGAAATTTGTTGTACATAACCTGCTACTGATTTGTTTTTTCTGTGAAGTCATCAAGGATCTCTGTTGCAGCCATCACATCACTTCACAAGCACTACTCTTACTCCAAAATTCAAGATAAAACAAAAAAAGACATGAGCAATGAGAAACAAAAATAAGGGAGACATATGTAAGGAAATTTTTAAAAAGTAAAGAAGGGACACAAAAAAAACCCCAAACCACTGTGAAGAGGAAAGGGGAAAATAAAGACCAGTTGAAATAGAACTTACAAAGTTCAGAAGACAATAAGAAAAGAAAGTAAGATTCAGTATAACAAGGCTTATGTACTAATTGTTATAGTTTTGTCAATTCCCCAAAGCTGTTAAAAGCTGTCTTTGTGTATATAGCACTTCAAAAGTAACAAAAGGAAGTAGGAAAATAATTAAATGCACTGGCTTTCCTGGATTTTTTTTTTTTTTTAGAAGAGAAATGTTGCTAACAGAGCTCTTTGCAACGTTTCAAAATGAATAAATAACATACTTTCTGCCCTTTTTTTATTATAATGTCTTTCTCCTGCTTTTTTAAATGCTTTCCTTAAAAATGTTTCAATGCTTTCTTTTTACAGAATGTTTTACAATTTTGTCTTCTTAAATTTCACCAGAGACTTGCAAACCAAACCAGATCTCACTGATTTTGATAGCTTCATTTGCGTGGTCCAGTGGAACACAATGTGTTAGCATCATTCTCTGGAAGGAAAGTTTATTAGCAGGCTCTCCCTCTTCTGGTTCTCCAATAAGGTGATGTGATTAGCAGGAGCATCAAGGAAGCTGTCAGCAGGTGGATAGAGAGAGATGTAAGGTGCCACTTGGTTTTCTTAGATTGTGACCTTTGCTCACGACAGTGAAAAACAAAACCACATCTTTGACACAATATAATTAGGACCCTTGCATTTCACCAGGTCAGGAAAAGAGACAAAAGAACAATACTTGTTTTTCAGCCCCAGTAATTAGTCCTGGAGGATTTCTCCAACAGCTACTTTTGGCAAAGAGAGCCTATGGCAAGAGCCACCACTCTTCCTGTACATGCCGGCTGAGAAGCCTGCTTCCTGCTTGAAATTCAAATAAGCATAGCTCAGACCTTTACTGTCACATTTTTTATTTCATAGACAGTTTACAAGGCCTCTCCACCATGCAGGTCATGTTTTAGTTTAAACAGAAATACTCTCGTAGGTGTTAGATGCTAGTTAATGATTATACTGAAATCATTCTAATTAGGCTCTGTTGTTACATGCTGCCCTTTGGGGGCTGCTGCTGTTGTCACATAAAGTATTTTGTAGAAAAATAATTGGCCTGAGATCTTCTTTACCCTATTTTTTTTTCTTTTTACATGATTCTGTGTTTGATCATGAGAAACACTGCACAAAACTTTTAGCAATGGCTCCTCCCCATCCCCATCATCCCATGGTTGAAAAAATGGAGGGCAGGCAGGAAGATTTAAGAGATGCATGACACGTGTGAAGTTTACTAACTATGATCTGAGGAGGGAAATGTGTACTTTTTTAATTTCCTAACTTACTCTCTTGCAATTTCTTTAAGAACCTGGTTCACACTGCAGCCAGGGGAGGTTTGTGGACCAGGGAAGCACTGCTATGCTTCATGCACTGATGGGATGACTGGGATTAGGGAAAGCAGAAGGGAATTTGAGTCTACTGAAAAACTGAAAAATAGGACAGAGAAGAGTACAGTAAGTAGCAAGTGAAGAAATGCAAATGGGGTAGAGAAGGTTTCATATCAACCTTTTACATTTGGCAAGGGACATTAATATCATATGTTAGAGTGCTGAAAAGGGAACTCAGCCATTACTTCTCTCTCAAACACGTCCTATTTTGAAAGATGTCATGCAAATGCCACTCTTTTCTGTGTAGCTTACATTTTTAAAATGTGGAGTGGTTTGGATGGGGGGGGAGGAGGGGGAGAGAAAAAAAAAGAAAAAAGGAAAAAAGAGAAATCCTGGAACCTGAATTGCAGAAACTCAAATCACCATGTTACTAGAGAAACACTCAAGAATTTAGAAGCCCAAAATTAGTCAACCTGTAAAGTTCAGATAAATTCTCTGAGGATATTCAAGGTCCTCTAAATACAACACAGAGACTTCTTGCTTCATTAATTGTTGTTTCTCTCTTCTTATTTATGAAATTATCTTTTTTGTGTCAGGCTGTTGAATTGTAGCCTTTTGTCTACTAGCAACGATGTCAACTGCAAAGTTATCAGGACAAATTCTGCAGTATTTGTATAGCATTAAATCCATAATCACTGTGTTCATGGGAACAGATTTCCAGTTTTTACTCCAGATACACGGTAGAGTTGGCCCATCACCTGCAAGTATCTTCTTGGCTACTACTACTACCAACCTACAGACATGGCAATACATTACTAATACCTTTATCACTGCCTAAATGAAGCATCAATAATTCAATTCCCATTTAAAAAACAGGAAATTATTCATGCCATCAGCCCTCACCATCAATAACAGAAGTAAACCTATCTCATTATCCAATTGCAATGTGTGCAAACAGAACTGCCCGTTGTTGACAATAAATATTTGATAAGTGAGGAAACAGGAAGGATAAACCAAGGATGTATGGAGTGGCTGCTTTATAGTTACCACAAGAATTGACCCAGATGGCAATGGTTTACCCTGCTTGTACCTCAACTTATTTTCTTTTCATCTCAACAAGAAACTGATCCCAGCTGGGCTGGATGTCAACCATGGATGTAAACCATCTGTTCACTTCCTGTCTTTGTTTATGGTATTAAGTCAAGCTAAATACCAAGGTTCCTATCAATTTCTGTAATTCCCACATTGTTTTCTTTTAAATCAGCAACTAAGTGATAACTGCAGGGATCAATTAACAATATAAAAATAACAAAATATTTACTTGCTAAGAGTGCTTGAGCACACTGTGATTTTACCTACATTCAGAAAAGGCTGTTGCTAATTTTACTGTAGCTTCAGCTTTATATTTACCAATGAAATCTAAGCAATATATTCCTACAGAGCAGAGTTTGGCAGAATGTAGTATATTTTATGTATCAATTATAAAACTTGCAAAGAAATTAGGAATCAGCTTTCAGAAACATCAACCAACATAGGAATCAGATGTCCAGGATCTAAAAGTAAGTTTCTCTCCCACGTGCAAGATGTTTTAAGCTCAACCACTTTCACCTGAATATTCACCACCACTTCACTCAGAGGACAATGGATTCTAGAAACATGTCATGATTTATTACTGAACTAAAATCACCTGGATGTTACTTCAGGCAAGATACTCTGGTAATGTACACAACCAGCATAATTCTCCAGGAGATCAGTCAACTCTTTCACACTGGGCAATAGCACATCTCCAGTGAGATCAAAGAACATCTTTCACATGTCTGACTGCAAAGCCTAAGCTAAGCCAGACCTGCTGCTGGGATATGACACCATCCTTTGCCTCCACAAGCCTCAGAAATGGTCCAAGTACCTTGTGACAAAAGCATCCAAATCTGTAAAACCATCTGCAGTCCAAAAGATGAGCCAGTATTTTTTCACTTCACAGGTGTCAAGTGTCCTCTCACTTTTGCTTTGCAAAAGTGAGAGGACAAGAAAACGGTACCACTGGTAAAAAAGGGTTTTAAAAAAAAGGGATTTCTAGTAATCATTTTGCAGGCAGTAAAGTGAAGCTGTTTCCAAAGGAACAGTGTAAGGTCACACGAAGCCTAGATAACTCTTAGGAAGAGGTCAGCCTGACAGAGGGAACTGTAGTGTGCCCTGTGAATATAGCTGGGAGCCTTTATAATAACAGAGCTTAGATGTGTGTGTACTGTCCACCAGACACATGCTCTGGATGGTGTTATTGTGCTGATAAAATTGTTTACTGAAAGAACAAACCAAACATTTTTAAACATTTAAACATAATTCATTTATGAAATATTCATCTGTCTAAAAAAATTCCATTATAAAATTGTAAATAAAATAAAAACAAATAATTGAATGCAAATAAAAGAGAAAATTATAAAGGCAAAATAAAAAAACCCCACAAGTTCCAGACTGTCTCTGCAAAATTACACATCAGTGAGGGGAAATTATATATGCATTATCACACCTACAGCATTATACCTGTGGGTGCCAGTGAGCATCCCCATCAAAGGAATGAGAGAGTCCACTAAAGAGAACCTGAGAGAACCCCCTAGGTGAGGGTGAGAGAAAAGGCCTCTCTCAGGATGCTTTGTTCTACTATGCTAATGTACCCCAGTTCTGTTCCTCCAATTGGCCCGTTGGTTTCCCTGCCCCTTTTCTGCCCTGTACAACTCTGCTCCAGAAAGTTCTCCCCTCCCCATTCTCCCATTGGCCCCTGTCCCTTTGTGCCTCCCTCAGAGTTTCCCTGTTGGTTCCCTTACCCCAGCCCTGCCTATGTACCGCCCCCAAGACTTCAGATCACTGGTCCCCGATGCACTCCCCGCTCCCTTATAAAAACCCAGACTCCACATTGTTCTTGGCTCTCATCACTGGAAATCTTCATGGTGTGGTTTGAATAAACCTCACATGTGGAACTCTACACGGGAGTCCCTCCCACCTCTTTGCCGTCGGTTTGTCAAAGAAGCCAGCCGGTGTGTGTGTGAGTGCGTGAGTGGATGAAGCAGCTTCATTTCGGAGGCGCTCTCAGGAAGGTCGCAGTATCTCACCATCCAGCAAACCCCACACCGCTGCAATATTACACCCACCAGCACAAAAAGCACAGCAGCTCACAAGCGCTAACACTTCTTGGCCACCACCCTACCAAACATTGACCAAGCAATACATGTAGCGCTTGTAAGAGTCTTGTTAGGTACAAGAACTTCTGGAGGAAATCAGCAAATCTTGAGGCTATTTTGCTCAGCACCGGTCGACACAAACATTTTGCTTGCACAGTGCTTCTATCAGCATGTCTCAGTCTGCTGCAATATGGCTCTTCGCTTTCATGGTCATATTTTGGTACAGAAGAGCACTGTAACCCTTCCTCTAACTCACATTTTCTGGATGTCTTCAGAAGCTTCTTTCAATTTCACCTTAAAAATTTAGTGAAGAGAATAAGAGTGTTTAAGGGGCCTACTCTGAGCATTCCTGAGAAATAGTGAATGAGGCACAGTGAGAAACAGAACAGGAGATGCAGGAGAAACATTAAATGGGGACCAGAAGGTAAAATGCTTTATTTCAAGAATAAATGGAATTTTCATATTTCTATAATATTTTTATTGACTGTGTTGTCTGCAAATATTTTTATGAGCAATAGGAATATACACTAGCCTCCTCAATGGAAATTAGGAGAGAATTGTTTGAGCTGACATTAAAGGATGAGTAAGCCACCCATACAATATCTAGTATTGAATATTTAATACAGATATTGCCAGTTCTATTGTAAATAAAGAGACTGAATAAGTCAGATGACAGAAACCGAACTGAAGTGTAATGCTGGTTGCACTTATTAAAAAAATGCTAAAAACAAAAAATTGAGCCAAGAACGTAAAATATATTGTCAAAGCATTAGAAAGAAAAGACAATTTGTCAAGGTCATGGTATGAGTCATCTGTCACAACTCTGTTTACAGATTAACATGTGTTGCTAAAAACCATGGTGCCCTTTGCAAAAAACATAGTGTTCCACATCTATCCTGTGTAGATGCAGCATTGCTGGAAAGGGCCAGGCCTTTCCAGATTAACAGCAGAAGGTGTTGGGTATGTTGGATATATATCAAATGACAACCCTATTATTATTGAAACTCTTGGGGGTGGAGCTCTATCTGTTCAAAATTAACATTTTGAGACATCAACTTTATTTTGGGAAATTATTCTGTGTCCCTAACAAGTTTGTTTACTAGAATATCTTTTTGTGTGTGTGTTTGTTTTCTCACAATAAACAGTGTTAATTTGTTAAAAAATGTGTAATAAAATCTCTGATATTTTCAGCATTTACCTCTCCTAGAAGTACATAATTGTACAACTATTAACTTTGTTTAAATTTAAAATCTTGAAAGGAAGTTAAATTCCCAAATAAAAAGAAATAATTTTTTTTAAAAAAAGGATTTTTAATTCTCATTCTTTTTTTCTTACTTCTGTTCTTTTTTTTTTTTTTTTTTGTCTTTGCAAAATGTAGTTTATGGATAATCTCTACGGTTAGCACCAATTTCCTCTTGATCAAACTTGTCCTACCCACCACCTCCATGTATATGTCTCCCTCTTCCCACTCTTGACAAAGACAAGCACTGACTTAGACAGCCTTGGCAAGCTGCTAATGCTGTGGATTAGTGTGTTCTGCCTTGAGTGAAATCAAGTTCTCTGCCCTTTGGGAATAGCACAGCCGTCAGGTTTAATTTCATTTTCTGATATTTTAGCAGTCATGTCAGGACTGCTGCAGACAAGTGAGAATGAAACGCCTTTTTGACAACAGTCTTCAGCACATCCCAGGAAAGGATATGTATATGATTTTATATGAGAAAGAGGAAGTCTGAAGCTATCAAACACGTAGATGATAGGACTAAATCAAACATCAAAGTGATAGATCTCAAATATAACTGGATATGCACTTGATACATTTCACAGTGTTTCCTTATATTTTTTTCCAGTTTTGCTACATTCTGTGGGACAATTTAATTCAGTGCATTTGTCCAGAAGTTAAATTGGTATTCTATTATGTTTCTAAAATGCAATTGTACAGCTAAGCTAAAGGAAAATAATTATATCATCTCAGGAACATCACCATAAAAAACCAAAAAGGCAAAAAAGGATCTGATCCATCAAAGCAAAAAAAAGTTACAGTATACATACCTTTTTTCCAAGTGGGTGAACTTTTTCTATTTTATCCTTTGTTTGATAAGAATTCAGAGGTTTCTGAATATATAATAATATGCCAAAACAAAGTGAAAATATTTAGAGTAACGAGTGAGGACTCTTCCTTTGCAAGTGGATTGAGATTCTGAGATCAAATTTTTTTGTCTCAGAAAACCTCTGCACCTTTACTCTGAAACACACATTAACACGGTGAGTTTCATCCCATAAGTGCATGAATTTCCTCCCCAGTCACAACACACTATTAAAATTAACTAATAAAAAGCAGATGTAAGATCATTATCTGTAATGAGTGCTTTCAACACTCACTACCCACTAGCACCTGATGAAAACATGCAAAGCAGAGTGTGAAACAAAATTATGCAGAAGTGGCAGTAGTAAGCAGTTTCTGGACTTCTGCATCTTCTGACAAGTGAACCATTGACTATATCTGATTGTTTTAATATGTTTGAAAACCAAATGCACTGAATTCAGGGGCAAAGCACTCGATAAACTCAGTAAACTTTGGATAAGACTCTGTATGAATAAAGTTAGAGGTCTTAAGTCTGGAAAATAGAATTCTTTCAGAGATATGCATGAAGGACTGAGAGTAAAGATTGCATAACTGTCATTCTTGGATTTGGAAGAGGGGATGGGAGGGATGGAGAGGGGGAATTAAAAAGGATATCAAGGTGCCAGATACAAAATTCAGACATACTTGTGCAAACAATCACTGTACATGAATGATCCTAGCAGAAAACTTCTGTAGGCAGCTATCCACCTCTTTGGAAGAAATCTTCAGGAAGCTTCATAGCTGTGTCCAAGTTAAACGATAGGAGTAAAAGGCAAAGGTTCAGATGTAAAACAGGTTTCTATGCTATAAATGGTAACTTCTCCAAGGAATACAAATAACGGGAAATAATTATATAAAAGTACATGTAAATGGAAAAAAAAA
>VZTH01018642.1:316851-365984 GCA_013397815.1 Aleadryas rufinucha
AATAATTTATTAAAAGGACATGTAAATGGAAAAAAAAAATAGAAAAAATACACATATTACTAAGCTAAGTTCTGCTCTTCATGCATTTCAAAGCTTCCATTGACTGCTGTAGTGGCTTGGTAGTGTGACAACTGAAACCAGGATATAGATGAACTGGGAAATCACTGCTACTGATTCTCCACCTGTGAAATGTAGAGGCCTGGTTCCCTGTAAAAATTTCCATTTTTTGGACTGACAGGCTGTACAGGCTGGACTGAGACAGGTCTTGGGTTTGGAGGGTCAGATTTGCTGTGATATGTATTTCCCTACTGATAACGATGGAGGGAGGGCTGCAATGAGGTATTGGAGTGTCCCCTGGCACAAAAATTTGATGCCCAATTAGGTTTAGAAATGGTGACAAAAGAGTTGATGCCCAATTAGGTTTAGATAAAGCTCTTCTCTGTAAACCTCAATTACCTGTGATGCCTTATGACATTCAGCGTTTACAAAGTATAATTACACAATAGTGTCTGACATTTAACGTCTATGGATAATTTAAAAGACTTCTACTTCAAAAGGGCTGCTTATGAGCAACAGTAATCACTTCAATTAGCTTGGCACCATTACAATGTAACAAGACCATTTGACTGCCTATTAGAACCAGCCAAGCTCTTCAAGTGTGTTAATTTAGCAGTCATTGCTAATTTCTGGGCTTTGCTGCATTTGCATAGGAAAACATAGCCCTGTTAGCCAGAAAGGGAGTTTCATTCCTGAAGCAACTTCCTATTCTTAGTGAAGTTTTTATGCTGTTGTTGTTTTCAGCCAGAAATATATTTCAAATAGTGAACTATTAAGAGAAAGAGGGGTTTGATTCACCAAGGGTCTTTTTCAGGATCTAGGTCTTAATTATTAATGTAGTTTTCAAGTTGGTTTTTTTTTAAGCTGCTCAAGGCAAGAGATCCCTGGATTAAAAAAGAAGGGGAAAAAAAAGTCTCTATCCCTTCCATCACTCCTTTATGCAACATTAAAGATTTATCCTGGGGCGACAGTGAGGTATCTTCAGGTATTTCCTGGAGCTCATTGAGGCTTTGTTTAAATATACTGGCTAGTCAAGTATATTCCCACCATGTATTATGGGGACTGGGACCAGATAGGATTTTACATCATCATAGATGCTTCTCTCTTTTCTACCACTTAATATATAGTATGATATTCTGCAGAAGCAGGAAACCTCTGTAAAGTGGAAGAGTTCTCTAGGGACCAACCTTATCAGCTTAGTAATTCCCTTTAAACGATTGACACTAATCAAAGGACCAAAGTGGAAAGAAAAGAGCTACTTGTGCCTCTACCTGAGAATAGGTAGACTAGGATGGCTGTGAGAAATCAGCAAAATCTGAAAGTTCACAGCCTATAAAACAATACTTCCCAAATAAATTTTTTGAAAAAGACTTTCATAAAACCCAAAATCAAAACTAGACAAGATGAGGGCTAGTCCTCCTCATGAAAAATCTCAGCACAGATGGTGCAATGTACATGAATATAAATTGAACAACCCATTTATCATTTGGAAGACTTCAGCAGCGAGTGGTCAGCATGTGTAGCCCTTCCATAAACTCAAATGTGTTTTGTCTGTGGCTTAAGGGAAATTTCATAATGTCATCACTGCCTTTTGTTACAGTGATGTTCATTTTTTTTAAACACTACTGAGGCATCATTTCTGTAAGGTATTATAAATATAGCCTTTACTTATGATGCTTAGTATTTCTACAATACAGATGGTAAATTAACTCAAATACAATAAAGCAAATACCTACAACAAGAAAGTTTCTGAAAAAGGGATAGCCAAAAAAAGAAGCCTCCTCCCCTCATCTAAGTCTAATGGGGTTTTACTAACTTTACCCTAATGACAACAGTAGTCAAAAATACACTTACAACACCTAAATATCACTGAAATCTGATCTCTTGAATAGTACCAGGGAAATACAGTTGAGGCTAGGCTGAATGTGAGCCAAAAATATGGTCTCACCACAAAATAAGACAAACCTCATAAAGACTACATTTGGACTTTGGCCAGCAGTTGGAGGAAAATTATTATACCTTTTCCTTGGTACTGCTGATTTGGCACAAGCAATATTGTGTTCAGCTTTGGTAAAATTTTTTCCATATTTTAAATTAGTAACTATATTTTTAAGAAAGTAACCTTGAAGATAAATGCTGAAGTGACCTAAACCTTTCATCTGTGTATCCCTGGTCTGGAATGCTTACAAACTCCCCTTAATTTTCTCATATGACTTCTTGAACTTCCTGCTCCAAGCTAAGGTATATCAAATGTATACGACAAAGTTTTTCTATGTCTTTCTAATAGAAGCTACAAAGATTACAAAAAAATGTGAATGAAAGTAATTTAGTTTCCACAGGCTTCTGTGATGAAAACTTAACCCCTACCACTTTAATGCATCAGTTACCATTCCTTACAGTCAGATGGGAATCACACCACTAATGAGCTTAATACTTGATGACTTGAAGGTAGAAGGACTGAAAGGCACATCATTATATTGCTTCTTTTGGAAAATGAGGTGAGTTCAAAATCCTGACCATGTGTTAATAGGAGCAAGCAATTACCTCCATGTGATAACACAGAAATAAGGGGAAGTGTTAGTTAAAATTGCCTTGAAGTGGCCAGATGGAGAACTCAAGCAGAATTTGGTGAAAGAAAAATTTTCATGCAACATTTTCCCTTCATATTAATTTACCTCCTCAACCATAGTAAAATTGAGCTCTGTGTGTTTGTATATTCCAAGAAGCTTACATTAATTTCTATCTTATTTTCAAAGATATCAGAAAAGTTTAACAAAAGTTCCAAATGCGTTACAGGTATAGAGTACATGAAAATTACATAATATCGTAATGTAGGTCAAGGAAGATTTGATTTATGGATACCACAACCTCCTGACACATGTGATTTTGCACCAGTATAACATTTTTATCATTTCCCAAAAATGGTAGGTGTGAAAAAACGAGCACAACTCTCTTGCTGCGACGTAAAAGATGTTTATTGGTAGCAGCAAGCATCCGAGGAAGTCCAAAAGAAAAGCTGAGAGAAAGAAAAAAAAAAAAAGGCAAAAAAGAAACNATATAAATCAACATAAATTGGGGAGATTGGCTGCGCTAGGGGATGTATGTGTCTCGCTTGGTTTTGTAAGAAGCAACTAACTTTAATAACTTTTTAATTGTAAAACATGAAAACTTTGGGAAGAAATGGTTATTCCTCTGGGAATGTCTGGGGTCGACTGTGGTTCTAGGAATAACCTTAACAACTTTAACTATACTTTAACCAATTAGTAACTGTGCAATTAATAACCAACAATTAACAAACATGTGATTAACATAACATGTGAACTTAATCGTCGTCACAGGTAGGGCAAAATAATTATGCAAAAGATTAGCCATGATGTTTATATATGACAGTAGGCACCAGCAACTCTCAGGACCAGCCTTAAAATACAGTACTAACATAAACTTAGTGCGACATCAGACGGTATTAATCTGGAAATTCCTTCCATATAAAGGAAGTTCTCTGGCTTTCCAGAGCTGGAGAAACTCTTTGTTATTCTGCCTTCAGCATCAAAGGTAAGATATACAAGCGGAGGAAAAGGAAACATGACTAGATCACTGCTTGTGCTACAGTGATCCCTTTGCTGACTGCCCAATAAATCTATAAATACACACAGAGAGCCAGAGCTTTTGTAAATTATAAAAGATGCCACCCCTGATCTTGTCTAGGATTAAACAGGAGAAGAATAAAAGTGGACATTTTCTTCCAGTTCTCTAGTGTAACAACAAATACAGCCTGCACAATTTGCAAGGACTACTCTGACAAATACCACAATCACCAAGAGGATTTCAGACCGAATTTTCAGCCTCTACTTCCTTCACTTATTCTTTCGTAAAGTAATAAAATTCAAAGACAGAAAATACAGAAAAATGAAAAAACATACAATCAGCTTTATTGTACTTTTCATAGAAACAATCAGACCCATGTCTTTTCATTCTTTAATTCACAAAGAAAAAAAAAAGAGAGAGAAATTGATTATATACATAGGCTGGAAATCAGACTGGTGAATTTATAAGGAGGAAAGAAAGTACCAGCATACACCTGATTCATCAGCAAAACTTCTATGAGAAAAGGGCACATGACATATTTGTTCAATATTGGAAAATCTTCTTTAATTTACTCACTCTAACAACTCCCTCAAACTTGCATCTTTTATAAGAGACAAGGCTCATCAGAACATCATTTCACAAATTCTTCTATGGCCCTTCTGGTGTTATTTCTTACAATAAACTGGCCGGTATATGATTACTCTTTACAGCACAATTTTCATGGAGTCATATGCTCATTTCAAGGTCATGCTCACTGCACTCTCCTGAAGTAATTTGTCTGGTGCGGAAGAGGCCTCTGTTTTTCTTGTGGTCCTTATGTTCACGCTACCAGAACCTCATCTCATCTGTGTAGCAGCTTTCTCATTCTGAAGCAATTTCCAGCCTGACTTCTCAAAGCTCTCTGTGGACTTTATGAACTTCTGCTACCTCACCTCTTCCTGGCCTTCAGAAGTGGGTGAACCAGAACAGCCAGAATGAGTATTCTGACTGGTGCTGCACTATAACACCTGAAAGAGAACTAAGAAAGGCACCTGGACCACAAAAATCTTATGCTTTGTTGAACAGAATGGAAGAGATTTTGATGAACCTCTGTACTCACTGAAATTTTTCCTTCCAGCTCATGCCTTGGGTGAAGGTGGTTCACTGGACGTTATGTTCAAAGGTTTTGCATGTCTGTAAAAAAGGATGCCAAAAGACCAGAGGGACAGGGAGCAAAGGGAGCAAGAAAGCCAAAACACTAGACACAGCCACAGTAGCAATAACAATGTGACCCTGAAAAAACTGACAGAGATCAGGCTTTGGGACTGAACAATGGCTAGGAAGGTGAGAAAGTGGTAAGCAAAGAGCCATAAGCTCCTGCTGTGCAGCTTCTACTCTACTGAGGGAAACAGAACTTTTACGTTCTTTTCAATTATGCGTAACAATATGTGTAACAAAAGTACCTGATCTACCTGGAGTTTCTCCCATTAGTGTTTTTCCCAAAGACTAACCTTTAGGTATCCAGAAAGCAACCACACTCCAATGTAAATTATCATATCACTAAAGGTTATAGGACAAGCCAAATTCTTCTCTCCCATTTTCATGGGAATTATATTGCAGGGGAAGACTAACATCTTGGATCAAATTAAACACCTTTCTCCTGTTACTCTCTCCACACAGCCATTACTTTCTCTTTCTCTTGTTTTTCCTTACTCCTATCACTCCAGCATATAATTGCTGAAGGGGCTCAGACTTTGGCACTGGAGAGTCCCAGACCTCCTCTACAGGACTTTACATGACTTTGTCTCCTAAGGAAACTTTTAATTTTCTCCTCATTGTACCTAATTCCTCACCAAGCCACCAGAACCACCCACTCATCTCATACAATACGGTGATCTTACACCACGTAAGTGGGAGATGGTTGTATATTATATCTAAGGGAAGAAAATAGCAATTCCAATTTTCATTTCTCCTATTCTTTCCCTAAGTAAGAGTAGAGCCATTTCCTTCTGCAGCCACGCTGTGAAGAGGGGTGGCAACCTAAAACCAACACCCATCCTCTGACTGTCCTTATACACTGCCCCTTTACTCAGTGTTACCTGATGTAACATTTATTCCTCTTGCACAGGTGACAGACACCAAAATATTCAGGGGGCCCTGAATCATAGCGGAAACATTTCTGTGAAAGACAGAGCCGTATTTCTTATCCTGAGCAGCTGAGCTGTCCCCAGCATGGGGATAAAGAGGAGAGTATTAGGCAATTGGCACCAGCTGAATGATTGTTCTATGGTCATATCTAACACCTGACTGGTCTGATAAGATGTGAACTTTTACATCCATAAAATCAGCACCAAGAACCATGGCAGTGAACAGTGCAGCTAAACCAAATTTTCTGTCTCTGTAGATTCATCCTGCACATGGTTATGGGTAGCCCAGTAACAAGTCACGTGGAAGATTTTACCACCATCCTCCTTTCCAAAGTCCAAACCACATGACTACAAAATTAAGTAAGTGTGAAACAAAACCTCTCAACCTGGTAATAGCCAGTGCTAATTTACTAGCTCCCACTCTGTTAAAGCCTTTTCAGCAGCAGATTGGAGAGAAAAGCTGTCTTGTTCTTGCCTGCAGCGGTGTTTTGATGAGCTGAAACTTTATCTGCACTGACAAGACAGTAGTGAGCAAGTGTCAGAGCATTTTTATTCAGATCTCCAGCACACCTTTGCAATGCTTCCCGTACCTTTGGGGACTAAAACAGGGGGAAAAAAAAACAAACCAACCTGGATAATAAAACACACTACTCTGACTTTTCACCCAACTTTGGTTAAACCTCTGCAGCCAGAATACACCATCAGATTAGTCAAAATTATACGACCTCCCCCCTCCCAGAAAGAAGGACTTGAAACTAAAGTTCTATACGCATCTCAGGAGGTGGGTGAAGGGGATGGTGCTTGTGTGCAAGAGCCAAAGAGGGAGAGAATACAGCCTACGCTGCCACTCCTCTCCAAAATAAGAAATAATCAAGCAAGGAATAAAATACATGTGAAGGGAATTGATTTAATTTAATCACCAGAAGTAAGTTGTAAAATCACTTCTTCACTTCATGTCAGATGAAATATTCAATGATTCTCAAGCCCTCTCCTGTTCTTTCAGCTGAGGAGACACAGGGCATCTTTGTCAGCAGAGGCAGCTGCTCAGGAGGCTGAGGCAGACCTGCCATCTGTCCACAGATGATCAGCTCGTCCCTGATGCGGGTGAATATGCCCTCAAACAGTGGGGGAGGTGAAAAATAAATGCACTGGCTTTGCACCAAGCAAACCTGAACCACATTTTAAGAGACAAGACACAGTACAGAGACAGGTACAAAACTGAGAAGTACTTTACAGTCAGTGAGCAAAAACCTGCAAGAATGAAGTTCCTACCATAAATGCAAGCAATCTCTGCTCCAGTCCTTGTTGAAAGGATTGGCAATTCAAGGGAAACGGACTTAATACAATTGTAATAATTTACCCAAAAAAAGAAAGCACTACCAGAGCAAATCAGTACTTCATTATATTCCTATTCTTACAAGCTCACCTTACTTGAGAGAAAAGCAGCACATGATGAGCTCGTTTTCACTTTCTATCTTTCACTCAAGACACTTCTTCAGAGACCAACCTCATATCAAAGGATCCTGTAACATGCATCATTTAAATATCAACATAAGATGCCCCAGTACATCCAGTAGTCCAATACATCTTACATGCATGTTGCAGATAACACGATTTTAGTTTATGTCTCACTACATAAGCCACTGCACACAAGGTAGGATATTTCAAGGGATTTCAAATCCCTTAATAAATAGGCATTGTCCAAGTGTTATTTTTAAATAGTGTAAATATATTCTCTATTTCAATATTCTGTTTCCTAAAGGTACACAGAATGGTTAAGAACACACTGTATGTACTGCATAACCTACCACACGATTATTATGAAATCTCGAAAAATCTCGCACAAAAAGAAGCTGAATTCCTTTAAACTGTTCCTCATTGTAAATATTAATATACAATCACAGCTAGGATCCATTCCATCTGTCATGCTATGAGATTGACATTTCATGTGTTAATGCACTTTTTTTTTTTTTGTCTTATGACAATGGTAAGAAATTATAAAAGTCTACTTTAACCTAACAACCAAAAAATACTTTTAGTTGCATAGAGTCATATTTAAAATTATAAGGTTTTTAAAGTTGCTCTTACACTAGCTATTCCAGAGGCAAGTGTCTGTCTGAAGCTTCTGTTTGTCTCCCTCCTGGCAGCAAGACTCAGCTTTCTTGCCCCATGTTCTCCACTTGTAAAAATCTGCAATTATACTTTGTCCCTAGCTTCTGGGATAAAAAGAGCTTAGTGCTGAAACCCTCAGTGATGTTTGTCTCTGTTGGACAGCTGGTGGTCCTGTTTAATGCACAAAGGGTCTCATGCTTGACTAATTAGTTGACAACTGAAATTCAGTGTTGGAGACCTCTAAGGATAATCCCTTCCTATATACATATACAAACATACAGAGTGATGAAAACTTCAAGATCACTTGGAAAAGGAAAGGCCTTGGATTCATTCTGGACAATTTCCTTAAAATGTGAATTCAAGGGTAAGAATCAAAAGATCTGGAAGTCAGGTCAGTGGCAAGCTCCTGGTGTCCAACTGAACGAAAAGATTTTAACAGTTTGCTTTCAGGAAAGAAGCCAGACCTCACAGCCCCGTAGCAGCACTCCCAAGTGGAGGTAGAGCCCTGACCAATCTGGGGCATGTGTTGTCCATGGGCCAGAATGTCCAGCTGGGTCAGAATACATAGTCCAAGTAATGTGTTATCCTGCTCCTGAATTTTAGCAGCACTAAAAGTAATGTATGTCCTATTCTTTAGTTGTCTAATATTAGAACTGGTAAGTTTTCAGGTTAATAATTCTTCTGAAGTATGCACTATCATTAGTTGTTGCAATTCTGAATATTCTTCTTATCTATCAGTGTCCTACCCTTCTTTCTCATTCATATTAACTTTGGTTTCAACGTCATCTTTATAGCAAAGAGTTCACAGTTTTAATTAACACGGTATGAAAAGACATTTCCTTCGCTTTGTTCTGAGCCCACGGTAGAATTCAGCTGTAATGAGTCAACTCTTAACCTGCATTTCCTAAAACACTAGATTTTGTCTTCATTTCTAAATATATAATTCTAGAATTGGCTTCAGAAACGTGAATCTCAAATCCAATTTATCCGTATTCAATCCCTGTAGTCAAGACATTAAAAGGAAATTCTTTGCCCTCTCTCTGATTTTACCACTCAGGCATTGCTACAGGAAAAACCAATGGACTTTAGAGCGATTTCCCCCTTGGATTTTGTTCCCACTTTTCCTTTCCCACAGCCTTACCCAGGCCAAAAATAAAGAGTGAACTGAAAGTGACATTTTTCCTGAGTTCAGTCAATCAACTACAGAACAGCTTATGACAAAAGAGATACTATTTGGCTATGTGGACAAGACACTATATATCTCATTAGAGAGCTTTTCTGGCTTATATTATGCAAGGTGAAAGAAGCAAAGCCAGTACAGCAGCAGGCAAGGATCAGAATTTTCCCCAACTCACATCCCAGCTAGCAGCCATAGGTCTGCCCACTTCTATGTGTCTGTATGTGCAGCATCTCCAGTTCCAGACTTCCCACTCCCACCAGGCAAAAGCCTGTTAGGCTGGTAGCATTTTTACTACTTTCTTCACAGCAGTCATACTTTCCTTGCTGTATTCCTGGACTGAGTGTATTTTAGTCAAGAGTTTAGGAGTAAATAAAAACATGGGGATTTTTCTTCTTTCTTTATGTTCCATCCCACCATTTTCACATGCTGATTCTGGTCACTAAATTAAGTGCTACCAAGTCTTGCTGTTTAATCACACCTGGATGTTTATAGACAGAGTCCTTGACCAGCCAGATCTGAAGCCTGTCATGTCTGTCAATGAAGAGAAATTTCATTTGACTGACACAGATTATTAGTAGCATTGGTATCATTTTAATTACAGTATTACAAACATTTTATAGGCAGAGATTCTGCCTTACAATGCCTCATCCAGAGCTGAAAATCCTCCAAGAAATTCCACATGTGTACATAGATACAGTGTGTGTGTATATATGCAGTATACACACACACTTATACAAATACAAGTGAATTGAATCAATAGCCCTATAACTTCTAAAGGCATCTAGCCACCACGAGGAACAACCTCCTGTCAAAGGGGGAAAGAAATATACAGGCACAGAGTAATCCATGGGAGTCAGGAAGAGCACGGTAAAAAAGATCAGAAGAGGAGCAGCACAAGCGCTGCAGCAGAAGGGAGCCCCGACCTGCTACTGTCTTCTGGACACCCCAGCAAGTGCATGTTGTTGCCTCCAACGATAGTCCAAGGTGAGAGGCACGAAGTGGTTTCTCAAGCACCACAGCAAGCAATATTACCAGCTCTGTTGCACAGACAGAAAATTAACATGCGTGCTCCCCAGGCTGCCCCAGGCAGATAAACCTGCCGCCTGTCAGCTCGCATCCTCGTAGGCAGGAGATAGCAGCTGGGGCAGCCGCCAGTACACACTGCCTGACAGCACCCTCTCCAGAGGCCTGATATTATTACAGACCGCACCTCTCTCTCCACATGCTGAATTAACTTGTTCTGACTGTGTGACAGCTCTGACGACTGCCTGCATGGATGCAAGAAGCCGGGGTCACATGCTGTTGTGTGCATGGCCTGTCACCAGCCGTGCCACTAAATCCAGACAAAACCTTGTCAAGGGAGACAAACTCCTCCAGAGGCTGAGGTAGGTGACTCAACTCATGGCACAGTTTGTGAGGGTTTTGATCAAGTTCAAGGACAGTATCCTCTGACAGGGGAGCTGGGTGTAGGTGGGAAGGCACACACACATGCGCTGGAACACACACATGCATGCACACACGTAACGAAAAAAGCAAAGGCAGACAGGTTCAGCGGATGGAGCACAGGCAGGAATGCTGGGGGAGGCTCAGCTTGCTGTCAGTAGTCTCATGATAAAAGGGGCAAAGGAAAAAACTGCCAATTCTCCCTGCAAAATGACATCAAAAGGGAAGAAAAAAAAAGCATGTCCTTCCACTTTGAGGTTCCGGAGTTCTGGACGTGACCAAAAATTAAGCTAGGGAGCAAAGAAATTGAGTTTGCAATGAAAAATGCCCTGTTAAATTTAGCAGTTAGCTTCTGCTGCCGAAGATACCTCTGCTTATGGCACACCTGGCACAGTCTGGTAAACCTAGCTGAAAAATTGCTTAATATTAAACTTTTTTCTTCACCTTTCTTCATAAGCCTTTATCCTAAACATGAAGCCCACAGGCAATTGCACTGACAGTACTTTCAAAAAGCTCCTACAGAGTACTCCCTGCTCTGCATCTCAGTGAGCTGTACTTCAAGATAAGGAAAGAGTGGTAGAGCTAAAAAACCCACTGTTTGTTATCTTCTTTTGATTTGAACTACAGAAAATTTCCATTCTACTTGCTCTTCACCCCAAAATACCAAGGAAATGTTTTCACTCCCTGTATTGTTTGCCACAAAAATACTAGGTGTCTGAGAGACACCAGGTTTTTTACTATTCAAATGAAAACACTCAGCTTACCAAGCATGTTTATCAGTATATATGGAAAGCAGTAACTGGAAATAATGTACACTTTGGAAGTAATATTCAGTCCAAATATGGTCTCTCTGCTTCATATTTCTGCCATCACACAAAGAAGCCTCCCTACAGTCTAAACACCTAAGTAAACAGAAGCTTCTACTGCTGTACATTATCAACACAGCACAAAACAACTGGAATTTGTTGCTTTGGCCCACTGACTTTGCTAGCAAAGGGAAAATAGAGGCTTACAATGGGTAGCGTGTTATTTTTACAAATATTTTTTTTCTTTTCATGAGCTCTGCAATCAGAACTTACCCATGGGAAGGGTGTTAGCACCATCCAGAGTAAATGAAACATTATTTTACATCTTCATCCCATCAGTAATAAGAAATAAGTTTAAATGGACACTAACTAACAAGTTAAAAAAGCAACCTTTGATGCAATTAACCTGTAAGTATCAGGGAAGTGTGTCACTTAGAGACAATTGGTTGTAAGAGAGGATTTCTACATCTTTAGTCCCAGGCCAGCAGTGATAAAACATCTTTTTTTCTTTCTTTTTTTTCTTTTCTTTTTTTTTGGTAGCTCATGTATGGAAAGAGTTGCTGGTCTTATTACCGAAAAACCATAGGAAAATCAACTCAGTTGGGATGCATTCTAGCATTAACTGGTTCCTGACTACAACTCCCATCTAGAAGCAATGACAGTGGGATGGCACAGGTTTACTTTGCTTTTGTCTGTGCCACTGTCTTTTCTGCAAACCTCCAAAATAAGAAAACTTTCAAAGCTGTATCTTCCATAAAATATCAAAACATCCTTGAGCAAGTAATAAGCCACTTTCTGCTTATTTTAAAAACCATATTTGGCAATAGAAACCTTGTACTTTTTTTAAATTAGTAGTATGTTTCTTTGCCAGTTGGTGTTTTTTTAAAAGCTTAGCATGTAAAGAAGCAAACTAACTCTAGTGTCCATTTGCACAGAATCACCTGGAGTAAAATATTTTCAGGTTAATACTGAAGATAGTATAGTACAGCCACTTCTAACAGCAACAAGTATGAACCGAAATCCAGACACAAAGACCCCAAAGACCTGAAGGTTTTTTTTCTGCTGGAGCTCTATATGTGTGATCTTACAGAAGGATCTCAAGGGAATAATCCCCTGTTCCTTAGCAAGTGACAACCTCAGGCTAATGGCTAGCCATAACTTAGAATGAAAGAAAAGAAAATGAGAATTAAACTACTTTTTTATGTCTATTCATTCTATTCATTCACAGGAAGCCTGTGATTTTCAGAGGAAAGTCTGATGAGCAGTGAGTCAAGAGTTCCAGAAGTGGAGAATCCTGTTAGCATAATTTTTTTCACTTCTTTTTCTAGGTATTTTATTCCATAGGCTTAATGAATTGTCTTTCATATTTTTGAGTCACCTCTCATTCATCATGCCTATCCAACAGAAAAAGCATAATTTTCCATTGACCTCTTCGATTTTGACAATCTTCAGACTTCTTCTAGAGTATAGTATTCCTTTTTATTTTGAGAGAAAAAAAATAATCAAGGTTATGTTCCTTAGGATCATGTAACGAAAATCTTTTAAAGCATGGGAACACAAGCGTATCTGGCTGAGAACAGTATAACCAAAACAAACTCACTAACTTTTTCTGTCCATTGATCAATTTGAAATAATCACGATACTCCTGATCTTTATTTAGTACTGAAGTGGTACAGAGTGTCTGGTCTGTAGGAGAGGTTTAGCACACCATGTTTCATACAGGGAGACTTGTTCTCAGAGACATAGATCTTTTTCATCTCTCCTAGTCATTAGCTGGGGATTGCTCTCTCCTACACTCCAGGTTCAAAAATAACTTGAGATTTTTACCCACCAAGGGAACAGTCTCCCTGCCACCTAACAGTGACTAATTATCAGGTTATCATTATCTTTAATTGCCAACTATCAATAAAGCACAAAAAAGAATAACAAATAAATATGCATATTTACAGCCTTAATGTCTAATGCTGAAATATGAAATATGATCAGCCACTTTCTCCTACCTACCATGGTTTGCAAATAGAATATACCTCTTGCTTTTTAGTGTTTGCTACTTTAAAGGCTATTGACTGAAGCAATTGAGAACTGCTGTAGCAATAGTACCATGCAACACACAGTCTGTGAACTGAAACATTATATCTTAGCCTCCTAACAGGACATTGTTAGCACATGATAATGACAGCTCAGTGCATTTGTGAAGATCAGTTTATTATTCCTAACTCCGAAGAAGCTGGTATACAAATACATTGCAAAAGAAGTCAATCACTCAAAAGAAAAAAAATTCTGAAAGAATATGCCACTTCTGGCACTTCTGCCAGTGACAGGAGTAATACTATCCAGATTCTCCACTTTTAACTGGGGGCTAGTGCAGCTCTCCCAGAATATAGCTGCTCCTTGCAGCTTGAGGAATGAAAAATCCGAATTCCATTTCCATTTCTCATTGCACTGCTTCTGGCTGAGATGGAGTTCATTTTCTTCAGAGCAGACCAGAAAGTGCTGCATTTCTGATTTGTGCTGAAAACAGTCCTGATAACACACCAGTGCTTCAGCTACTGGTGAGCACTGCTTGCGCAGTGCCGAGGCTTTCTCTGCTTCTCATCCTCCCTGTGCCTTCCAAGTGAGCAGGATCGGGATGGGCAAGTGGCTGGGAGGGGACACAGCACAGTTGACCCCAACTGGACAAGGAGATGCCCCATGGTGCTCAGCAAGAACAGTTCCAGGAGGGAGGCAGAAGGAACACTTGGGCTTATGGCATCTGTGTTCCCAAGGCAAGATGTGCTGAGGCCCTGCTTCCTGGGGAGTGGCCGGGCACCTGCTTGCCCAGGGGAATCCCTTGTCCTGCTTTGCCTGCACGTGCAGCTTTTGCTGCACGGGTTAAACTGTCTGTGCCTTCATTCACGACTCTTCTCCCTTTCCTTGTATTTCATTCCTACCTGGCAGAAGAAGGGAGTGAAGGAGTGGCTGGAGTGCTGCTTGGCTGATGGCTGGAGCCAACCCACCACATATGTACATATGTCCTCTTTCTTTTCAGCAGAAGTTCCCAATAACCATAGAAATCACTTAGAACAAATCGAAGATAATTATTATGGTTCCAATATATTATTTTGCATCTCTTTTAAAATCCATATATATGTAGTGGAACTCTGAACACATATCTGTTGCTCACAGTCAGAAACATTTCTCACAGACTGCTTAAGTGGACACCTTTTTCTTAATACTTTTTTTTTTTTTTAAATTCAAATATCTTAGTATGACTTATCATCCAGAAAAGTCATCAATAAGACAAATTATGTTCTTGGCACTGGACACAGAAAATGGAACGTTTACTGCATTGTATCTTTCCATCTGTGTCCTGCAAGAGTTCATAGGAAATGTGGAGAAGGCACCATAGTTAATTATTATATTTATCCCAGTTTCTAGCATGAGGGAAAGCATCCCAGACAGGGAACCTACCCAAAATGCTGCTGTTCTGCTTTTATGTCCACATAACCCTCAGTCTTTGCTTTGATTCTGTGAACATATGTTGTAACATGGCTTCCACATCCAACCATGTTCTTTTTGCAAATAAATTTGATATAAAAGTGCTTTTCTTAATACTGTGATATTCACCTCATCCAGGTAATGGTACACAATTACACAACCACAAGTACACTGTTAGAACTGTAAGCAATGTAGAATGTAGATGCTTTAATTGGGATTTGAGGTGTTACTTTGAACCTGTGCAAGTGAGGGCGTCTCTACATGAGCAATTACTGCAGAGCAAGAGTGAGCTGCTGTGCCCCAGCTGCTCACTGTGGAGATCCCTCTGTGACAGTTTCAGAGAGGATAGGACAGTATTTGATACAGACTAAAGATCTTTCTTCCGGACAACTGCATCATGACTTAGTCAGAAAACATCCTAGAGCTGCTAAAAGAGGGCAAACAAGATTAATAGTTGATGTACCTACTTGGTTGTTTGCATCTTCCCATATATCAAACCTCTGGATTATGTGACACTGTTAGCTTGCTTCAAACCTTCTGATCCAAAAGGGTGCTTCCCAGGTGCCTTGTTAAAAGAAGTTCACAAGATTCTTGCTGCTCTGGTTCCACTGTGTGTTTCATTTCATTTGGGGAAGGGCAATCTCACCAAGGGTTAATTCTCTTTGTTATCTCAGTGAGCCATAACCTAAAAACCACTGCCAAGGTGTCCACAGCTACAGTATCTTGGCAAGAATTCCTTTTCAGCATATTTACAGTATGAATATATGACCACTGCGTTGTAATCTGCAATAACCTAATCAATATGGATGTACTTCATATTCAAGTTCATTTTGTAATTGTACTTGCCAGCACATGGTTTTATCAACAGAGACTATAAAGCAAATAAGAAACATATAAAAATAATACTTCTGACACTTTTACCCATACTAAAGACTTCTAAACATCTATGTTCCATTAGATTACGTTACAGGCTTACATATTTCAGCGTTCCCAGAAGGACACATGACTCTAAAAAAATGCCATGATTTAATTATCCCTATTAATGAAATTCTCTAGACTTCAATCACTGTGGAGCTTTATGGTGAACTTCTGAATATCAAAATTTCTTTTGCACAGCCAAACCTTATTCAGAATCTGGCCTTGATGAGACTCATTTCAGTATATTAGGCTGAGATAAGGTATGAGAATTTTAGATCATTAAAAAAGGAAGTGTATTGAAAAAGAAAGTAATTGTTACACCATTGAATGCTGGCCTAAAGAATTCCTAGCATGAAATATGTGAGTTTGCTCTTGTTATAAACTGTTATAGAAAAATACCACAATGTCCAAGTGAATTAAATATTTGGTGGCATCCAAGCTATTTGAGGCTCAGTACGTAAGAGTGAAAGCTTAGTATAATAAAATAAATAGTCGCCATGGTTTAAGCCAAGCTGGAGATTAAGCACCACGAAGCCACTTGCTCAGACCCCCTGTCTCCCCACACGCCCCAGTGGAATGGGAAGAAGAATTGAAGTAAAACCTGCATGTTGAGATAAGGGCAGTTCAAAAATTGAAAATAAAGTAAAATACAATAATAACAGTAAATTATAATAATGATTATAATAAAAAAGAAACAAAAAAGTGACACACAATGCAATTGCTCACCACCCACTGACTGATGCCTACTTCCCGAACCCAAATCAGCCCTCCTGTCCAGGTAACTCCCCCAGTTTACATACTGGGCCTGACATTCTATGGTGTGGAATATCCCTTTGGGGAGGTCAGGCCACCCATCCCAGCTGTGCTCCCTCCCAGTTTCTTTTGTGTATGTCCTCACTGGCAGAGCATGTGTCGGGTGCCATGCCAGGGTTTGGTACCGACAGGCTTTTCTGACAGACTGGCAGCAAAGAGATGGGAAGGACTTCCATGTAGAATTCCAGCAGCAAAGTTCATTCCAGTACTTCACATGTGGAGGGCCCAGTGATGAAAGCCTCGAACAATGAGAAGCCTGGGATTTTATACGGGAGCAGGGGAGCGCATTGGGGACCAATGGTCTCGGGGCTGTGGGGCAGGACATAGGCGAGGCCTTGGCATATAAGGGGAAAAGGGGCGGGGAATCAATGGGCCAGTCCAGGAAACTGAACTGGGATACATTTGCGTGGTAGAACAAAGCATCCTGGGAGGCCTCACCCTAACCTGGGGGGATCTCTCAGGGTCTGTCCCTTTAGGGGACTCTCTCACACCCTGCTTGGGATGCTCACTGCCTCCCACAGCATGAGACAAGGAAAAAAGCAGTCCTTGACTCAGGATAAACACAGCTGAGCAAAACCCAAAACATCAGTGTGTTATCAACACCATTCTCATTCCTAATCCAAAACACAGCACTGCAGCAGCTGCTGAGAAGAAATTAGCTCTGCCCTGGCTGAGACCAGAAAAATGGTTAAACAATTCCAGTCATCTTTTATGTTTGTGAAATGAGATCTTTCCTGTCTTCCAAAAAGAAGAGAGAAGAAAAGCTAACAATAAAGCACACATATACACAAACACCTCCTACTTCAAAACAGAGATATATGCCAGTATTACATTCTTATCTGTACAGAGTATTCAATTTTCTACCAATTTTGAGATAGAAGATAGGAAAAAGCTCTCTAACAAATACCTTTTACAAAAAGAAGACAGGAGAGTTCTGCTCTTTTTCATAGTAATCATATTTCCAGAACCTTACACTGCTTACGTTGTTTTGAAGCTGTATATCACAATCAGCAGCTAAGTCCCCTTTCCTCCTGTGCTTACACTATTATGCATGTGCAATTCATAAAATATTTACATGTGTTGCCTCTTTTTTTGTTTTGGAAAGCAAAATAAAGATAAACCATAAATTTCCTCAACAGCATCTGTATGCAGAAACACATATGTGAGCTAGGGTAATTAGTTTATCTTTTATCACCTTGTTGGTAAATTAGGGGCCCTCTCATTACATCTTGATTACGTATGAAATTATCTGATACCAAATGTTGCTTCCACCACCTTTCCAATACTTTTCTTCTCTTTTTCTTCTCTTCCTGTCTGCTCTCCTTCTTTCCTTAGCTTTTTAATAGCTTATAACCATTCCCTGTTGCATATCGGCTGAGAAAGCTCTTTCAAGTCCTTGGTGCAAATCAATAAGTTATAGTGATTCATAAAAATAAGACTGTCATCATTATTGTCCAATTATTACTGTGTCTGAGGAAAGATTCTTCACGTGCTGGAGGTGTCTTCACTAATATTTATAATCTGCACTGAGCAGTGTTAATGAATGAGTGGGTGTATATTCTGCTGAAATGCAGTGGTATTTGATTTATACTAAGTCCAGGTCTGATTGTTAAAGCTAAATCCATTAAACTGTCTCTTAGATCTGCCTTAATGCACTTCCCTGTGTACAATAGCGTTTAAACATTACTTAGCTTTTCATTATTGGTTGAGTATTTGTCTTTATTAGATCATTCTATGATAAATGGGACTTGGGATATTTTGAAAAATAGCAGTATATTAAAGCTTCACTTGTCAGGAAAAAAATCTAAAAAAATTATCAGCCTGTTTACTAAAAAATAATCAGTTGATGCTAAAAGTGTAAGAAGAAATTCAAAATATTCAAACCTAGTTCATAAAACCAAGATGCTCAAGGAAGAAATTCACATTTAATCTTGGGGAAAAGAAATTCACAAACAGCTTTCATTTGGAAGGAAAAAATATACTTTGTTTACATAAGCTGTCACCTTCTAAGTGTCTCCAAGGGGGGGAGGTTTTTTCTCTAGCTCAAAATTGCTCTCTCCTTAAAAAAATAAAAAAAAAGAAAAAAGCCACTAAACAAAAGTGTAAATGGGAAAGACAGGGTAGGGAGAACATGGAGAACATGTAGGAAATCATCAGCTTCCAGCTCAGGTTAGGTATTTCTGCAAAGGCCATTGAGTATTAAATACACAGACTGACTACAGCATTTCTTCTCATCTACAAGAGTTTTCCATTCACGTACATACAAAGCCAGCCCACGACTGACAAGTTAGTCTGGGTTGTATTTCCTATACTGTCTCCATGCAACACTTCTATTTTTCTTACCTGTTGTTGACTACAATAAGAGAGAGAGTTTCTCCATCACTATTCATCTATTCTTTTCAACTCATTTTGCTCAGGAAGTAAAGCCTCAGTAAAGCCTTGTAGGCTTGATTTTATCATAAGAGGAGTGGTCAGCCATTTTGTAGAATGCAGCTCATTTACAAGTTGATAATCCTTCTTTTTTTGTGCAGGAGACATTAAAAAACATAGCTTCTCTCGTTATATTCCCACTGTTCTTCTAGACACATATTTAACTTCCAAGATTTCTCTCAAGCCAGTAGTGCCATCCTCTTCTCAAACATCCTTGGGCTCTGATACTCTAGCCTTCTCGTCTCCCCCCTGCATTTTCTTGTCTAAACTCATATTGCAGAGCTTCTTCACCAACTACCAAACACCAAATAGTTTTGTACAGGGGGCTGGGGGGGTTGTGCATAATAATACATTATTACCTGCCTGCCACATGCATTAAATAAATCAGTTTCACAATCTAGTACTGTTACTGCTGTGCATGACATGTTAGAGTCAGAGTTGTGCCTTTCCAACAATGCACGATCACTAGAAGCACAAGTTTATCAGCTCCCTGAGGATTTCATCTTTCTAAGGGTTCACAAAATCCGCACGGTGTGTGGAACACTAGAGCTAAAAATTGTCAGTCTCTGAGGATAGAGTTAGACTGGAAGTCCCATGCACATGACGAGCCCTGGATACATGTCAAAGGGCAGCTCCTGTGCCTCGGAAAGGACAAGACTCTTGTGCAATTTTTGCATTGTCCCTCACTTGGAACTCTGTCCGGAAATGCAGTATTGATCCAAGTGTATAAACAGCTGTAAACTATTACAACATATTTGGAGAAGATTTACAAAAGTTCCACAGATTGTTTTTGTATTAAGCTTTCAAAATTTCATTCTTCTGTATTCTTATATTCTGATCTCTTTGGAGCCCCAAAACTGAAATCAATTTTCCACAAATGGTCCTGTCAGCACAGGCAGACTGGGTTTTTTGCCTGTGTAACTCTGGACTTGGCCAACATGGAAATATCTCACTTTGGACTGGCAAAAACCCTTGGATATATTTGAACCCAGTTATTCTTAAGGTTAGGAGGGAATTTCCTTTAAATCAGTACCCTAAAGCTGGTTGAGATATAAAGGGCTATGAAATAATTTGTCTTCCTTGCTATAAAGAGATTTTCCATTCTTTTAGTGTGTTTCCTTCCCTAGGTCTGACAAAATCAGACCATCTTCAGAGAGGACACTGGTTTTCCTAGCTGGAACAGGCTTTGCTGACTCCCAGAACTAGCAGGTAAAAGGAATTTCCAAGTGATACAGGTTGTTTGTTACAAGCACAAGACACTACTTGCAGATGAATGTTGGTTCTTGATAGTACCATGAACCCTGCTGTAATCTGTCTCCCAGAGAAGACTGCAAATTCTGCAAAGCACTCGTGGTGTCTACTTAGTGGCAACTTAGTGGACAGAACTGCTAATTGAATGCAGGTTACTGAAGATCAGTTCTGGTCACAAAAATGGTATATGTTAGAATCTGAAAATGTCAGAAAATCCCATTAAAACATCATTCTTTCATAGTTAATAACCCTGAGACCTGCTGGTATACTTTTCTTTAGATTCACTTTTTTGATAGAGGTTACAGGAGTACTTATCACATAAACTAAATAATATAGGTTGCTAGAAGAACATGTACAGAAATCTACAAACATGTTGTGGTACTTTTTTTTCATTGTTTTTTATTTTATCTCAGCATTTTCAGACTTTGAGACTAAACAATGAAAATAAAATAGAAAACGTAAAAAACCACTTCATTTCCTACTGGGTTCCAAGGCAGGTAATAATTTTTTAATTGGTTTGGTTTGGTTTGGTTTGGTTTGGTTTGGTTTGGTTTGGTTTGGTTTGGTTTGGTTTTTTGGGGTTTTGTTTGTTTGTTTTTGGTTGGTTGGTTGGTTTTGTTACAAAGAATGATATTTTGTTACAAAGAATGATTTCTGGGCTCATTCCAGTTTGGAGTGGGGGGAAAAGCAATATATAATGTCCATATTATACAAAAAACACAGTAGATGACTTTGGACTTTTGGGAACACAGCCATTTTCTCCCTGCGTTTGCCTGGCAAGGTTTTAGTAGTGGGAGGGGCTGCAGGGGTGTCTTCTGTGAGAAGCTGCTGGACGAATTCCCCACGTTGGTCAGAGCCAAAGCCAGATGGCTCCAGGATGGACCTGCTGCTGGCCAAGGCCAAGGCTGAGCCCATCAGTGACAGAGGTAGTACCTCTAGAAGAACATATTTGAGAGGGGGGAAAAAGCTTACTGTGCAGCAGTAGTCAAAAGAGTAAGAATATGTGAGAGGAACAACTCTGTAGACACTCAGGTCAGTGCAGAAGGAGGGGGTGGAGGGGCTCCAGGTGCTGGAGATGAGATTCCCCTGCAGCTGTGGAGCAGTCTATGGAGGTCTATGGGGTGCACAGATCCACCTGCAGCCCTGGAGAACCCCTGAGAGGAGCAGGTGAATGGAAGTTGTGACACCATGAGCCCATGCTGGAGCGAGGGAAAAATGTGAGGAGTCCCCCCACTGAAGAGGAAGGAGCAGCAGAGACAATATATGATGAACTGACCAGAACTGCAGTTCTCTGTCCCCCTGTGCTGCTAGGAGGAAGGAGATGAAGAATTCAGCAGTGAAGTTGAGCCCAGGAAGAAGGGAGGAGTGAGCAAACGGTGTTTTATTTCTCATTAGCCTACTCTGATTTGATTGGTAATAAATTGGATTTTTCTCCCCACATTTGTTTTGCCCATGACAGTAATTGCTGAGTGATCTCTCCCTATTCTTATCCCAGTCCATGAGCCTTTTGCTGTATTTTGTCTCCCCTTCCCAGTGGAGGAGGGGAGAAACAGAGCCATTTTGGTGTGCACCTGGTGTTCAGATGGGGTTAAACCACCACACTTTGCTAGCTCTGATGGCTGATTTCCTGCATCTTGTTTTTCAGTGGTTAGCACAGAAACTTCACACCAAATGTGCCAGGGGACTTTGATGTTCCCACAGCATATTTTTGCCCTGCTGAACCTGCCCCACATGCCAGATCACCCTTGCTTAGGTAGTCAGTAGGTTGTATGGCCACCTCAGCCTACCCGAATTTACCACATTCTGTTAATGGACATATGCCTAGGAAAGCCTCCTCTGAGCAGAGCCCAGATTTGAGAGTTTCACAATTCCATCCTAATTCACAATTTTAGAATTATTACTATGTCTGTTAAAAAGCAGAGGTATCTGTATGTATCCTCTTCCGGAGAAACTGATAGCCAGCACCTAGTGTGAGAAAAATTGGGTATGTCTTATTACAAGATGCGTGATAGCACTTCTTAAACAAATTATACCTTTATGAAATTAAGTTCTTATTACTAGCAATAATTTAGATCTGTTTGCAGTACTGTGAATAGAAAAAAGTGAAAGCACAGATGTCAAGAATTAAAATCCAAGCCAAAAAATTATAAAAAACTTGTACTATTCCCTCACCCTTGTAAAAGATTCCTCTAAGGGAATGTCAAGATTCATTAATGAGACAGTGGGAGAAACTTGTTATGAAAAGTTATTTTGCCCACAATTAACTTGCACAGGGAGCCGTGTTTGACTTTGGCTATGCTAATTCCCAGAGAGGTCATGGATTCCCCATCCCTGGAGGTGTTCAAGGCCAGGTTGAATGGGGCTCTGAGCAGCCTGGTCTAGTGGAAGATGTCGCTGCCTATGGACCTAGATGATCTTTAAGGTCCCTTCGAACCATAACTATTCTATGATTCTATGATCCCATGAATTTGCAGTTATCAATCTGCTGCTCCCACGTAGTGTGCTTCTATAAGGTCCTTTATTGTCATGAGCATAAACACACTGGTGCTTCCACATCTGGGAGGTGTTTAAAAAAGGAAACATCTTTCTATTAGGCATGCACTTTCTAGCTGAACACATATTTGCCAAATTATGGCTTGATCCTGTTTCCAGTGAAGGTAACAGTCTTTCCATTTCAGTGGTAGGCAGAACAGAACTTTAATTATCTTTGCATGGAAAAGAAAACACTTGGGGCTAGTGAGTAATAGGAATACCTCATACTTCTGTGTGCCCTAGAACTCCTGCTACAGTAAATCGCCACAGTTTGTGTTTCCCCATGGTAAAACTCTGCAGAGCATAGTAGTTTTCTTTGCTTAGTGTCACTGTGCACCTTTAGGGTCTGGACACAACCCAGAGGTAAGCATGTTATTAAAAAAATACTGCAGATAAGAAACAATAGGCCAGCAAACTATCCCATTAAAAGACCGATGATACATTCTAGAAGCTGAGCTTTTAGTGATAAATGCACTTACTTTAGCTGAATAACTATTTATAATTCATCATTTTGGTAACAAGAGGGAATGGTTAATTTGCACTAGAGTTGCACTTCTCAGTCCAGGCAAGAAGAAATTAGTGATTAACATATTAAAAAGCACAAACAAACACAGAGGACAGACATACCAGACTTTGAGAAATAAATGCACTGTGCCAGTATGTAGTATTTATCATCTTTAAAAAGAAACATATATTCTAGGGAAAAAAAAAGCAGTAATATATTTTTCCTAGTATATATTTCTCCTGTGCAGAGTTGAAGACAAAAAAGGAGCCCTCCAGAATATATTCTTTCTCACCAGATACCATATTGTGATAAAAATTTAGACACTGGGTCCTGATGGAGGGAACAGCTGGCAAAGAGTAACTGTCTAATCGGGAATTATGTTCTGCAGAGACTCCTTGAGAAAGAAAAGCAGGACTTGATCCCACATTTCCCATCATTAACTTGCCAGTAAATCAACGAGATCCTGAATGGCTGGCTTTCTTTTTGCAGAATTCAGTCCCACAGGTCCAAGAGCTTTCAAGGATAATTCAATCCTAAACATGCATAGGGACAAACTTCCTCATGTAGGCTGTGAATAGCCCCATCAAGTCAGTGGGACCAGTACACGAGTGCCTTAGATAGTATTATTTACTTTTCATCATATGCCTGGAGTCTTGTGTAACTTTATAAGGAAAACCGGTAGTCTGTCACCAAAAGTCTTTCCTGGATATAAATGCAGTCACTTTGCTTGCAGCAATGTTTTATCAGTGTTGTACAACTGTCCTTATACACTGCTTTAATAATTTAGTGTGTTGTGCATTAGATTAGGAAAAGACTCATTAAAAGTGTCTACAAGTATTACATCCAAGTCTGAAAAATAGATCTGAATTTACATTCCCTGTGTGTTAGTTTCTCACAAAACACCTAACAAATAGACATAGCTCTATTCTCCCTTATATTTTATCTTGGTGTAACTCAGCTAATTTAATTAGCTAATGGAATGTCTGTTAGTATGCGTAATATTTCCTCAGAGGTACAGAATGAGTTACAACAAGAGACCAGACTCACTGAAACAGTAAGCCCTAGGGACATGTGGGACAACACTTGCAAAAACATAGATTTCTAGTTCCTGCTAGGTCATTGAATCTCAGTGTCTTCTGTTAAAGATGGCCATTTAAACACTGCTATGTTTTGGTGCCACATCAGCTGCAAGAACATACAAACTTTCACTATGATCAGCCAAGCTGTCTTAGCCCACTGCCTGTAGAACCTGTCCCTGTAACAATACACATGCATGCTTGCATACACCCAAAGACTTCTCTGTGTGTATCCATCTCTGTGTGTGCATAAATATATACCCATGCAGAAGTGTCGAAATACAGCTTGATGTGCCTACCTGTTACTTCTCATAATCTTCACCTATGATACTGTGCATGCAGGAGACACAGGACTGACATGGATAGGAGGCAGTAAGGCTTAATTTTTAAGAAGTTCCATCTGTGATTAATATTGCACCCAAAATGATAAAAGTTTGCATTGTTCCTCTATCTAGTGAAGTTATTGGCAGGACTATTCACAGAGTACCATATTTTAAGAAAATAGTGCACTGAATTTGCCATGAACTGACTCAAAACTTGTAGAGAAAGCCCTTCTCCCAGAAGTCTACCATCCTCCCAGCCAGTTCACTACTTTTCATATTATACCATGAGATACTGTAGGTGCTTTGAATACATTCCGCATTTTGAATACATTCTGCATTATTCCCTCCACCAACCGCCCCCCCCCAACAAAAAAAGGAAAGTATAACCTAAAAATAAAACAGCTGCCATTATCTTATGGTTGACCATGAATTTGAAGCAAAATATTGAAACCATAAGGTGCTTCTGGATGTCTGTGGTATATGACAGAAGTTTGACAGGCAACCCCTACAAGTGTCAGGCCCCCAAAGCAATGAAGCAGAAAATAAAAGTGCTCCCAAACACATTTAAAATGATTCATCTCAGTGTTTCGCTTTGAAATGAGGAACAAAAATGGAAGCATTCCTATTCCCTATTGAAAGTAATCACAGTTTTATTTCTTGCAGTATTTACATAGGGAGAGCTGTTTATTTAGAATCCTTGGTGATAAGGACACGGCAAGCTCATAACTTATTATATATTCTCTTTTCATTTTGTCTTTTTTGGGGCTAGAATTATGTATATTTTATGATAACCCAAAATGACTTATACATAAAAAATACAGACTTTAAAGATAAAAAGGATTAGTAGCAGGTAATGCATTTTCCATGAGTGGCTATAGGGCTCTCAGTTCCAGAATGTACAGGCTGCATACAAATGAATTGATAAAAGTCTGAGGTTGCGGATGGGTAGAAAGGCTCATGCTTTGCTGGAGATGATTCTTAAAGTTACAATAAATCAGACAGACAGTGTCGGCCTTTGAGGATAAACCTGTGATGGCTTGTTGTGCCTCTTTGAATCGCCTCAGAGGCCCAGGGACTAAAAAGTGCCTAGATGTCACATTAAATCTACCGGGAGGATGGGGCACTTCAAAGAGGAACGCAATCAGATCTGATGGAAAATACATTTTCTGAAAGCTACTGACAAAAAAGTAATCTTTGATGTGGATGTTGAATAACAATTGATATTGTCTTTCCTGACATTTTTCATTATTGCTGTCTTATACAGCCTACTTCATGTATTAAAGCAATATTAACTGTTTGACAGGGACAAATCCTCAAACTATCACATAAGCAATTGTTTCTGAATTGTCTTAGCCCACTGCCTGTAAAAGCTGTCCCAATAACTGCTTTTAAATATGATGGTATACTCCTTTCCTTGACTACCTAGACAGTGTCTGAGCCTTGGTATAATACAATAGATTCTAGGGGATATTAAAAATGGTTAGGGGGTTATGAGGTGTCATTTGATTATAAGTAAGGTGCAGCAGTGTTTTCTGAAGGTGACTTTTAATGAGAGAGATCTATAAAAATTTAGTCCTTATAATTCCCACTCTACAATACACATTTATAGCAAGTATATCTACCCAGAAAATTTCAATCTCCTAAAATTCTTGCAGCTTAAAAGAAGAAAAAAATAAATGTACAGGAGATATTTGTTATTTATGCAAAGAAATAAAGAACTCTGTAGCTATACAAAATGCTATAAATATAATGCAGATAAATCACCCAGTTTTTACTGGAGAGAAATTCATGCAGATCTAAAGGCTACATGTCATTTCAAAGGCCTGGATCCCTCCTGAGGTTTGATGTCTTAACTCCCTACTATAACAATGTGCTGCTTTACCAAAGATCTCTATAAATCTAGAGCCCCTAATTCCTAGATGACCTCAAGCTAGTGACTAGGTAGATGGAAAGGCAGACATAGCTCTAACCAAGCTGGCACACAGGGGTTAACTGCACTAGCACCAGGGAAAGGCACATGCACAGCAACCCCAAACCTGAGAGTAAATTGCAACACTGAGGTAACCTACTGCTCTCAGGCTCTCACAAGTTACTGGCATTTCTGTTGCACCACAAAAGAGTGAAGCTGTGGATGTCCCTGTTTACTTCCAATTTTCTTGACAGTCCTCAGTTTTTCACATAGCTGGAGGGGGGTTTGACCAGCTTTTTCTCCCTTGTCATGACTACCAGTATCAGAGCCACCACCAGGAGCCTTCTGCAATCACTCATTTGTTTTAGATGATTAATTTTTTTTATGTAGGTGTCCCATGGTAAGGTTTTCTGTGGAGTCCCTCCCCAGGGAAAATGTTTAATAGTTTACAGTTAACCTGTTGTATAGCATGAACAGAAAACAGAATCGTTTTTTTAAGAAGATCCATAGAGAAATTGAAAGAATATCTCTGGCAGGAGAGGGTAAGCAGCATCACTATCTGACTGCATAGTGCACAGCTGTAATGCATTAAAAATTTTAATTAAGCAGGAGAATTGGAAAGAGAGAGTTCAGCTACACCTCTTTCTGCTACACAGACACACACTTCTGTTGCCCTCTGACAGGGAGGACAGCTTTCGTTTGCCACTCTTCTGCATCACTCTTTGCCTTGCCAGTGTGTGTGCTCTGGAAGGCAGTCATCCCCAGGAGGACGAGGATAAGTCCTGCTGCCACTAGCATTTCTGCCAGAACCAAGGTGATGCGTGGCTGGTGCAGAGTTGTCAGATTCCCTGGGGCCAAACATTCAGACATATTTTGTTTCTGCCCAGAAGGCAGTTGCTGTCTTCTCATGAATCAGACACAATGAAACCTTCTTCTCTTGGATGACTTGCAATTGATGAATGACTCTACTCCCACCCTCTAAATAAATAAATAAAAACAAAAAAAAGACATCAGTGACATTCTCGGCAGCTTCAAAGGTTATCCTCTCTTATCTCCCAAGCCTGACTGTTGCTTTATTATTTCAGAGCTAGCCGAGGCCAAAAACATCCTGTATATACTTCAATCTGAAGTTCTCATTGGCCCCTTTAGGACTCCATCTCCTTGACACTTCAGTTCCACCAGGAGGGATTTCTTTTCTTTCATGCTTTCCATTGCTCTGTCCCTGGTGGTAACTCATCCACTCCCAGGTTTCCTAACACCTTTCTTCTGAGTTATTGAAATGAGGCTGCTTGGCCAGCTGAAACTTCTTTGAAGTCTGGGAATACTTCAGATGTCAAGTCATGAAATTTCCTCTCGCTTTACTTTAGACTGCTGCCTGTGTTTGTAAAAATCTATGAACTACTAACCATTAAAGCCCCATACACTGTGAACTCCTGGCACTAATTTTGTAATCCTACAGTAAATGGGGGAAAGAAAACCACAGACATTACTCTGTGGAAATACTAGAAGGAAAATTGTTGTTGGGGGATGGGAAAATAAAGACCCATTAGCTGGCAAAATATGTGTAAAAAGCTTTTAGTTTTGCTTTTATGTTATTGAAGTCAAACTAACAATACTCCCTCTGCACAGGTCATGGTTTGACAATAGAAGAGGTCTGGCTTGCAACGCATCAGAAATACTGCAGCCACATGTTATAAGGTAGCCAACCACTAAGAGCTCACGCCACTGCTTCACATTTGTCCACAGTTTTCTGATGGATTTTTACTGGGCATGCAGGCTTTATAACAGATATGCCATTGCCTGTCTGCCTACAGCCAGCAGACATTTCATCCCACATACTCTGACACTTACAGAAGCACTGGCACGTGCCCTCACGTCACTAGTGCTGCTGCTCAGTCTGGCAGGGATCTAGGCAGCACACAGTTCTGACACTAAACATGGGGCAGCTGCCACTTCCCTTGCTGGTTTGGGGCTTAATTATATAAAGCACAAAACCAGAGTGCACAACTGCTAAGTTCAATAAATGACAGTAAGGAGTCATCAGCAGGTCAGTGTGTGAAAGAAATCCAGTTTTGCACTAATGAGAACAAAGCAGTTGTGAGACAGCTGATTTCCAAGGCAAGCAGCCAGAGTGGTTGTCTGGGGCTCCAGGCTCATGGCGACCCTTTCAAAGACAAATTTTGGCTACATTGAAGGGTCAGGAAAAGGAGGAAGACAGGAAGGGTCCAAGCTGTGACTCCTTCCCATGGTTCCCATAAGCAACCAAGTTGCTCCTGCTGGGTAGCCGGCATCCAACACAGCATCAGTACAGAAACTACTATGATTCAGCCCAGTTCCATGTGGAAATCACAGTCCTCTACTACAGCTGATCATTTTCATGTGCAAAAAGAATTGGAGTGTCATGATATCTTAGAGGCTTTGAATCACTGCTGCCAGAGAGGAGGAGCCCAAATACAGCACTTCATTTTGCTCATGCACTTGCTCAACTTCTGCACACACACCTCTGCATATTGAGCTGGGCTTAGAGATTCACAGCTTTCCTGAGCAGATCTATGAAAGGATGCAAATTGCTCCATAATTACTCAGATGCCTTATAGAGGCCTGTGCACTCAATGTCCAATTTATAACCAATCAGCCCTGTACAACAAGCACCTTCATGTACAATAACAGCTGATTCTGTCTGGCTCTCAATTCTTAGAAGTTACAGCCCTGCAGGATGTAACAAGACAGTTTTATAAAGCTGTGCAAGTAAAAAGAATCATCAAGGTCACCATTTTCAAAAGCACCCAGAGCTGAAATGAAAGGCTAAGCAGATGGTGTGTGGCACAGAGTCAAACCTCTCCTAGCTATGGTCCTTTTTTTCCCAGCTCCTGTGAAAAAAAGTGTGTGCAAAAGTTGTCTACATAAAATTAGCTCTGATTTTCAATATTTTGCCTTAAGATCATTAAACCAATTATTATTATACTGTCGTGTTTTCAGAAACTATCTGGTGAGCATATAATTCTTTGTTTTACCTTTGAACTGATAAGAACTTATAGATTTTTGTATGGCAGTGAGTTCTAGAATTCAAGATTCTGGATTTCTTATTTCTTTTTGAAATATACCAATTTAAAGAGCAAAACTATAACAAGAACACAAAGTATCTTCTTCACACTGGTTATACCAGGATCAGTATTCTTGACCACTGTTTCCTATTTCATCACTAACTTACTCTTTGTCCACTCTGTGACTTTCGTCGTCGGTTTTATTCATACTGTAAATTAAAGGAATTGCATAACTAGCAGTCAATTAACTATGGGATAATAAATCAACACATGAACAATGTGGGTTGGCTCCAGCCATCAGCCAAGCAGCACTCCAGCCACTCCTTCACTCCCTTCTTCTGCCAGGTAGGAATGAAATACAAGGAAAGGGAGAAGAGTCGTGAATGAAGGCACAGACAGTTTAACCCGTGCAGCAAAAGCTGCACGTGCAGGCAAAGCAGGACAAGGGATTCCCCTGGGCAAGCAGGTGCCCGGCCACTCCCCAGGAAGCAGGGCCTCAGCACATCTTGCCTTGGGAACACAGATGCCATAAGCCCAAGTGTTCCTTCTGCCTCCCTCCTGGAACTGTTCTTGCTGAGCACCATGGGGCATCTCCTTGTCCAGTTGGGGTCAACTGTGCTGTGTCCCCTCCCAGCCACTTGCCCATCCCGATCCTGCTCACTTGGAAGGCACAGGGAGGATGAGAAGCAGAGAAAGCCTCGGCACTGCGCAAGCAGTGCTCACCAGTAGCTGAAGCACTGGTGTGTTATCAGGACTGTTTTCAGCACAAATCAGAAATGCAGCACTTTCTGGTCTGCTCTGAAGAAAATGAACTCCATCTCAGCCAGAAGCAGTGCAATGAGAAATGGAAATGGAATTCGGATTTTTCATTCCTCAAGCTGCAAGGAGCAGCTATATTCTGGGAGAGCTGCACTAGCCCATGGGCAGAAGTGGAGAATCTGGTTAGTATTCTGGCATCCAGAAGTGGCATATTCTTTTGTACTCTCTCAAGAGACTAAGGCAAGCATTTCTCCGTTAGTATTATATTTAAAAGGTTGTTCTCCCCAGCAGATTTTCTTGATGACATTGTCTTTGCCATGTGCCCTTTCTCCTATTTGATAGCTCAGCAGGAATTATTCTTCCTGCCTGACAAGATCTTCATGAAACTCCCCATTAAGGCCTGCACTGCCAATCCATGTGAGGTACAGAAGATGCTACCTAGCAGTATAAAGAGCTGTATCTTTTCTCCTTCTGAGGTGAACAGACTGAGACTTGTGCCCCAATAACATCCTGATATCTGTCAGCTGGTGGAATGTAAGACTCAGCTTTGATTTTTTTATTTCAGATTCATGTAAATGGTTCTTCTGCTCTTTAATTACTTTCCTGATAATTACAAAATTGCTCTCATCTATAGTATCATTTTAAAATGAATTGATTTTAGCCTAGTCTACTTAGCAAATAAATTAAGCAAATTATTACTTGATTTTAAATCAAGTAAATCTACCCCTCCATTCAGTTTGCCTGCATGGTGCCACAGCCCACTGTGATGCTGCTGGATGTTGCTGGTGTTCATGTGACAGAGGCAATTGTTGTAGCCTCACTATAATGCAGCAGGGGGAAGATTAGGGGCTGTCGCTGCCTCTAGTTGTGTGGCATTTTGCTTTTCCTGAACTCCTGTTTAAGCTGACCGCTTCGATCTTTCTCATTATGAAGATTTATACCATCATCTAGTGGAACTCCCCTTAAACTACAACTCTTTAACTCTTCTATTCTGCACTTTACATGCAGCTTGAGATGAGAAGAGTAGGCAATGAGGTTCTTGCATTCTAAATATAGGAGGATTTTTGACATCTCCCACAGCAGGAAAATTTGCATAACCACTGTAATTAAAATCTTGCTCAGTATTTGCCTAATGTCACATTAAATCCATATAATGCTGCTGCTCCCCCATCCCACCTATCCCTCAGTGTCATATTTTAGAATCTAGAGACATAACTACAACAGCATCCACAGCTAAGTTTGTTGTACAGAGAGGAAAAAATCCTAGTTAAAAAAGCGTATTATAAATCAAGAGAATAAACATGGCTATGCTTTCCACATCAGATAGACTATTCCTGAATAAAAAAGGTATTTCATCCTAATTTCTCATCACATTTGAATAGACAGCATTTCATCTTCTCTTGTTACAATCACTCTTGTGTAGCAATACACGTATGCTTTTATCAGGTGTAGAAATGAGTTACCATTCTCACAGTTAATTCTCTCAGCTTTGAAAAACAGCATCAAGTATACTTCCTTGTTTAATTCAGGAGCACCCCCAGACATCTTCCAAATTAATTTGTCCTTCCTAATCCAGAAAGAAATGGGGACTCACCTATAGTCCCATACTACTTCAGGGCATCCAGAGGAGCTTCATGATCAGCAGAAGCAGCACACTAATTCCATGACACAGAGCTGATTAGGAGACTAAATCAGAGGTAATGTGGCTTTACCATGAGTGCATCCATCAGAAGGTGCATTTCCTGTCCAGGGCTCACGCCTCACACACTTGCTCCTGGCTGTGTATCTGCCTCTACAGCTGTTGATGGAATGCAGTGGACAGCTCTCCCCAAACCTGCACAAGCTGAGGAGGAAGCCATCTGACCTGCCCAAGCTCGTGAAGCGCACATGGTGAGGTGCATACAACCTGTTCCCCACAGTATTGATCATTTCTGATTCAGCTGTGGCTGAATCAAGGAGTAACGGCAATGACTATCCCCCTGCCAGTGGCCCGTGAGGTCAGGCCCAAAATCGTGCCAGGATCTGTACCAGGTGTCCTCTTCCTGTTTCTATTTTGTGTTGGTACCCAGTGAGCAGCTACACCAGTGCTAGCACCACTACCCCAGAGCTGGAGCAGCACCTTCTATTTCTTTTTGATACATACAGTTATTTTGCGACAAAATATTCCGTCTCCTTTCTACTGTTGCAGCAGTAGCCAGTTCATGCTGCTGAGAGCCTTTCTGGGAAAAAGTGCTGACCATGCATCCATGTTGTGGATTAGTTTGCTTTCACTCTGATTTAACACTAACATAATTTTCTGTGTGGTGCCTCCCTCTCCCCAAAGGCATGATTATACCTCTTCAAGCCCAGGCATACGAATTTCACAACAGTCAAAAGACAACGTAAAGAAGAATAGTAATCCAGTGTAACAGCACTTGTTTAATAATAGAGTGTACTAGAGAGCTACAGCACAGCTGTTTCATCTAATCTGAAGCATGTGCAGTTCATATTAATAGTTAATTTAATCGGCTTTTAAATCACAGCAAGGTGAACAACAACAAAAAGGCGTGACCTGTCTTTCCTGGAGAAGCCGAGTCACGTTTCTCTCCAACTTCTCCATGTGACAGAGCAGTGCTACAATTAAAGCACAATAATGTGCTTGTTATTCAAGTCAGGCATTAGTTCTAGTAATGGGGTGCTTGGTGGCGAGATGGATTTCCTTGTTAGGAGCTAAGCAGAGGATTAGCTGAATTCTCCATGGAGAAATCTTGATTTGTTCAAGGTCTTTCATGTTTTCTACAGAGAAGGGATTATGTCTACTTAAAGAGGGGGCTTGCTTAAAAAGCTACAAAGTATAAGAAAAGGATTTAGGGCAGTCGAGCCTGTGGTTAAGTAGCTGAGGGGTAGAGGGAGTTTTAAAGCAGTGGATTATTTAAAGCCATAAAGTTCAAAAAATAATTGGTTTAGCACTACTGGGTCAATGCAGAGTACCATGCTGGAAAGGCAGTTAAGCATAAGCTAATATTCATTTTACTTCGGCTAATTATTGCAAGGATTCAGCATAGAGAGTGAAAGAAGAAATGTTCTAGCTCTTTTCTTTGGGGTCCAACCATGCAGCACAGTTCTGCACTCCTTTGCTTTGCTGTATATATATGTTGTGACATACATTACCTACCTGGCACAAGGACTGCAGAGGGCTGTTTTTGAAGCTCTAACACTCTTCTCTTAATGAGGCCATGTAGAAAACCATTAAAAGCCATTTAGAAGAGCTGTAAAATTCACAGTTCTCCTGCAGCCTCCTGTCTCAAAGGCAGCTCTGTTCACTCTTCCCTTCTTTCTTCTATATCCTCTGGTAATATCATTAGTTCACTTTGACTGCAGTCACTCTCACGATCATCAGTGCCTCTGAGAAACCTAAGCAGAAGCACCCTGCCCTCCAGCCTGTTCAGGGGAGTTGCACAGCCCTTGGGGGCTGTGCCAAAAGCCTTGATGATGCAGGAGGCACAGGGGACTACCACACTTCAGTAGAGAGCATCCTTGGCATTGAGGGAAGAGGTACAGGCTGTAGTTCACCCTTTACTTTTACCTTAGTTGTGCTGTGGGTTCACAGCAGAGATCTGAGGATGTCAGAAGCAAATCCCACCACAGCTGGAGAGAGAGCCCCAGGTTATCCTAGATGGACAGGCCAAGCCTAATGGATTAAGGCATCAAGAGAAGTTACTTCCATAGGTAGAAGAGCAGAATGAGTCATCGCAATCTGAGGACAACACATGCATACAAAAAACATGGTGGATGGATGGTTTGAAGCAGCTGTTTAAAGCTGTTCAGGCTGGACAACAGCTCAGGAACCAGAGGGTGGTGAGAAAGAAGGTGTCTGTAGTAATTTGCTGGGAACAGTTCAGTGAGTTTAATGAAAGCTAATGAAGAGACATAAGCGTTCACTAGGGTGGTGGTACATATACTCTCCAGACAGAAATACTGTGGGTTGTTTGTGCAGGATGGACAAGAGGTAGGAGGTGGCAATGTAGATTTCATAATGATACAGAGCAGTGAAAAGATGGAAGTGCTTGGATTTGGGTTTCACATGAGGAAACTGAAACGGCTTGTCCTTGTCTTGTACAGTTCTCATATATTCACATTCAGTGTGTTGCATTCAGTCCACAGTCCAAAATATATTGACAAACAGGTGGAGAGTTTACACCAAAGCTTCCCAAAAACTAAGGTTCCACAGGTGAATAATGAGGCATTAGAGGAGAATGAGAATTATAGGAGCTAATTCTGCATGATAGCCTAGCTAAGTGACACCTCAGTGCATGGTGGGGAGACATATTAGGAGATGTCAAATGTTCCAAAGCTAGAAAAACATAAGTAGTAAATGGAGTTATTTAGAGAATGCATAAAGTACAATGGTATGATTGGATACCAAGTCAAGAAGATGTTCAGAATGAGTGTCAGAAAATTTACTGAAGTAGCAAATATTCTCTCCAAGGGAAGTTGCAAACCTGATTTTTCTGGAAAAGTAAAATGTGTACAAATTTAAGACTAAGAAATGTATATCAGAAAAATGCCACAAGTGGGAAAAAGGAGTAAATTTTTGTGTCTGATATGCACAATATGAATGAAGGCACATGGGAATCTGGACTAAGCAAGTAAGATATTTGGCAAAACATATGCAATGCTCATTTTGGCAGATTCAGCTAAGCACCTGAAATCCATTAATATCCATATAGTCCTCCTTGCAAGGGTTCTGCAAGGCAAGAGAACACATTTGTTAGCATTCTATGGGTCTCAAACTGACATAGAGACTAAGAGCTAAATCCCCAATGAGATCAGGCACTGCCACACTCATAGTGACAGACCTGACCTAGCTCAAGTAGGCAAGTGTGTTTGCCAATAGAGTTAATATATGTTTACTTTTATTCTACTCTCAATGCAGAAACACCTACAGTCAACTGGTCATTTTTCATCCTCTGCCATGACCAGTAGACTAGATTCTTTAGAGATTTGTTCTCTGCATTATTTCATTTCCAAAAATCAATAAATAGGACTTTTATCTTATGACAATCCAGGTCCTATTCCTGGTTCTTAGTACAGGTTGCCTATGTCACACTTTCAGGAAATCATTGTTCATCATTTTGTCTTGACCTACTCGCCCTTCAAAGTGAAACATCAGCGTTTGCAAACACTGTATCATGAGGGGAACTATTTTTTTTTCTTTTTTTTTGCAAAGTGCTTTGGATGAAAGGCAGGATACAATTCAAAATACTGGGTTTTTTCCTTGCACATTCCATGCCATTGAAGCGGTGAAAAGGTTCCTTTGAACAAAAGCTGTTGATTTATCTACATTTTAGTGGCTTCCTTTGCTCCCTGAAGCTGCATATTTAAACTTTGCTATGCAGGAATTTATTACAGATACAGGAGGGCAGAGCAGTCTTTTTGAAACTCAACTGCTCTGCTCAGACCAAAGTTTTGGGATGAAGTAAAATTGAATTCACTGGCGTTATAGATAATTGCTTTTTCTGTTTAAACATTTTTATGGATGTAAAAAAATAAAAAAATACAAACAAACAAAAAAAACACCCAAATGGAAGTACCAACTACAGTCATTATTATAAAGACTGAGGTAAGAGTATCTAGCCCCCATTTATTACTTTTTTCCTGGCAAGAATAATTCATGAGTATCTGACAACACTCTGTAAATTCCCACTTTGCTAGGCTAACACAATAATTTGCCACCACTGCCTTCCAGCATCACACATGGCATCTCTTCTGCATGAATACCCAGCAGCTATACTAGAGATGCCAGTGAGTCGTCATTACTGGCATGGCAAAGAAGTATTGACTGTCATAACTCCCAGTTCTCAAACCAGGCACACATTTTTCACAACCTGATTCATCTTCAGAAGTGGAAGTGACTCTGTGAGGGACTGCAAATAAGCAAAAGCATTCATACTGGCAATGATTTATAACTGCTCTGACAGATGGGTAGTTTTGTGATAAATTGAAAATTGTGTGGTGGTGTTGTTTATTATTAATTTTTATGCTTCATTTTTTAACTTCAAATCAAAACAAGACTGGAAGGAACAACTTGGGTCATATAGTCGCTATTTAATCTGGTGTACAGAACACCCACTCTACACAATGCAAGTCGCTAAGTGCTTTTGGAATCCTTTAGCAAACTAACACACACTGATACAGAATACAAGCAGTCCCCAAGAGAGTGGCACAGGATGCCAAGCAAACAGAACCATCCTCACTTTCAAGCACAGCCTTTCCTGTACCTGGTGAGGTGTCTGAATGAGGAAATGCCTGTAGCCATCTCATCAGGTGTCTGGATGAACTACTGCTGCCAGCCTGTCTCAGAAGCAATGTGGTGCCTGCCCCACAGAAACCTCACAGCCCTGTAATCCTTCTCACTGGAAAAACAGCTTGAAGGGACAGCCAGAACAAATCTTGTGTAGCCATGGTGACTAAATCCAGCTGGTATCTACCGGAGGGTTCATCCATTTTTCCTTACATATATAAGCACATAGCCCATGTAATACATTTGACACCCTTAAGTATTCCTGTCTTTAAGATTTTATCCTTCCTGTTTTAAATTGCCTTGGTTCTCATGTAGCCTTTTGTTACTCAATTAACATTTAGAGTTTCCAGAGCACTATCTCCATCATTTCTGGTCCATGGAGAGGGACAGCAAAAGAATAAGGCATTAGAAGGGTGTTTGAAGAAGGAAGACTAAAATTTAAATCTGAATGTCATTCAGCTGATTTAAAGAAACAAAAGCAGTCAAAAATCACCCCAGTAGAGATTTTTAGTTTTCTATACCTCTGAAGAACAGGTACCACCTAAATTATAAAAGGAAAAGGAACTTCCTTATTTGTAAGAATCAGTTGAATTTTACTGTACCGTATAGGTACAGAATGTCTGCATTTCATAGCATATCCAGTGAGAGATTCATCTCAAATCTCTGTCCCATCATTTCAAATACTTCCATGTTCAAATTGCCTTCTTTTGTAAGTAGGCTTTTGTGCCTGATATATATATTTTTAACTGGACTGATATGGCACAGTAGAGACATCCAGTGGTTTTTTAGATTATTAAAGTCATGACTGTCACTGAAGATATAGTACAGAGCTATTTCCATTAGATAATGGTAATTTTAATTTCCCTTCAAACACAAATTTAAGATTTGATATTAATCAGCACTAATTTGGGAACTTACAGCAATTTGGCATCAGATACTTAATTTAATTTGCTGTACATCTAACTAGTTTCTAGTGATTCACGTGAAACACAAGCTCCATTTACACTAAGGTGTAAATTTCAGTCACAGTTAAAGTTAGGTTGTTGAAGTCAATGGAGTATTGTCAAGTTACTGTCAGAGGATATGGACCTATCTAGTCTGGAGAATTGGAAAGGCATGCCTATTAAGAGTTTAAGATTCCATAGAAGAAAATACTGGTTTGGCTTGTACTTATCCTGCTCTCCATCTAAGAATGCTAGGAGACAGAATAAGAGTTGGGCTCACCCATCTTTGTTAACTTACTGAATAGCAGCAAGTACATTATGGCACTTGAGGATGGAAAGAAGATTGCTGGGAGCCAGCAAAGATCTGGCAGTTGAGAGGAAGAAGGCAGCCCAATAGACAGAGACAGAGATTTAGCAGCTGAGTCATGGGGCCAGAGCTCTAGAAACACAGAAATAAGAGAGAAGTGAAATTTTGAAAGCAGATGAGGGGAAGCTAGCATGACAGTGAACTTTGGATCAGAAAAAGACAACATCAGAGAATCAGAGTCATTTCTGTCTTATAATCTGTTAAACTCTATTTACGTTCAGTGAGGCTGTACAGAACATAAGTCAGGGTTGCTTGGGTAGAATAAAATCCTTAAAAAACAAAGAACGCCCTAAACCTAGCAGGCCATAGAGAAGCATAAAGGTATGCAGCCCATCAAAGAGGTTGAAAGACTGTGATTTATTAAAGTGCTGCCATTGCTAAGAGCGTGAATTTAAACACGTTTAACCCAGTAGGAGTCTTTCCACGGACTCTGGATCAGGCTCTTAAGCAGCATTGCTTTACTGGCTGATAAAGTGACTAACAGCACGTATCTTTTCTATTGACAAAAGTGAGGAGGAGTTTTTAAATTGCTTTAGTTTAGACAAGTTATTTACAAACAAGAAGCAAAGCTGGTGAATGCACAGTGCCCTCTTAGAAGAATGAGGGACGAATTGTGTTAATTAGCAGTTGGCATGAATGCAACAGAAAAATTTAAATGAAATGCTGACTATATTTACTATTCTCACTGGTTTTTCACCCTTGTAATAGATGCATATTCATGTAGCAGAGAAGTGAACGCTGGTTTAAACCAGTGTCCTGTTCCTTGTGGTGACTACAAGCATGCAGCCAGGGAGAAGTAAGAAAAGGACAAGTATATCCCTATGTCCCATTCTACCACATATTTGTTGGTCACCACATGAAACCATTTTTTAATAAAATTGGGAATAAGCAGCATAGTTTTGGAAAGCATAAAGCAGTGTATTACCTTGTGCCAGGAGTGTTCTCAGTCTGACCCTTTTCTTGCAGTTAGACCTACATGTAGATCTCTCAAGACCCTCTTACACTGCAGATGAAGAAAAATTGCAATGTATTTTGTTGAATGTTCTTTGGAAAGCTACATATCAGGAGAAACTCTAAAGCATGTCTGCAATGTAAGAATTTGGCTTCATTCTTGGCCTTGATTTGAAACTAAACAATTGCTTGCAAGACCTTAATTTTTGCACTTGATTCCATAACCTCAGAACTTTTCACTCAGACTTGTTAGCATAAGCCAAGAGTTTTTCCACCCCTATCAGAAGTGCGTTCACAGTCCTGAATTTGAGGGCAAGGTAAATGGAGGGATACTTTCTTCAACTGAACAAAATAGCTCTGCCTGTACTAATGCTTTTTAATGCCTGCAAAGTGAGAAGCTGAACCTCAACAGTTGACAGAGTGTTGTATTGACAGAAGTGATAGTGCAACAATTCAATTTTTTATTAAACCATGTTTCAAAAATTCAGTAAGGGCACAAATGATAAGCTAATATTCACAGTGAAAAATAGATCACCAGATTTCCAGCACAATTAGCACCTACCACATTATTCTCGGGATACAACTGAAATATTACCAGTGACATTCAGCAGCAGTTTTTCTTCAGTGTCTAGTAGGTCAAGAATCTATCGCATTTTTTTAACCTCTGCTCAGGCAAGAAACAAAACAAAACAAAAACACAGTCTTCCTCAATCTGCCCACCATCTTCTCTGTATCAGCGTGGCAAAGTGAGAGCAGCTTTAGGGATGCTCCAATATTCAGTCTCCATGCTTATTCACACATTGCCTGTTCTTTTGGTCCCATGATCACATGGCAAACTATTCTGTCACTATCATTATTGTGGGGAACAAAACTGCCTCGTGTTTCCTGGCTCATTTCACATAGATATCAAATGAAATATTGTTCAAATAGGTACTGCTGAAGAAATCATTTGCACCTTTATTAAAAGTTAACAGAAGCTGCCAGCACAGGGATGCACATATGTAACTAGCTTTGTACATGGTCAGTAAAAACAAGTGCTTGAACCCCTCACAGCTCATAGAGTTTCATTACAATATGTATTTGTGTAAAGATGAAAGCTCAGAATTTTTTTCTTTCAAGGCATCTTCTCATAGGCTGTTGACCAGAACAGAGAAATGGAGTAGCTTCACAGGCTGGACCTTTAGACAGATTTTCTTGGTTTCCATTTCCATTCTCTTAGATTTCCATGTATGCTACTCAGAAGAAACTCTGAATTCAGTAATAAAATTAGGCATTCAATGTTGAGTTAAATTTGAATATATTTAATTATTCTGATCCTTTGGGAACTGAAAATCTATTACTCATGACACTAGAAGACTGGAAGATTTAAGACAGAATTTTATTCCTGATGGACTTTCATCCATAAAACTAAAGACAGAAACAGTGACTTGACCAGAGATACTTCCACCCCAGGCTGAGCTGACCAGCCTTTATTTTAGCCCAGTTTTCACAGCATCCATTTCATGTAACATTTTTAAGAGATTTCTTTTAGAGCTCCTTAGAAAAAATTATTTTGGACGTATTTTCTTTATTTTGATGGCTGAGAAAAAAAATCTCTATTGTTACACTGCCAGGGTTTATGAAGATTTTATTAACATTAGAGTCCATTTAAAAGTAAAATGTCATATTGGTGAGAGAAGAAAATTTGCAGTAATCTGTGCATTTATCATGAAAACCTCAGAAGGGAAACAACACTTTTAAATAGATGTCCTGTCATTATATGCCAGCTACAGAAGATGCTAACAAAAGAAAAACAACAGTTGAATACATACTAAATACTGTTCTCTTTCACATTCAGACTGCAGGGCAGCCCAGGATACAGTTGAGGCAGAAGGAGGTTGCAACTAGCTTCTCTTCTGAGCTCATGGGTAGTTTTCAAATATCCAGGGCTTTGAACCAAATTGTTGTATCTCTTGAAAGACTATCTTTAACCACCTCTGTTCTTCACAGCTCTCAGTCCCACCACAAAATATAATTTCTGGATACTTATTTAGATCCTGTAAATTATATGTAGTACAGTGGGTGGTACAGGCAGATTGTATTCTTTGCATTGTACCCCAAAAGACACAAAACAGGTTAAAGACTACCAGCATATATCTGACTGACTTTCATCAGCTCAGAAGCTGAGCACTCACTGACATTAATGGCTCAGGACCCTTAAAGCAAAGAGAAATTCTTCTTTTGCAAATGAGGAGCCTTGAGCAGAGGGAGTGTAAGTGATTTCCCCAGGCCACAGGGAATCATTACACTCTGCCAAGAGCTCTCTCTGAGTCTCCTTAGATTTCAGTTCAGGGCACTGAGGTCATTCCAGCTATGCACCTAATAGCCACCTCTCTGGGGCACCTGCAGTCTTTCTGGGTTTTAATTCATATGTGGCTAGTTAAGAAAAAGTCTAAGGGATTTTTCAGTGAAGTAAATCTGCAACCTATCCAGAGTCCTTTTAAAAAGTCTGCTTTGAATGGAATGAACAGCTACATTACAAGAGATATGCTATGATGAGTTGAAGAATGCAAGGCTCAAATAAAGTCTTGATTAACTTGTCATCCTAATCACCTCTGGAAACAGAGGGAAAAGGGTATTTTGTTTCTAAATTTTCATCTAGGTAATATCTAGTGCAGCTGAAGAATGTTTGCATTGTCTTCCACTACATGTATGAGTAGAAGAAAATTAATGTGAGATTTCTCATGTTTTCTGTGTGACAGAAAAAGACAGAATCAAGAAGTGTTTTTGAATCTATATGCAGGAGACCAAGCATTTGTCACAGGATTTATGTTTTGAAATTGATTTAGAAGAGCAAGTGCTCACTGGAACTTTTCCCTAAAACCAAACCTAATTTTGAGATTTGAAGGAAACCCTTCTGGTTCAGAAGGATAGAAGAGAAACAAGTAGATTCCCTGTTCCTTTCTGCTCTTGAATAGATCTATATTAGCAACTACTTTTCATTCTGCTAGCATTCACAGAACTTTCAGGCCCATGTTTCAAAATCAAGAATTTCACATAGTTATGAGACTTATTTGAATTAGTCCAAAACTTAAAAACAGATAGGAGTAGAGGATCCTGATAGGTGTGGCAGAGCACTGAAGAAAGAAGTCCTAAAAGGAAAGGTTTTAAAAAAAAAAAAAAAAAAGCTGAATAGGGGAGATACCTGAGGCAATTAAAGTTATTTACAAAAAATACTCATCTCTACCTTTTCTCTGCCTAAATATAACCAAGAGCTCAGGGCTATGCTGACTACTTAACTTGCTAGGTATTATACTGTAAATATAATTCAATTTGAATTCCCACAGCATGACCATCAAAGCAATATCACTTACAGAAGAAGCAGTTACAAAATAACAGTTACTGATGCTGGAATGATGATAATTTTATCTAATCTAGCTTTGCTAGATTGCTAAACCTGTATTCTTGCGCAGCAATATTTCTTGTAGAACACTGACAGAAATATGCTTATATTATTAGCAGGTTATACCTGACTTTTCTGCCTCAGTGTACCCATGCACCCCTCTGCCCTGGTTTGAGCCCTTTCACAATTCATTTCAGCCCCTTTTGCTTCCATATTCATCCACTGCCATTTGGACCTTGTGCTTCTCAACACCCCTGTCTGCAAAATCAATTTAAACCCATCCTGGATGCAGAAGAGCTATCACTTGAGGGGAGCTTTATGCCCTATTTCCCTGCTCACCAATGTGAAGACATCTGCCCTCCTCTGACTGTTCTCATTCCCACCAGCTAGCCCCAGCTGCCAGAGAAAACCTGTCCACTTTGGGAACAGAAAGGGAAACCGTTCTCCAGCCAACCACTCTTTATCATTGTGTTAATAACCATGTCCCCATCTGTCCTCCACATCCATCTGCTGTCCTCTGTCTTACACTGGGCTTGGAAGGTCCTTGGTGACTATACTTTTGTCATACATCCGAAAAACTGATTAGATTTAGCCTTTATCCATACATAACAGATAATTTAAGAGAAGGAGAAGGAGAACTATTGTTATACAAAGACATTTGTCACCTGCACACCACAGTACTGTCCTGGAGAGGCCACCAACTATCTACTCCTGTTCTGAGAAGGGAGCTGGAAACTGAGGATCTCACCTATCCTCCTCCACGAGAGGAGTGAACTAAAGACCTGTAGCCGGCTGAGGGGATGTAAGTCAGATGGATTTTAGGGGCCCTGAAGTCAGCCAAGGGGGGCAGTAAAATCACTAGCCAAAACACATGACTGAAAAGAAAGAGGATTTTTGAATGCAAACAGCATGGCATCCATGAAGGATTTGCAGGTTTTCCCAGGGAAAAAAAAAACAAAGAGGTTGTGATTGATTATTTTTAGGGATCAGTGAATGTGGCAGAAGCAAGGACCTATGTTTTACCTATAGCCAGCAATCTTAGTACCAAGTGTCAGTGTGCTAGAAGTGTTTAGATTCAGGGGTATTTTTTATGCCTGCTTCAGTAATGGTATATAAGTCTTTAGATAAATAAATTTATAAGACCCTAATACAACAGTTTTAACATTTTGTGTTTCAGCTCCTTCAGCATAGCCATAGGACAGAGTGATATTTGCAGGACAGTGACCATAAACCATTGGAAATTCTCAGGATGACACCCTAATTTCCAGAATTCGAAAAAAAAATCTGTCATTCAAAAAAAATGCACCAGGAAAAAAAGGAAATACTTTTTCTCTCCATTAATTTATTCTGATGAAGTCATCCAGTTGTAATATTCTCTTACTATTTCTGAAATCTGTAAATATCACAAAATGCGCAAAGGCAATCACGTGAAATGCAAAAACCACAGGCACAGCATTGTCTTGCTCAATCCATTGGAATCTGTCACTGAACAAAGGAATCAGAAAAAAAAGAAAAAGAAAAAACCCACTGTGCTGGAAGAAAAAACATTCATGCAGACGCACAAACCAATAAAAGCAAGGAAGTTCTGAATCCAGGTCACTGTGGAGTCCTAAACACAGGCCTATTGTGTTTTGATGCAGCAGAAGCCCATATGGTCTTCCATTAGAGGGTCTCAAAGCAATGGGCAATGTTACCATACCATATGTGCTGATTGGAACTACTGTGATGATTTATGTTAGCAAGCATAAGGATTTTTTTGCCTTCCCATTTTTTCTTACTCCTGTTCTGTTAGCAGAAGCCTAGAAATTGACAGCCTTGTCATTGAGGGTTTCCAGCATTAATACTAAATTTGTCTCTGAAAAAAAAGGAGCAAAATAACTATGAGGCCAACAGAGCAGGACTACATGTTTAAAAGTGAGTTCTCTAACTTGGAACTACATGTTTCCACCAAATAAAAGATCCCAGTTTCTACTTCAGCTTCACACTGCTTCTAATGAATTCCCTGCTAGGAAGCTACAAAAAGGCAGTGGCCAAAAACGAACCTTATGGAAATTTAGCTCTCAGAAACTGAGCCTCACAATGCAGGGGTTTTTCTCATTTTCCCCTTTTAAAACAAAGCAACTGGAAAGAAAATCAAACATTAAAAACATCAGTGAATTAAAAAAAAAAATCTTGCTTTCTGGAAGAAATAAACAGTAATGTAGTGTCTTGGGGTGACCGTGTCATGTGTATCCCCTACCATCGCTCTATGCCCAAACATGAGTCCTGTGCCTTTAAACTGAGCCTGGGAGAGCAGAGAGAAGCGGCTGGGCGAACTTTTCAAAACAGTCTGTGCTTCAAGGTCGCTCTGCTCTGCATTCAGCTGTGTGGGGAGAAGTGTGGAGGAAGCACCCTGCCTGCTTTTTCCACCCGGCTTTTCGGCTCTTTTTTCCTCTGAGAGAGACGGAGAGAAAATTTGGCTTTGTTTTCTTTTCCTCTGGACTTGCTCAGATCACCGGAGCGTCTGGACTCCACCGGGGGACCCTTCCCCAGCTTGGAGTGGGGCACCCACCTCGACCCAGCTCCAAGGAAGAGGAGAGAGACCACCCCCCTGCAGTGAGGACTCTCAAATTCTCCAGGTTTTCCTCTCCACAGTGGGAGAGATTTTGGGTCTTTGGTATTGTTGTTGTTTTCCTGTGTGTGTGTGTTTAATAAATAGTTCTTTTTCTGTCTTTCACATTCCTCCGGGGAATAGTTTTCTTTTCCCGAACCTGGTGGGGGAGGGGCGGCAGTGCCCTGCTTTGCTTTGAGGAGACGTCCTTCTGGACATCTTTCCTTGAGATTGGCCCAAACCGGGACATGTAGCTAAACAAACAAGCAAAGTAAAACACCAGCACCATGTGTCTTTTCCTCCATAGTGCAAACCAGAGCTATCCATGACTTTGTTACCATGGATCAATTCTGTGTATGAAAGTCACCACACAACACCCAACAAACATGCCGCTCATCCTGTTCTGCTGAGTATTGCATACTTTGGTGAAAGATCATAAAAAGTACAAAATAGCCCACTAAACAGAGGAGCAGATTTCTTTCTCCTTTCCACACTATTATAGCTCTAACCACCCCACCCCGCCAAATGTCATTGTCAAGTGTAAGAACTGCCTGGTGAAGACGCAGGTTGTTATCTACAGACTAAACCAGTTGAATAATTAATTCAGATGACAATTGTTGCTTTTCCGTATTTATAAAATGTCAAGACACAAATGGCTTAGAAGGAAATTTCAACAGCACAAAGTTAGGAGGTATTCAGTCCCTTACAAAATCTTGGGCAGCTGCCAACCAGCCATAGCAATTGTTCTCCTTCAACTCAATGTAATTCTCCAATTCAATTTTCCCTACACTTTTTTTCTAAGTCTCAGAGAAATACTACGTGCTCCAATGTCAGATGGTGCTCTAAGCTGTTGATCTAAGAACATGGGGGAAAAAATTGAGGTAGGTCACCCAGGTGTATGTACATAGCTTTGTGTATAGAGATGCATATGGACTGTGTGTACAAACACACTGACATAAAATTCTGGTCGTTTTATATATTCTTTCTTTATCATCAGCACATTTGTAATTATTTATACACAATGGGAATGAAACCAGAAATTAAATAAGTTGTTCAGATATTTTATAGAATTGACGAGCTAAAGCAAGGCACATTCTGCCAAAAAGCCAGTTACAAGAAGGATCCACACAATGAACCCGAGGAAAACCACAGGGGGATCTCCTAGAGCCAGGTGAGCTGAGTTGGGCAAAGCAGAACAGACAGCAATTGAAGAAAGTGGGTAAAGCCAGAAAATACGTGGTTGCCCAGGAATATATGCAAAAATAAGTGCTTAGGGGAAAAGTGCTGGCTAGAAAGTCAGTTTCCTTGCCTCAAGTGAAAAAGCAGACTCATCTCAGCCAGTGAATGTAAATAATGTCATTCCACTAGGTAACACTGAATCTACCAAATACTGCTCTTAACAGATTCATTAATCATTGTGTTTTGAAGTTGTTTAAATCCTAACCATATGGACTTCAAAGTGCCAGATCACAGGAAAGACAGAGCTCTGTTTTGGGAGAGGGGATGACAGGGCCAGACAAATGCAATGTACTCAACAGAAAGAGCAAGGCATCTTTCCCCTGGACTGAAGTCCCTCCCACTGTAAATAATGATCAGTTATTTCAGACCTAAGGAACCTGAAGCTACATATGTCCATGAGAGCTCATGAGCTGCATCCCAGAGTCCTGAGGGAATTGGCTGATGTAGTTTCCAAGCCCTTCTCCATGATACTTAAAAAGTCATGGCAGTCAGGTGAAGTCCCAGGAGATTGGATAAAAGGGAAACATTTTGCCTGTCTTTCAAAAGTTTAGAAAGGAGGACCCTGGGAACTACTGACCTGTCAGCCTCCCCTCTGTGCCTGGGAAGATTCTGGAACAGATCCTCCTAGAATCTGTGCTAAGGCACAGGGAGGACAGCAAGGTGATTCAAGACAGCCGTCAAAGCTTTGTCAAGAGCAAATCCTGCCTGACCAACCCAGTGGCCTTCCATGATGGGGTGACTACATGAGTAGAAAAGGGAAGGGCTGCAGATGTCATTGATCTGGATTTCTGTGAAGTTTTTGACATAGTCCCCCAAAGCATCTTTCTCTCTAAACTGGAAAGAGATGGATTCAACCATTAGATGGATAAGAAATTTGGATGGTCGCATCTAAGGGGAAGTGGTCAATGGCTCAGAGTCCTGACCGACATCAGTGACAAGTGACGTCCCTCACGGGTCCATACTGGTACCAGTCTTATTTAACGTCTTCATTAAAGATTTAGACAAAGGCATTGAGTGCACCCTCAACAAATTTGCTGTGACACAAAGCTGAATGATGCAGCTGCCACACCTGAAGGACCAGATGCCATCCAGAGGAACCTGGACACGATCAAGAAGTGGGCCCATGAGAATCTCATGAGGTTTAACAAGACCAAGTGCAAGGTGCTACACCTGGGTTGGGGCAACCCCCAGTTCCAGCACAGGCTGGGGATGAACAGATGGAGAGCAGCCCTGGGGAGAAGGACTCATGGGTGTTGGGGGAGGAGAGGCTGGACATGACCCAGCCATGTGCACTCACAGCCCAGAAAGCCAAATGTGTCCTAGGCTGCATCCAAAGCAGTGTGGGCAGCAGGGCCAGGGAGGGGATTCTGCCCCTCTTCTCTGCTCTGGTGAGACCCCACCCAGAACACTGCATCCACCTCTGGGGTCCCCAGCACAGGAAGGACATGGACCCATTGGAGAGAGTCCAGAAGAGGGTAACAAAAATGATTTGAGGAATTGAACACCTCTCCTGTGAGGAAAGGCTGAGAAAATTGTGACTGTTCAGCCTGGAGAAGAGAAGGCTTTGGGGTGACATAATTGCAGCCTTCCAGTACCTGAAGGGAGCTTACGAGAAAGATGGAGAGAGACTCCTTACAAGAGTATGTACTGACAGGACAAGGAGGAATGGATTCAAACTGAAAGTGGGTAGATTCAGATCAGATATTAAGGAAAACTTGTTCATTATAGGGGTGGTGAGGCACTGGAACAAGTTTCCCAGAGAAGTTGTGGATGCCCCATCTCTGCAAGTGCTCAAGGCCAGACCGAGCACTGAGTCACCTGGTCTATTGAGAGGAGTCCCTGCCCATGGCAGGGACATTGGAACTAGATGATCTTTAAGGCCCCTTCTAACCCAAGCCATTCTATTATTCTAAGAATCTATGATTCCATGACTCATTGAGCAAGTCTTTGATTTGGCTATGAAATAGATAGGGCATGGTGGGATGGATGGATGTCAGTTGCCCACCAAGCTTCTCCACCACTCGTCCTCAGCAGAACATGGGTGAGAAAACAAGATGAAAAAAAAAAAGTGGGTCAAGATAAAGGCAGTTTAATAAAGCAAAAACAAAAGTTGTGCACGGAAGCAAAGGAAAAGCAAAGTTTTATTCTTTACTTCCCCTCAGCAGTCAATGTCCGGTCACTTTCCAGGAAGTGGGGCTTCCAGATGCATAGCGGTGGCACTAAAAGACAAATTTAGTAATAAAAAATGCCTGCTCCCCCTCCTCCCTCTTTCTCTTAGGTTGTATTGCTAAGCAGATGCCATGTGGTATGGAACATTCTTTTGGTCAGTTTGGGTCAGCTGCCCTGGCTGCATTCTCCCAACATCATGCCCATCCTCACTGGTGAGGAGGGAAATGTTGGAGAGCCTGCTGATGCTGTGCCAGCACTGCCCAGCAGTAGCCAAAACACTGGTGTGTTATCAACACCTTTCTAGCCACCAGTGCAAAGCACAGCACTACAAGGGCTGCTGTGCGAAAATTAGCTTCATCTCAGCCAGAGCCAATGCAGTGGATCAGTCCAGCCATAGATTACTTCTTTCATTCATTTTTGTATTACGACAGAATGCCTCACAGGGAGGCCTAAATAACTCCATTTTATCAGCTCTTAAAATAGAGTCAAATGTCATGCAGAAGTTAATGAACTTGGAAAAGAACAGTAATCAACCTGCAAAAAAATTCAATTTTTTTTATCCCTTTTTATTTGATCCTAATCACTCTGTGCTATAGGCAGTCAGTAGACGCAGGATTGGAAGATAAATAAATGCACCCTGGCAGTTGTCTCAGCTGCCACTGCAAGTGTTTTCTGACACATAATTAGAAAACAAATGGAAGATTAGCTTAATAATATTCATTAGCATCTAGCGAAACCGAGAGTGTTTCGTGTTCAAAGCATGTTGGGCTTTTAGATGAATTTAAGAAAATTCTGTATTTCCACCCTTCAGTTATGAGAAGACTGGGGGATGGGGGAAGAAGGGGAGGGAGGAGAGGTGGGG
>VZTH01018642.1:366019-393113 GCA_013397815.1 Aleadryas rufinucha
GGGGGGGAGGGAGGGAGGGAGAGAGAGAGAGAGCTTGCATAGGGTTTCTCTCTTGTCCATGCTATGAATTGATGGGTTTTTTTCCACAAGTCTTTCTCTTAATCTTCAGGAAAAGAATGGTTAACGGAAAAGCAGGGCCTCCTTTCAGGCACTGTTGTTTTTCCGTGCTCCCCTTCTTTTTTTTTTTTTCTCAAATTATCCTAAGTAAGGATTTTAATGATATTCAGAAATCACGGCTGTCTTGCTGAATCGCTGTAGGACTGACCTCCCTTGACAGTTCTTAAATTATTCAGCTATCAAGGGCCTGCTAAACATTAAATTAAGCATCCTCTCTCCCCTGTCCTAAACCATTAAGTTATGCAAATGCACAGATAATGGGGCATATGACAGCTGGAGGCATTAATCAGGCAGCCCTGTCTCTGGGCTGTTGTTATGTAGAAACCGCATCTGCCAACAGACAGAAGAGACACAATTAGATCTCACTTAATGGAATAAGAAGAAACTACCGAGCTCTCTACACTCCTGTTAGGTTGTAGACCTGGAAGGGAATAAGGCACTTGGGAAATCTTACTCGCTCTCTGTTTCTCTTGCTCTCCTTTCTTTTTTTATATCTGCTCTTCCAATTGAAATGAAAAATTACCTGTAATTGTTATCATTTGCAAACAAAGCCTGTCAGAAGACCCACCCGCTGTTTACAATGGATGTTTTTCTTGTTCCTTGCTAAGGTTCTCTGGAGAATTTTCCTTCATTTGTTTTTTTTAACTAATGCTCTGTCTTTTGCTGGAGGAGGGTGGAGGGGGAAGGAAGCAAATAAATGGGTCTCCCTTTACACCATTCGAATTACTGCTTTGAAAATGAACCGGCGTGCTCAATCATAGCGAAGAAGCATATTGCTGAGGCATGACTCAGTTTGCCGTTTGTACATATGTGATGATTTCTTTCTTATTACTTGCTAATTATTGGAGACCAGTCTTTGCATGCAGATTTTTCTGGCATTTTTAGTACATTTCTCCCCTCAAAATTGCTTCTGCACTCTAATGAGGTGGGTGGGGGTGGTGCCCAGAAATTTTGGGCTGTCCTAGGAATTTCTTAAAGAGGTTTGGAAAAGAGTCTAAATAATTTAATGCAACTTACTTTAAGAGTGGCTTTAAAAATTTGGGCTGTGATGGAACATGGATCAAAAAATACTGAGTAAATGGGTAAGTGTGCACACACAAGGCACTGCGTTAGAAAGGAAGCTATTTCCTATACAGACTGATCTTATGTGCTCTGCTGGAATTTCTGAAAGCCTTCATTACTAATAAAGTATCTGACAGAATTTTCTTATCACGAAGGTCTTCTTTCACCCATGGTTAAGCTCTCCCCTTCTCTCTGAAAGAATACCTACTAGAACAACTTCATTAATTCCTTTAGACAAAATCTTTAATACAGGTATTTTCCCATGGAGAGGCTGGGCTTTTAATTCAGATGATGTGTTAACTTGTTTATAAAAAGCAAAGAGTATCAATCTTTACTGATACCAACTTTGATTTTTGGAAAGCAGTGACTTTTATTCAGGACCTTATGTTAAGGTGAAAATGTTCTTGAAGCAGTGTAACAGATTAGTGAGCATACATCAGTTTGTATACTGCTACTCAAATAAGCCCAATATGTGCTGCATGCAATCAGTAATACAGATCTATTTATGCCCAGCTGCCATGATCAGAACTTCTGCCAAAGGTTTTACAATCCAAACTGCTACCTAAACATATTGGTTGAACATTTAATGATGATCTCTACCCCCACATACAAAATAATCACCATCTCTTTCAATACTGAAAGCCTGAGACCTTATGAGCTTAACGGTCAACTACAGGTGAGTAAAGCTAGAACCCCATCTCTAGGTGGGAGGAGAACAAATCTCAGAATGCCAAAACACCAGGTCTTCCTTAGCAATCCACTTCAGGGAAAAAAAAAAAAGGAAGCACTAGGATAAACATTCTACATGGTCTCAGCTGCTGGATTTCCACATTTAAAAGAAGTGAGAATGATAGAACATGCAAGCTGCTTCTCTTATTTCTGTGACTGTGTCTCTGACAAGCGGCTGGAGATCTAAGACGTTAAAACAGTAGATCATAAAGCCGTACTGAATTAATGATGTAGGTTTCTAATTACTTCAGTTCATTTTGCTTTTCTTTGTTCTTTTTATCTCAGGAGTACTGGGAATGTGGCCCAATGGGTATACTTCATCTCCATCCCCACTTTTTATGCAGAGGACAACTTTTCCTACTGGTCCAACAATCTTCAAGGTAGGAAAAATCGAAGCCAGGTAGAACATAACCATAACACTACCACATCTTATTCCTTTCATTTTAATTTTTGACAAACATGGTATTTCAGACATGACTTCAGCTGCACAGATTGGTTGATGTGTTTGCTCCTAGTGATCAGACAGACACAGCTATCATTTCTCTTCTTTACAAAGTGCTCCTAGATACCTGAATTATGAAGATCTTCGTAAGCTTCGCAGCATCAAAAATGACATGCAAGGTAAATACCGGTTTCTTCGTTACTGAGATGTTGGATGGCTTCTGATTTGGGTTTACAAATCTTCATTGTGTAATAAATACGTACGCCCAATTTAGAAATAAAAAAAATATAAAATTTATTTAATGTCCGAAAGNGGATATTTTAATTTGAAATCAAGTGATATACAATTAACATCTTAGCTTTTCTATAAGTCTAGAAGTATTGTGTCGAATCAGCAACATGTGTATAAATTATTGTGCACAAATTCTATGTGTATAAATTGCATAAATTTCTGAAACCGTCACTGGAGAGGATGGGTCAGATGCAGATAATCAAACCCACTGTTTGTCCCATATTGTATGCTTTGTGACATTTAACTACTTTCTAGTGCCAATTCTGAAATTCTGCTGACTTTGAAGCAGCTATCCATTAACAGTAAATGCAGTCACTTGTGAAATTCCTCCATGACAATGCATACTAACTTTATAGCTCTTCATCAGTTTTCAGTTGTATTTTTCAGAAGAAGCTAAATAGAGGAATCTTACCAATCTGAGTGCTTGTTCTGCATTAGAACAAGAGAGACATGGCATTGTAATTAAATACCTCTACAAAAATACCTAAATAAGGCATATGTCCAGAGCATCTACAACTGTTCCAAAATTTGTCTAAAGTAGTCTTGGCCTATGGTACTACTTACATTCTGATATGATATTTGAACCACAAACTTATAATAAGATATTCTCCTTTTCTGGCCGCTGGTTATATTTTGACAAACGTATGTGGGAATAATTTCCTGGGTGATCCTGTGCAGCAGATGAACTGCACAAAGATATATATATATATATATATATATATGTATAGAATCGTATTAGCAGAAGATTGAGCAGATCAAGAGATAAGATATTTCATGATGCAGATAATTTTTCTTGCATGATGGCATCACGCGAAAACTAGAGATCACAGCATACATCTGTGTTTTAAGTAAGTGCACATTCTTCTTGTTACTGTTTTTATTGCTAATTCTCAATTTAATAAAATTTAATATAAAATATTAAATAGGTTGCAGTTGCCATTCATGTACTTTCATGTAATCACCTTGGGTTCATTCATCTCTGGCAGAGTTGCAACCATGCAGTGCTCTCAGGCTGCTTTAGAAAGGAGGGTGACAGCACTATCTTCACAGTCTCTCTTAAGGGAGAGTGTGTGTTCAGCAAGACTCCCTTAAGTGAGACTAGACAGTGAAGAGAGCAGCACTGAAATTGTTGATTTGTGGAACAGTTATCTCACTCTTGCTCAAGAAAGCTTGCCCTCAAATATTATTTTAAATTGATTTCTATTGATAAGCACCATTATAATAAAGTGTTCTGCCAAGATATGTGAACATTTGGCATTTTTACTACTTGGAATCCAGAAAAAGCTGTACTGTCATCTTCATATGTATTTTACACTGCATATGTAGGCACATTTATTTTGAGACTAACTGAAAGCTTAAAATGCTTAAAATGTGCAAGTGCAGATAGTCCTATGCTGAATTTCTAAATTTGAAAACAGAATTTGCAGCATGTTCTTTGTCCTGAATCTGCAAGTGTTTTTTCATATATGCTGAGTGGTAATGTATATCAAGCTAGGACTGAATATGTAGATTACTTTTTGAATGCAACTAGACCATAAAGAACACAATTACTACTACGCATACATAGGTAAGATATGCTCTTTGTGTCTCCCTATTACAGTGTAATGACTGGCCTGTTGTTTATATTTGCCCCTCCTTCAAACACAATTTTTTGCTACTTTATTACCTGGGACAGAGCCCACGCTGGGATGGTTCTCTGAGATTTAGTGCTTACTTTCAGAAATTCAGATCTTCTCTCACAGCTTTGCCACCAATTTCATGACAGCAGGACTGCACCTAGTGTAGTAATTTAACACAAAATTATATTGGTTTAACTGATTAAGGCAGTAAAAAACAACTTTCACTACTGTACAGTAAGAAACAGTCACAAATATATAGCAATTAAGGTTTATGTTTTAATTTAGGTAATCTATATCAGCTGAATTACCACATTGGTCTTCATGCTAATCTTGTTTCTGATATTAGCTGGTTTTTATTCACTGGCCCCAAAGCATAACCTGTTAACTTCCTGCTCTGATGCTTTCCTTGATTGCTTTGACTGATTACCTTCTTCTCTGTTCAGTACAACTTTTCTCATCAAAATATAAGAACTGTCTCTGTGTCTTTACTCATTTCATATGCTTTCAGATCTGGAACATGATAGTTGTCAAGCTGTGCTCACTTTCTGTTGAAGGATATTTTATACATGTCAACATTTCGTACAGATTCCTATCTCTGTTAGCAATCACTGGTATGTTTGAGTTTTATTGTTCTGAAAGAAAATACATGGTTTTGCACAGTTTTGCTCACGTCATCTGTCTGTGGATACCATTAGGCCTTATTTACTGTTGCTCAGATATTGTATTTTCTTTTCAGGTCTGCTTTTAGCTTGGTCTTACAAAAAGCCAGTTGTTGAAATCCTGGTCTCTGATCACTTTTGTCTACACCTTGATAAAAGATGTTCTCACTGTCACTTACCAGTTTACCTGAATTTCCCTTGTCACAGGTCCCCTTTGTCCTCACCTTTACGCATTCTGTCAAGGGTTGTATTTCCAAAGCAGTAGGGACTGGCCACCTTTCTCCATTCACTCTCCTTTGGGAGTCAGCCTCCACCTGAGTACTCCTGACCCACCTGCTTCCAAATGCATCAGAAGATCAAGCAGATCCACAGTTTATTGTCCAATGAAAGACAATACTGGGCAGTTGCCAGTCTGGACAGGAAGAACAAAGTATCACTTGTGCTCACGGTCTGTACACACAGGCAAACATTGCCTGCAGGTTTGCCTCAAGACTTCCTCAGTGTGAGTGCTTCCCGGACACTCACCAGCAGAATTCCCATCACATCAACAGTTGCATCCTTCTCAAACCTGTGTCATGCTGCTTCTGATCATTCTGCTTTTCACTGTCATCAGTCAGTAGAAATTAATGCAAATCCACTGGTCTTCCACAAACTGATGATTCTTCATCAGTCATTCAGATTCATCCCAATAGGTCAAGCAAGACCAGCTTCTAATCAGGGAAGAAATTTGGCCCTGTAATTAACAAAATTTTGCCATACCTAATTTCCCCATGACGAGTGAGTTTTCTCCATCTTCTACAGAGTAACAAGGCACTGTCTCTTTTGCACCATTCCTCACACTGCACTACAGTGAGAACTCGTACCCTGCACATCCTGGGCTGCAGGGGACTTTCAAAACAGCATGTCAGTCTACTAAAAGTGTAATGTTCTACGATATGATCTGTGTGTCTTTTTGCAGTTGGCATGTGAATTTACACAGAATCATTTTCAGGGTTTCCAGGTTTTCTATTAAACTTTTATAAATTTGTTAAACCATCCATTGGTCATTCACTTCCTATTTTCACCTGTCTGATTGATTTTTATAATGCCCCAGGCAGCAGCAGATTTCCAGTAAAAGCAAACTGGGTCACATCATTTATTTCACTCACTTCCACCAGACCACTTACTGATTTCTTTCCTCAGATTATTTTATTTCTGATTATATTAGACATTGAGATTTTTTTCCCCATTTTTTAGCCTGCGCTTCATAATCACAGCAATCTATTATCTATATATTCTGTATATCCAGGGACATATAAGATATTCGCATAATAAGATTTATGATCTTATGATCTTTATCAGAAAATATACCTTCTTTGTATTTTGTATAAAATCTGACAGATATATACTTACATTATGTATCTTATATAAAATACATTTTTATATCTTGACACCCATGTTCATTATAGATATCAGCACTTCAGTGTGGAGAGAAGTTGAACTCTGAGCCCTCAGGCCTCCCTAAGTCCTGGGGCATACTGAAAATGGTAATAACCCATGGTTTGTTTTGCCATATTACTTAATTAATCCAGCTGCTCTTGAATTGCATTCTTCTTTCACTGGATATTAAACCAACTTGTCAATTGTAATTGCAGAGCTCCTTTTTCCCTTTTTATCTCATTCAGACCAGTCCTACTGTGTCTATCTTTTCTTGCATGATATTGCTTTTTTTCAGTCATTTTTAGTCTAAAGGAAATACATGATATAAAGAGTTGAAATTTTTTAAAATTGCCAGCAAGTTTATGAAATAATATTTGTAATTAATATGTAAACTGAATTAATATTTAAAAATATTTTCATTATAAAGCTGTCTGTAGAAACATAATAAAGCTTGTACATATGATTCTAATACAGCAGTAGTCAATAACTTCAAGTTTTTAGTAAGCCTCCACTGTGATGTGTTAAAGATGCGTCTGTCTGTTAAAATGGGCTCACAGTGCAACTCTGCCACTTGTATAGGAAAGCAAGTACTTCCAAGTAATATCAGGTAACATTCAGTACTTGCAAAGTTGCTTCTTTCTCTGTGCACAAGCACAAAATTTCCTTTTAAAAATTAGGTGCATAGCTTTCTTGTCTTCATTTAATTTTTGCCTTCCCTCTTCTATTGACACTGAACAGGAAAGCACATGCAGATACAAAGAAAACATAAGTAAAGCATTAACAAATTAAGGTAAATTACTGACATTATCCCCCTCACCACTTGAACCGCAGGAAGGACTATCTGACATGGATATTCCTGGCCTTCAGAGAGACATGACCTTTCTGTCACCATTTGTGTTGTTTTGCCCACCAAACATTCTAGAATCAAGACCTGTGAGCAGCTCCATTACGCACACAGAAGTTCAATGTTTATCATAACTGTGAGTGCAATCAGGCTCAAATGAACAAGTAAATGTGTAGCCACATAGTTTTGCCAGCTAGAGACTGTAAATGAGCCTTATCCTTTTTAGTCCTTTTTACAGAACAGTCCCCATTTTCATTCCTTCTTGAAAGATGTGGCCCTCACAAGTCTCTTCTCTTTAAGTATCTCTATATCTGAAGTTTAACACCAGTAAATTTTTGTTCATTTCCCAGGGAGCTGAAACCTAAAAACTACTAAATCAATGCTAACACGTGATCTGCTCTTCCTGTTTATCTCTCTGTGCATTTGTTTTAATTATTTTCTCAAGCATATTTAGTGTGCAGCCTCTGTGTGGAGTATTATACATTTCTAAGTAATGCAATATTGCTGACAGGGTTTACATGATGCAATCATTGATATGGATGTGACAGCCTTGATGTCTCTGTGCTTATTAATATGAAGTATCTTTGCTATGATGCAGAAAGTAGTATTCTTAATCCCCTCTTCACTCTACATGATTAGTTGTGCTGCCCTAAAACAAAACCTTAATTCATTCTGAATAGTGACAGTGATCTTGACAATCAGTAACACTCACCCTCAGTGTGATATCCATTCACAGATTATTCCTTTCATTCCCCTTTCTATGAGGCAAAAGCCCAGACCAGGCAGATACCTCCAGACTCACTTGAATCATCCAACGAACTGCAGGCAAGAAGGTACCCCAGCAGTGCAGTGAGAGTGCCTCCACAAGGCACTAAAGATACTGTTACAGATGAAAAAGGAGACTTAAGCACTAGTAAAGGGAGAAACTGAAGCGCTAATGTTACCCAAAGGGAGTTTTTAAACATTTCTCTAGTGTTGTCTCAGCTACAGCTCAGAACCATCATTGCATCTAGTGAGAGAAATTTCCTCTGTCTCTGGGCAGGTCCCCTGGGAGTATGCTCCTTTTGGCAGCAGATTCATTCCTGACCCCTGTAAAACAGCCCTCCTGCCCATGAAACAGCATAAGACAGCAGTGGATGCTGTGACAGGAGCAGAGTGACAGGCGCTGGGCTAATAGCCCAGAGTAAAAGAGTCTGACTGTCTTTTGAACCATCTAGTCCCACCATCTTCTCCAACAGCACTAGTCTTCATTTAATACTTTCACTTCTGCCATCCCAGCCTTTGAAAACTATTGATTTCCTCTAATTTGGAAAAGGGATGAAATCTGTAAGACACTTATGTAGCTGGAATCCCCAGTACTGCCTTGACAACTGCTTAATGAACAAACAGAAGGAGTCTGAGGCCATCCTTGACATCTTCCAAAGATGATGGACTATGCCATTGTATTTGGGCTAGTTGAGAGGGAGTTCATTTTCGTCACAGCATCCCTCTCAGTGCTGTACTTTTCATTGGTGGTTAGAAAGGTCTTGGTGGCCAGTGGAATGTCTATCTGGGAGCTGGCTGGCATTGTCTCCGTCAAAGATGGGGGAAGTTTCTGGCAGCTTCTCACAGAAGCCACCCCATAGCCTCTCCACTACCAAAACCTCACCACGAAAATCAAATACAGACATCCACACAGTTCCTGCACAAGAAGTTATGATAAATCTGGTTAGTAGCCTCATGTCTGAAGACTGTCTCAGACTGAGCACACAAATATAATATTGATGCCAAGTTTTAAGCTATGATTCAAAGCTGCTGTCAGTGAATAAGCTGCTGTACTCCATTCTCAGCATACCTATTAAAAAAAAATTACCAATGCATGTACTTAACTTGAGTTTCAGAACATATTAAAATCAGTTTTGAGGCAGAATTCTCTTTTACCACCTGAAAGAAGGATCATCTTCCATTCTGCAGACCTCTAAGGCAGGAAGGCAGGCAGGCAGGCAGGCAGGCAGGCAGGAAGCAGGAAGACAGGAAGGAAGAAGGGTCTACAGTTAGCTTTTCGTAAAATTTCCTACTGGTGCAATGGTTTCCTTGTAGTTCTGCCTGCTTGTTTATGGCTAAGTTTTTTTTAGCTGCTCAGAACCTAACTGTCTAAAACTCCAGCAGATTGTGCTATGCTAATCACTATTGCCAGCAAAGATCTATTGCAGAGCTGGCAAAGCAGTCGCTTCATTTTAGAAAAAGGACTGTAGAGAGAACAGTACTGCCTCGCCCACATACTCCGAGTAGCTCTTCCCAGATTGACTGAGAGCTCATTTTGCTACATGTATTAAAGGTATGGGCTCTGGTTATGCACTGTTCCAGCAACAAAAGTTGTTAAATAGCTCAACAGATCCACCATCAATTTACAATCAATATTGTTCTTATTTAAGGAACAATTCCCAATGCTGCTTCTCTTACCTAGAGTAGTCATGGATGCTCCATCGCTGCAAGTGTTCAAGGTCTTGGATGGGGCTCTGAGCAGTCTTGCTTATGGCAGGAGGGTTGGAACTAGATCGTCTTTAGGTCCCTTCCAGGACAAATTGTTCAATTATTCTATGATTTTATAATCCTATGGTTCTGCTGGACTACACTGAATTTCTCTACACTAAAAAAAATTACTTTCAGTTTGTTTTGTTGATCTAAAAGTCACAGAGATGCTGCATCTGTGTAGTCTAAACACATACTTAAACTAAACATCTGGCTTGCATTTTCTTTTTAATAGCATGGAAGTTAGCCATGTTTCAAGAGGTTTTAATTGTCCAGTAGGGTAGTCCTTTATTTTATTTCCATATATTTCTTGTCACTATGAATTAATTTCACATGTGGAAGCAAGACAGCTCTTTGATGCAGTTTGGAAATGCTGATTGCCTAGTTACAATTCATAACAACACAAAGAAGGCTGGGTGATTATGGGTCTAAGAGAAGGACATAAATTATCCAGGATTGAATTGATATCTAGCGTACAGAGTAGTACTACCAACTTAATCAACTCCTCATCCCCTGAACTTAATTGTACCTTAAAGTATTAATTCCTTGAAATTATTTTTGCACATTTTTAGTATACCAAAATGTAAGGAATAATTGGTGGTTTCATTTTAAAATGTTGTAAGCAGATATAAACCACAAAAGCAGTATTACAAGGACAGTGTAACCAACTTGGTAAAGCCCACACAGCAAACTACTCCTACTGCTCAGAAGTTTGTCCACATTATCACTTTGTTGCCTTGTCATATCCAGGTCTTTTCCACCATCTCTAAGTCAATTGATAGGATTCACTTTCAGACAGTTTTATTTTCTTTACTTTATGACTGCAATGAAAAGTCCATCCTCTGGCTCTTTGCTGGCCAGTGTAAGCAGTCTCAGTTCACCTCTCAGCAAGCAGGAAATCGTATCAGCAATCAGAAAAAATGAGCTGACTTTCAATCTCAGCAGACAGACCTCATGTGTACAAGGAAAATGAATTCTGGAGAGGCCTCTTCAGAGATATGGCTAGCTCACATTGGCAAAGCCAGGCATATCATTGTACTTCTGCTGTAGGGAAAGAGGGCTTAGGTTTCCTGGCTATCAAACATCCAGCAAATTTTCCCAGCTCTGCTTTCACTGCAAACCACAGGAGACTGTAAAAGTGGTGCAGTCGTGGTTTGCTAATTTTTTTATGCCAAGAGATTTTGGGAGAAAACAGTTTGAAAAATCTTTATCATATCAACTCTTTGCTAAGAGTTCTCAAATGAAACAAAACACTGGAAAACACTACATGCACATGGGAAATGGTGCTCAGTCTAAAAAACAAGAGAATTAAGAGTAAGCGCATCTTGCGTCAAATATTAGTGGTGTAATCTGCAGAGATCATTTAATTTTTATGTGATTCAATGTAATTCTTCTATTAGCAAAAATACTTCAGCATTAGCTATAGGCACAGACAACGGAAGTCCATCTGTGATATCGCTTCCAGAAATAGACTAAGAAATTATCACATTTGAAGCAATTAATAAAGGAAAAAGAAATAGGGTGAGCTATTTCTCACCAAGTAATGTTAGGGGGCAATTTAGAAAGAAATAAGGCATATGATAAAAATATTATTTTAAATCAAACATAATACTTGTAAATCACCAGCCTTATTCATTCTACCCATTTCTTTCCCAAAGCTTAGCTTTTAAACACGTCTCTGCATCCATCTTAACCAAGTCTTTGTCTCCCTCCTGTGTTCACAGACTGTTATTAACATGAATTTGACAGAAATTAAGATCTCTTTAAATATTTACAGTCACTGCTTTAAAATTTTTTTTTTTTTAATCCAAGTCATATTTGAAGCAACATTAATATTTCTCAGATAAAGAAAATACTTCCCAAATAAAGGCTAGTTCACATCTGATAAAAGCAGGTCAAAAAAAATTGCAAAAAAACTTAACAAAGTCAGTGCAGTCCCCATGTGATTCATGATTGATTTTTGTTTCCCTGCTAAGATACTGCATCTAAAATTTCTTGGTACCTGCAATATACGAATTTTCAAAAAATTATTCAAGACCTCTAAACCTTTCTTTTAACTGTCAGACTGCTGAATTTACATGATGTCATCAAGCAATGACTTTCAAAAGCATTAACATCAGAAGGGGGAGAAATGATTAATGCATAGATGAAACATACCATTAAATCTTAAACTAATCAATTATTAAATTCTGCAATATCTTAGCAGAGTTGCCTGTTTTTATTTCCAAAGGGAATATATGGAGATAAGGTGGATATATCATACATTTTTGATGCACACACACATCTATGCTTCACTCATTAAGTAGTGGGAAACTGCTTTAAAAGAAATGTATTGGTACATGGGAAAGACCCTCAAATATGTCATATAAAGTCTACCCATTTCTTCTTCCTTTGTTTTCCTTTTTCTCATTTTGCAACAACCAAGACACCTGTCTTTGTAAAATTACTAGTATGGGGTTTGTTGCTATATTTTTAAGTTTTCTGGTGCTGAATGTGTTCCCCTTTTCAAATGAATCTGTTGAGCAGAGTCTTTCTCTTTTGCTGTAAGGGAACAAATTTCCAAATCAAGTCACATTATTTGGAAGGCACTGCATTTGATCTTTGAATATTTGAACCTCCAGTGCAGTAGAAAAAAGTGTTTCCAAATAATAGATACCTTTTCATATGAACTCTTAGAAATTTGTAGAAGAATGTTCCAAATATTTCCAACAAAAAAAAATATGACACACACGGACAGACACTGTCCATTTATTTGGGGTAAAAAGACTTTTAAGAAAAGCCATCATTTCAATCTCATGGAAGTCTGGGATAAACCCACAACATTACACCTGTTGAGTTACATGTCTCTTACTTGCTGTAAGTCTATTCCATCAGCAATGGCTTGTGGTCTTCTATTTCTCTTTGCTGCTATGTGTCCATCCCTTTCCCAAAGGAGAATGAAGACCTTAGGCCAAATCCTTTACCCATATGTGCTTTAGCCACACACACCTCCAAGTCAAGCCTGGTAGATTCCTTCCCAATAAGCTGAGGCAGATAATCCAATTCTAGAAGTATTTAAAGCATTAAAAAATACCTTTCAAAATGAAAATGCCCATTTGTAGAGCTTGAATATATTTGCTATCATTTCTGTTTCCACTTCCTGCCTGCCCAAGAGGTCACAAATATCTTCCAGATAATTCTGGCTTTGGTTTGGTAAAGTAAAAAGGAACTGAACAAAAAGATCTTTAGGAAAATAATCTTTTATTTTAATCACCAGACTGCAAATAATTTGGTATATCATAGCCAATAATTATCTAAAACAATTTGCACAGTCTCACTATTATTGTGAATTGGCATACATTAAATCATTACAAACCTTTTGGGGATTGTACTCTAAAATGCTATCTGATGCTTATATTTTTGACCCAAAGGAGGAGTCAAAATTTGTCTCCAGTTTCTAACTCTCAGTTGCTCTAATAGAAAATATTAGGAATTTTCAAACCCTGCTTTTCTTTCAGTCACTGGAATTCTCTCTTATTCAGCAGCCTGTGATCTGATTTTCTATACACCTGTACCTTCACTGACTTCTGCAGGATGGCACACATCTCTTTGAAGCTGTAACCCATCACCCTGGTATGTTGTCACCATTCCTATTTCACAGAGAAATGAAATAGTGTTGCTAGTTTTATAGCTTTGAAAATCCCTCCAATAGGGGGATAGAGAGTACATTGAAGTATTTCTCACTATAACCTCTTCTTACCCAGCTAAAGAGAAAGGCAGTGTAAGTAGAGCTAGAATAAAGCCTGTTCACACAGCTTTTCAGCACTTATCTTCTATAGCATACCTGCATTTGAGTATATTCTGTCTCCCTAAATCTTTGCTTCCCTCCTTTTCCATTCTCTACTGTTGAGAAGGCAAATGCAACCACAACAATGTGTAACTTGGATTTGTAACCCATCCCAAGGGGGTTGAACACTAAGCAGGTCGCGAGAATACAGATACTGATGGCGTGATTTGCCTGTGGGGTGAAGAGCCACATTTCTGTCACATACCTTTTCTAATGCAATGTGATAAAATGATCTTAGACCAAATGCAGTCAAGTAGGTTTTTCTTTGGCCTTCAGAGATGATTTTGCTTAAGTGTTAAAGTTCTTAACCCACCACTCAATAATAGTCTTGAGTAGTAACATTACTGAAAGTTAGCTATGAAATAAGCAGAAATATGAGTGCTTTGTTTGGCAATAGATGTTGCATGAATTCAGCTGCAGTTAGACAAGCCAAGCTTTCAATTACTGCAGACACCATGGTGGAAAGAGGACCAGCATGTGGGCAGTAATTTTCATTGTTTGCTTTACTCCTGTATCCTTTGATAGCCAGCTGGTGATGGATGGGAAGCAGTGTAATGATGCGGACTCCCTCTTCTGAAAGCTGTTTTGTACAGCAATCCAGATACTAATAAAACCCCATGAAATACCACTTTTTATGAACTGCTAAAGTGATATGACTGTTATATGTTGATAATGATAAATTGAAGGAGTAATTGGCAATAATTTATTACCCTTTTCCTTGAGAGAAATTACTCATACAGCTAAATGATACCAGTATGTTATGAAAATGAAGTCATTCTCTTCCCAGGCTGTTCCTCTTACAGCTAGAAGCCATGTCTGCTATTTTTGCATCTTTCACTGCTGTTTAATTCTGAACTCCATGCAAAAGGGACTGCTCTTTCTCTTCTTTTTGTGGTACACAGAATACTATGCTCCAGACAAGGATCACAAGATTAGTATCTTTTAAAGAAATAATAGCACCAAGATATTTTTGTCGCCTAAGGAGGTTGAAAGGAAACATTTCTTTATACAGTATATAATGATACAGTCTCATTTCCTGAACAGGTAACCAATTCAAGATAGTAAAGCAACAAATATCTTACTGGGAAAAAAAAAGTTCAAAATTAATTAAAGAAAGAGGCAGAAAGAGAGAATTATCTGAATAATTAAAAAGCCATCTCTAGTCATTCAAAGCAAGATAAGTGTACAAGCAGACCTCTTTAGTCCTTATCTCTGAAAACACATCAAAGATTACCTCCTTGGGAGGAGAAAGAAATTCATTAGATCCTTAGTCATTCAGTGGAATCATTCACCTCAACAAAATTTGTCTTCAGTCAAGTTTGTAATTGCAGAGATGTAATAAATACACAAATATCATGGAATATCTTTCAAAGAGCCAAAGGAAAGTTTTTGATAGCCACATTGACAGTGGCATGAGGTCTCCTGAGCATTCTTTTTTATAGGAAATGTTTAATTGCTCTTTATTGAGCAGAACCTTTCCTTCTGCTTGTAAAAGAAATTATTGCTTTCTCCCTCTGGTTCAGTCAGAGGAAGTTAATAGTCCCAGTTTCCTCTGGCAAGAGACAGAGTTAATGGCTGGAAGACTATCATAAACAGGGTTTATTGCCCAAATTACAATCCAGTTCCTAACCAGCCTTCTCATTTCAGATTGCCCTCCTGGCATTTTGGTGATCTTCTGTCGTATTATGGTTCACAAAGACAGTTCTCTGATATTTAAAAACTTAACGTGCTTTTTTTTTTTTTTTTCAATAGTATTCACGTTGCTGGAAAGTGTTAAGTTCATTGTGAAAGGTACATTTATTGACTTCATGACACCAAAGTGCTTCACAACAAAAGTGATTCTTCAGCATGCAGCAAAACCTGTGTTCACATACAAAAAATAAAGAATTCCTTCTCCGCCCTCAAGCTGTTCCTTTTGGTGTGATATCTAAGTGCTATTATTAAGGCATTTGTATAAAAAATATAATTATATATGAAAATACTTGTGAAATCTTTAAGGTAAAAAAATTAATAGAATACTACATATATTAAAAAAAAAAAATCCACCACTGGATAGGGTAAAACAAATCTTAAATTCATTGGAAGTGGAAGAAAACAGTGCTCATTTTTAATTATACCACCCACTCCCTAAGCCTCTAAAGCATCTGAAGTCTTCTAGCTCTATCAGGGCACTTCATTGCTGTCATCCATAATTCACATTGGTGGTCTTTTAAATTTAAGTGTTGTATAATCATGAGTATTGCAATTCTGAAAATATTTACTGTCACTGCATCAGGATTTTTACATCTCGTATTGGCATTTTTATAATCTAAATATAAAAACTATATGTCTTTTAATTTTCCATGGAACAAAATGAGGCTTCTAAAAAGAATTTCAAGATTGACAGAAAAAAAACCCATCTACGTAGAATAGAGACAACATCTAGTTTGCTTATGGCTAAGCATTCATTGAAGAGTGTATCTATGTCTCTATAAAAGGTGTTGCAACAGGCACAATAAAGATTGTAAATATTTTGAACAATCAGGCTGATTTATTAGAATGTCTAATTAATGTTTATAGAGCATTTCAATATCACTGGCCATGGCATACTACAAGGTCAAATTAGAAATAAACAGTAGCAACTGACACAGGACTGTGTAACCAGGGGATAAATAGCGAGTCTTCCAAATATTGCTTATTTTTAGCTATAGTGGAGATGGTAAAATAAATGTATTATTTCTAAAAAGCAAAGAGTGCTTTGAAGCACAGAATTTTGTTTAGTCTGGTTTCAGCCTTGCTATATTCTTTCCTAACTGTGTCAGTATTCTCTTTGGCTCAGAAGCTCATTTTGTCCAGGGTGAGATACAAAATAATAATGCAAAAGACTGCAGCTGATGACAAATCCCTTAACATTTTTATTTCATGTTATTATTGTGATATACAATAGGTGATTTCCTGAGCCTGGTACCACACCAGGGAGTCAGGGACCGTAGTACATGTACAGATTCTCCAAAAGAGCTGTCACACTCCTCAGTTTCTGACTAGGAATGGGAAGCTCTTCCACAACATCAGCAACAGCTGCATTGCAAATATATTATAAGAGTTACATCAATTTGTGAGAAAAAGCCACTCTAAATTAAAGCAGCACCACTTTCAAGAGAGCTCTCCTTCTAATAAAAGCCATCAGATATGAAATTTGTCACTGTGTCTTTCAGCAATCAAGTGCCATCATTTCTCTTTGACAGCAGAGAAAGGAATTAGTCTCTATGAAAAATATCAAACAGACATACCTTGAGTAGTACATGAAAGTGAGGTTGAGGGCTGGGTTGTTGTCTGCAGCAGGTGCTTATTTCAATAATTCCAGCAGCGGGAGAGGAAAAGGATAACTGAAACCAAACCAGAGCCTTATAACAGTGACTGAACAGCCACTTCAGCATTTCTACTCCATCATGTCCATCTTAAGACTCTCAGTCTATATTTCAACCTGACTAAATCCTGAATGCCTTCTCTGAATGACAAGTAGACAATCAGAGGACTTGGAAATCAAAGCCTAACATGGGAAGAAGCATGGTACAAAGATGGCACCTTGCAGAGCACCCCTTAGGACAAAACTGCACCCTGATTTTTTCAGATCCCACTCTGAGCATTACAGTTGTTCAGCCCCATCTTATGCCCTACTCACAAAAAATGTCCCAGCACTCCATGCACTTGCAATGCAGACATCTGCTAATTGTCTCATGGCATAAACCTGCAAATCAGGGGATGGGTAACCTGAGGCTGTGGGAAAACAGAAGGATAACCTGAGGCTGGTCTCTGTTTAAGAGGAGATATCCCCTGGAACAGATTAGTTCTAGCTGCTCTGCCATTTCAGCTCCCTGCTTTGGTCTGGGGCACAACAGACTGGCAATATGGTAAACTCAGTAGCCTGTAGCTCTCTTCATAAGTTTTAGAAAAGCCAAACATATGTCTTAAGTCCTACACTGTACAATTAATTTATGCATAACTGTTAATGGCACCTTTCGTTTTGAAGTTAAACAAAATCAAAACAGATTAATCTGATCTCTCAGCCTCATAGCTACCATATGTTGGATGAGAAGATAACTGGTTTGGAGTTCCAGGAGTCATGTAAATTCAATTTATATCCACTTATTCCTGAACTAAAAGAATGTGTGTGGTAAGATATTACAAAGTATGGTCTATTAACAGAAGCATGGTATAACTGTGTGGCAGACAGCCTTTACTTGCTATCACTAAACACTGCATTAATGACCACCCTGAACTAGCTCATTTGGTGCTAGAGATAAGTTTTTAAACTATGTTGCGGTTACCCAGCCCTCAAGTGGGCTGTGGTCCTCAAATGCCCATCAGGCCCTTGCCATCCAATGGTGGGATCACCGGGAGTCAGAGGACAGCCCAGAAGGTGGGTCCAAGGGCGGTTCCAAAGTTTAGGGTCACCACCTCCACCTAGAAAGTTCTCCCCTGTCCGACACTCCATTGGTTCCCTGTCCTAGTTCCCTCCTCCTTGTTTTCCTCATTGGTTATTGTATTACGAACTCTGCCCCAGCTGTTGTTCCCTATTGGTTGTTCCCCTTTTCTCCACCCCTTATTCCAGTACTATAAGAACCCTGGACCCTCCTGTCACAGGGTTCTTTGTCCCTGGACCGTCTGGAGAAATAAACTCGTTAGAACCCACACAAAGGACCCCTCTCACTTCTTTACCTCTGAGGACGCATGCCTTCCAACAGCAGGTTGGGATTTGCTCCCTTAGCTGAGGAGCCAGCAAGGAACAACTGCAGCAGCCCTGCCGTTGTCTGCAGGAAGGACTCTGTGCCTCTTTGGGCAACCCAACAGCATCAAACCCATATTTTAGAAAACTTAAGTTGTTATCATGCCGCATATTGGACAACATGGTGCATCAGAAAGATCTACACCACCAATAATAACATGTCAGTAAAGTCCATAATTGTTACACTTCAGCAGTACTCAGCATTACCTCAGGAAAATCAGATCTGGAGCATTAAACACTCCCCTTAAAATAAGTGACAGGAGTGGTGCAGCTGCAGGTAATAGGGACACCAGTTAGCTGGTGAAGGCTCTTGCTATCTGTTATAAGGAAGGAACTGAAATATTTACAGATATCTTACATCAATGCCCATATGCTTAGACTCAAGACTTTGGGTGATTCCATGGCATATTCTCAATTATTGTCCAAGGGAAAAAGCCCAAAACGGGCATCACAGCTTAAATGCAGGACACAGAGACTCATCCACCTCCCTACAAAACAACAGCAGCCACAGCCGTAAAAGGCCCTCAGCTGGCAAGCTGAGCTATCTACCCTTTGGCCAGTTTATCCCCAGTTGTCACAGATCAAGAAAAAATGAGGAAAACAAAAGAAAAATGCATGCATCAGTCCTTATAATACCAAAAGAATAATCAGGTCATTTGCTTCACAGCTCTTGCCAAAAGTGCCACCAGGATGCAGGGCTACAGACTACCAGAGAGCAGGTTTTTCTACAGGAGGAACCTTAGCCTGCTGCTACCTGAGCCCTGGAGTGGCTGGTAGAAAGCATTTGGCTGGAGCCTGTCTGTTTCTCACCCCTTGGCTCATGGCAGATTCCCACTGTCTTAATGCAGCTCTGTGAAGTAACATACCTACATTTTTGGCTTTTAAAGCAGCACTGAACTTGTGAGCACCTGGCTGAACAATCAGCAGTAGCAAAGGAATTTGCTGACACTGGTACCCAAGCCATGACTTCTCACCCACGCCAGTCATTCCTTCTCCTTTGCACTTTGTCAGTGTCTGTGTTCCCACACTGCAGCCACCTAGCCTTGTATTTATCTCCCTTCAAAGGGCAGACTTTCTGGGGAACTAAGCCACCCATGTGATTTCTGAAAAATTCCTAGCATGCCCAAGTTTAGGGAAGGATCTTGAGCACTTCATTGCAAGGACTTTTAAAACTCCTGCTCCAGAATATGGGAACCTGCCAGCTAAGTTATCCTGGTCATCTCTTCTTCCTTACTGCCAAAACATCTGCTTTCTTTCTGGAATTCAGAAACAGCTGAACAATTCTTCTCATCTTTGCTACTATTTCCAGCTCAATTTCTGAGTGCCTGATCTTCTCTTGCTCAGAATGTCGTCTCAGGTGTGAATCCTTACTACCTCTGTCTTAAATACCTGTTAATGAATAATGGGTTTTGTAATAGGATGATAAAACACTGCACCATATTTTGTCATAGACAGCACAGCTGTAATAGCTGTTTATAGTGTGTTTTATACTTATTGTCTCTCAACCAATGTAAATTACTTTTCCTTCTCCTTTACTCTAGCATGGGACATAGAGTGTGGCCAGCCAAGTTCTGATTGTGTTGTCTCCCTTCATTAATCCTCATGTATTGCACTCAATAGAACAAAGAGAAGCAGCAGCAGTGTTGAGAGCAGCTGCACGTTTCTGGGAGCCTTTTTATCATGTATCATCACGTTTTTATCTCTGTGATGAGCTGCAAAGTATCCTGCAATATACTGTAATCAGTAGCACATCACCTTCAGCCAGCTAACCTGGCTGACTGAAGCTGTGAATGGGGAAAGAGATTCAAGAAGTGCCATGACTCAGAATATGCCTGGAGTAGCACATACCAAGGCCTGCTGCCAGTGAGGTCTCTGCCTTCTCCACTGTAACTTCACATCGTGTTGCTAAAACTAACAATCTGGTATCAGTTCTCTTTAACAGTAATGTAAAACAGAAGAAATCCAAATCATTTAAATCAGCATAAGTAATGGAATGAGGGTCATAAAATCCTCTTTATTTTTTATCCATTTTAGCAGTAATTACATTCTTTTCAGAGAATAATCACCACTTTCTAGAACTGAGCTTTAAATAGTATTGCAAAAATTTAATATAGGGACTGGAATTTTTGAGACTTCCTTTTAGACAACATAATACCCCTTATAGATTTAAAAAAAAATTCATAAGCTAAGCATCACTCTAAGAATAAACTCAAAGCAACCCCAACACTCAGCAGTCTGGGACGTTTCAACCCATAAGCTCCCTGAGATCGCAGGTTTTTGAGATGGGTTGCTAGATATATATAATCTGTAAAGCAGGCTAAAGATACTCCAAACATAATCAGTCAGACATGTAACGACCAATTCACTGCCCTTTAAATACTTAAATGAAATAAATTTCTCTTTCACAGTTCCATGCTGCAGTACCAGAATCTCATGATTGCTCAGGGATGTAGAGCAGCTTGTCCCCAGTTGCCTGTAGAAACTGGAATCTTCCCCTTTTGTGAGACAGAGTGGTTAACTGCGGAAAGAGATTTAGGCCTTGCAAGTCACAGCAGAGCTGTGGCCATCTCTGATGATGCCCTGATTCAAGTAAAATACTGCTCATTTGGCGCTTCACTCTTGTGCATCTTACAAACTGCTTGTCTTTTGTATTGGACCTCTGCTCTACACAGAGCTGAATTGGGCTAAGCTATTAATTGTCCACAAAACAGATTTCTTCCCAACCTGAACTACAATTTGCTCTGCAATGTGTAAGTTTGTTAAGCCTTGAAACATGCATTTTCTGACCTTTTATGACCTTGCCTGGAGTTGTATTTTCCAGATTGACTCACACCTAAACACTGATCATTTGCTTTATACTGAGTAGGACTCCATCCCAATGCCTTTTGCACACACAGGCACACAGAGTGTTTGCAAGCACTTGAGAAGAGAGCAAGGAGAAGCATGATACTGTAAATCACTGACCCCTTTCTGCCCTTGTGGATCTTTCCCATCAGTATCTCCTGAGACAGAGAATTTCCCAGCCTTTCACATTTTCTAAATGGTTAGCCTGTTTGTTTGGTTTAGTATGACTGAGATCAGACTGAACTACAAGGTTATTCTTTGTGTGTAAAAGACAAGACAAGGAGGCTTTCACATTCTCTGGGGGTTAACACAGAGGATAATGGGTATCAACACTCCAGATTGCTTATGCTGTCTTTCTAGCATCTTCCTCTGTGAATACAGTTTTGTTATTCTACAGACATATACTTCCTGTACTACTTCTGGTTCAGTCTTATTCCAGAACTAAACTTCTGTAAAACGTGCCTTTTTGCAAAATACCCTTCCTTTCACAGACATGGGGAGAGCCACACAAAGTGTGTGCTGCTTCATACCACATCCACAGACATCTGATCCTTTAAGTAAATTCCTCAATGCCTTTCATTCTGTATGAACATTCTTAATATAATAAGCTCTGTATTTTCTACAATCAGGAATGAGAATCTTAAGTGAATTGTCTAAATAAAATTTTTATGAAAGTGAGAACTGGAAGCAAATATACTGGGCACAACAGTCTTCCACTGCCATTCATTCTCTTTCAGTAAGGATTTAGCAATGCTCAGCAGCAATTTGGCTCAATATTTAAACGTGTTATTTCAGTATTGCAGAGCTGTCGCAATTGTGCTGTGAACTACCCCTATTATTCATTTATCCCATTCTGAGCATCAATTGTCACACAAATATCTATCATTTTGGAAGATGTCAAACTGATGGTGGTACAAATCTTGAACGAAAGCTTACACTTACACTCTTTTTGTCCAAAATAAAAGATTTGCTTCATCACAGAGTGGTTTCTGTTGGAAGGCGCCTTCAAAGATAATCTATTCCAACTCCTCTGCTGTGGGTAGGGACTCCTCCCACTAGAACAGGTTGCTCAGAGCTCCATCCAAACTGGCCTTGAACACTTCCAGGGATGGGGCATCCACAGCTTCTCTGGGCAACCTGTTCTAGTGCCTCAGCACCTTCACCATAAAAAAAATCTTCCTTATATCCTATCTAAACCTAATGTTTTCAGTTAAAAGTTTAAAACAGTTATCCCCTTGTCCTCTAAGTACAGATCCTTATAAAAAGTCTTGCTCCGTTATTTCCTATATGCTCCCTTTGTATACTGAAAGACCACAGTAAAGTCTACCCAAAGCAGTATCAATGGAATAACCATGGAAGTATTTCCATGTTGGGTAAATAAGTCACATTTAAGGGTATATCTAAAGTCATGGGAATCAACATGATCAGAACAGAAACCAAAACTTCATAAAACAAGGATATGTAATACTCATCTATACATGGTTTCTTTTAAAATTTGAAAGATCTGTGGTTGATTTTTGGAATGCATTCCCTTACACATGTATCACAAAATGGATACGTTTGGAAGGCACCATGGTAGGTCATCTGTTTCAATCTTCCTGCTCAAGCAGGGTCATCCTAGAGCACAAGGCACAGAATTGTGTCCAGACAATTCTTGAATTTTCCCAGTGAAGGAGACCCCACAACCTCTCTGCACAATCTGTTCCAGGTTCAGTCAAATACTCTTTCAGTAAAGTTCTTCTTAACATCAAATGGAAATTCCTGTGCATCCAGTTGTGCCCATTGCTTCTTGTCCTACCGCTTAGCACTACAAAGCAAAGCCTGGATCCACTCTCTTGACGCCCTCCCTTCAGGTACTTATTGACATTGATGAGGTCCTCTCTCAGTCATCTTTTTTCCAGGCTAAACAGGCCCAGCTCCCTCAGCCTTTCCTCATAAGAGATTCTCCAGCCCCCTCACCATCTTTGTTGTCATCTACTGAACTTGCTCTGGCAGCTCCATGTCTTTGTTGTGCTGAGAAGCTCAAAAGTGGACTCAGCACTCCAGCTGTGCCCTCACCAGAGCTGAGCAGAGGAGCAGCAGCATCTCCCTTGACCTGCTGGCAGTGCTCTTCCTTGTGCACCCCAGGACACCACTGGCCTTCTTGGCCACAAGGGCAAAATTTTGGGGTTTTCTTCCATTCAGGTGTAGTTCAGAGCATCTACCAAGCAGCAGTGAGATGTCAAACCAATCAAAACTTGGCAGAGAGCTACCATCAGAATTCTGGAGGTGGTTGTCTTCTCTGTGTCAAATGTAGTAGGGATAGAAGTAATTTTCTGACTTACTTTACACATACAAATGTGTGAAATTTGCACAAAAAAGTTAAAGGTTTGGTGGTAATACAGTGGATTATTTTTCACTTACTGAAATGTACACTCTAGTGCCAGTTAAAGATTCTGACTAGTGCTGTCAAACAAGCAATTTGCTTTCAAAGTAATGCTGTAATTAAAACTACTGCTAGTGGGCATCTGGAACACAAGGGAATTGCTTCTCCCATTATAAGAGAGATGTAAAGAAGTAATTGAATATAGAATTTTGTTCATCTGCAACTATTGCTACAATACGAATCAAATAAATTATACATTGGGGGTGCATTGTGTGGTTGTGCAGGGAAAGTGAGAGCGTAGCTCAATCCTGACATTTAACTGATGTCCCTAAGTGTGTTTTGCCGTGCTTCCTGTTCTAGCCAGGTTTTTGCTACAGTCCTTACAGTGTGTGGTAGGTTGAGCCTGAGCTGATGGACAGCTCGTTTGACCAGTGGCGCTTTTCGGAATTTCCATATTTAAGGCTTGGGGAGACCAGAAGTGCCCTCTCTTTTTAGGGGTTTTTGCCGTTCCTGCGGGAGCGGGGAGGAGATGGGGCTGAAGCTGCTTTTCCCGGAGTGGCCTCGGCCTTTCCCCCCCCTCCCCCGGTGCTGGGGCACGGCCCCGGGATGTCGGCGTGCCAGCGGGAGAATCCCTCAGAGCTCGGCAGCTGAGGACCAGCCATAATGGCTGCAGAGGCTTCTGAGGACTGCCCCCCCCCNACAGTTATCCCCTTGTCCTCTAAGTACAGATCCTTATAAAAAGTCTTGCTCCGTTATTTCCTATATGCTCCCTTTGTATACTGAAAGACCACAGTAAAGTCTACCCAAAGCAGTATCAATGGAATAACCATGGAAGTATTTCCATGTTGGGTAAATAAGTCACATTTAAGGGTATATCTAAAGTCATGGGAATCAACATGATCAGAACAGAAACCAAAACTTCATAAAACAAGGATATGTAATACTCATCTATACATGGTTTCTTTTAAAATTTGAAAGATCTGTGGTTGATTTTTGGAATGCATTCCCTTACACATGTATCACAAAATGGATACGTTTGGAAGGCACCATGGTAGGTCATCTGTTTCAATCTTCCTGCTCAAGCAGGGTCATCCTAGAGCACAAGGCACAGAATTGTGTCCAGACAATTCTTGAATTTTCCCAGTGAAGGAGACCCCACAACCTCTCTGCACAATCTGTTCCAGGTTCAGTCAAATACTCTTTCAGTAAAGTTCTTCTTAACATCAAATGGAAATTCCTGTGCATCCAGTTGTGCCCATTGCTTCTTGTCCTACCGCTTAGCACTACAAAGCAAAGCCTGGATCCACTCTCTTGACGCCCTCCCTTCAGGTACTTATTGACATTGATGAGGTCCTCTCTCAGTCATCTTTTTTCCAGGCTAAACAGGCCCAGCTCCCTCAGCCTTTCCTCATAAGAGATTCTCCAGCCCCCTCACCATCTTTGTTGTCATCTACTGAACTTGCTCTGGCAGCTCCATGTCTTTGTTGTGCTGAGAAGCTCAAAAGTGGACTCAGCACTCCAGCTGTGCCCTCACCAGAGCTGAGCAGAGGAGCAGCAGCATCTCCCTTGACCTGCTGGCAGTGCTCTTCCTTGTGCACCCCAGGACACCACTGGCCTTCTTGGCCACAAGGGCAAAATTTTGGGGTTTTCTTCCATTCAGGTGTAGTTCAGAGCATCTACCAAGCAGCAGTGAGATGTCAAACCAATCAAAACTTGGCAGAGAGCTACCATCAGAATTCTGGAGGTGGTTGTCTTCTCTGTGTCAAATGTAGTAGGGATAGAAGTAATTTTCTGACTTACTTNGTCATCTTTTTTCCAGGCTAAACAGGCCCAGCTCCCTCAGCCTTTCCTCATAAGAGATTCTCCAGCCCCCTCACCATCTTTGTTGTCATCTACTGAACTTGCTCTGGCAGCTCCATGTCTTTGTTGTGCTGAGAAGCTCAAAAGTGGACTCAGCACTCCAGCTGTGCCCTCACCAGAGCTGAGCAGAGGAGCAGCAGCATCTCCCTTGACCTGCTGGCAGTGCTCTTCCTTGTGCACCCCAGGACACCACTGGCCTTCTTGGCCACAAGGGCAAAATTTTGGGGTTTTCTTCCATTCAGGTGTAGTTCAGAGCATCTACCAAGCAGCAGTGAGATGTCAAACCAATCAAAACTTGGCAGAGAGCTACCATCAGAATTCTGGAGGTGGTTGTCTTCTCTGTGTCAAATGTAGTAGGGATAGAAGTAATTTTCTGACTTACTTTACACATACAAATGTGTGAAATTTGCACAAAAAAGTTAAAGGTTTGGTGGTAATACAGTGGATTATTTTTCACTTACTGAAATGTACACTCTAGTGCCAGTTAAAGATTCTGACTAGTGCTGTCAAACAAGCAATTTGCTTTCAAAGTAATGCTGTAATTAAAACTACTGCTAGTGGGCATCTGGAACACAAGGGAATTGCTTCTCCCATTATAAGAGAGATGTAAAGAAGTAATTGAATATAGAATTTTGTTCATCTGCAACTATTGCTACAATACGAATCAAATAAATTATACATTGGGGGTGCATTGTGTGGTTGTGCAGGGAAAGTGAGAGCGTAGCTCAATCCTGACATTTAACTGATGTCCCTAAGTGTGTTTTGCCGTGCTTCCTGTTCTAGNTGCTCTTCCTTGTGCACCCCAGGACACCACTGGCCTTCTTGGCCACAAGGGCAAAATTTTGGGGTTTTCTTCCATTCAGGTGTAGTTCAGAGCATCTACCAAGCAGCAGTGAGATGTCAAACCAATCAAAACTTGGCAGAGAGCTACCATCAGAATTCTGGAGGTGGTTGTCTTCTCTGTGTCAAATGTAGTAGGGATAGAAGTAATTTTCTGACTTACTTTACACATACAAATGTGTGAAATTTGCACAAAAAAGTTAAAGGTTTGGTGGTAATACAGTGGATTATTTTTCACTTACTGAAATGTACACTCTAGTGCCAGTTAAAGATTCTGACTAGTGCTGTCAAACAAGCAATTTGCTTTCAAAGTAATGCTGTAATTAAAACTACTGCTAGTGGGCATCTGGAACACAAGGGAATTGCTTCTCCCATTATAAGAGAGATGTAAAGAAGTAATTGAATATAGAATTTTGTTCATCTGCAACTATTGCTACAATACGAATCAAATAAATTATACATTGGGGGTGCATTGTGTGGTTGTGCAGGGAAAGTGAGAGCGTAGCTCAATCCTGACATTTAACTGATGTCCCTAAGTGTGTTTTGCCGTGCTTCCTGTTCTAGCCAGGTTTTTGCTACAGTCCTTACGGTGTGTGGTAGGTTGAGCCTGAGCTGATGGACAGCTCGTTTGACCAGTGGCGCTTTTCGGAATTTCCATATTTAAGGCTTGGGGAGACCAGAAGTGCCCTCTCTTTTTAGGGGTTTTTGCCGTTCCTGCGGGAGCGGGGAGGAGATGGGGCTGAAGCTGCTTTTCCCGGAGTGGCCTCGGCCTTTCCCCCCCCTCCCCCGGTGCTGGGGCACGGCCCCGGGATGTCGGCGTGCCAGCGGGAGAATCCCTCAGAGCTCGGCAGCTGAGGACCAGCCATAATGGCTGCAGAGGCTTCTGAGGACTGCCCCCCCC